>CM019074.1:107356352-107634400 GCA_009667805.1 Leptobrachium leishanense
TGCCGCCCTCCCCCTCGCAATGCTCTTTTTCTCATCCCATAGAAACTCGCTCACATCCCAAATCTGTCACTTCCGTTTCTGAGAAATACATATCTTCAAACTCAATCATCTCTCCCGGCTCCTGCTACCGCGCCTCTCCCCGGCCGTCTCCCTGCCAGGCGCCCTGCCTCCCCAAATTCTGATTTCTGCTGCAAAGCCACCACATTCCTGACTTTCTCGCCGCTCGCCTCCGCATCCTCAAAAACAGAGTGTTGCAGTAAATTTAACAAAATCTAAGCAGTACAGCAGGGTAGCGAGATTCCAGTGTCAACATGGCTGTGTGCATGTACATGCAAACGCCTTAGGGCGCCATTGGTGGCTTGGCTATGGTTTATGGATGGGGCATGTGTCAACATCCAAATTTCAAACTTCCTGGGCAGTGATTGCAATCATGGTCAACTTTGTACATTTCAATGCAAACCCTAGCAGCGCTTCCCTTTACATTTGGGGGGAAGCGCCAGTTTTGGCTGTAACTGTATAAACCGCAAAACCCCAAAGACTATATTTACCTATATTGTGTTTGCACTCGTTACATTGTGTTTGCACTCGTTACATTGTGTCTTCTCTCCTAACATTGTGTCTGCACTCATTACTTTATGTCTGTGCTCATTACTTTATGTCTGTGCTCATTACATTGTGTCTGCGCTCATAACATTGTGTCTGCCGACATTTCGATGGTCTCTCATTCCCTGCACTTCAAGGAATCAAATTCTCCCCACCCTGCGGTGAATTCAGCATTCATCGCAGGTCCCCGAAGTGCAGGGAACAGACCCGAAAACCCGCAAGAACCACCGCAAAAAACACGCCAAACACATCGGAAAAAGCCAACGAGCTGCTGAACACAGTGTAGACCAGCCGCTGGAAAAAGCCGACAAGCTGACGAATGAGGTGAAAAATAAAGTTCAATTGACAACATGAAAAGATAACATGAGTCATAGTGACACTGTCCACAATGCTCCTTACAAAATCAGTAGTATGTGACTGTAGGATAATCATACTGTTGGAGGCATAGTTGAGATTTGCATCATGTTTACAGAAACTCGGTCCGTATTCAGCTTTTGCTTTATCTTCTTTAAGAATTTTTCAAATCCTTGAATCGTTCTTTTTTGAGAGCCTCATAACATTTTAATTGTCCTCCTTTACCCATTTAGTAATTCAATCAATGTGGCTTTAGGACCCTTGCATATTGGGGGCACAGCTGAGATTAAGATTATAGAGCAATTCTGGAACCAAGGAGCATTTCCATCACTTTAAATTTTTCTTGAAATTTTAAAACCAGTAGCCAATCCCTCTGATGTCACAGCTTGCTTTATTGTCTACAATTAAATGTTTAGAAAAACCAAAATATGTGCTTTTCTGATTAATGGTTGTGGAGGCACAGCTGAGATTCATGTGATGTGTATGGAAACATTGGGGGTTATTCAGAGAGCACTGAAATGTTGCTTACATTTCAGTGCTCTTCTCGTTTCCCACACTTTCCTGCACTTTGGGAATCAAAGTTCCCCACCCTGTGGTGAATTCAGCATTCACTGCAGGGTCCCAGAGTGCAGGGAAAACCCACCGAAATGCCACCGAAAACCAGCCAGAAACTGCCGCAAAACAACCACAACAGATAAGCTGATAAGCTGCTGAATACAGCGCAGACCAGCCACCGGAAAAAGCCGACAAGCTGACGAGCGGGATAAAAAAATATTAACAATATCATTGAAAGTGTCAAAATTTAAACACTGCAAAAAAACTGCTGAACGAAAATGCCTGTAATTTACATATAAAATATTATGAATGATAATAAAAAGGGCTGTTACAGAAAAAAGAAAAAGGCTAATTAAAAGAAAAACAGAAACAAAGTGTTGCCTAAAAATGCCTAAAAGATCCTAAAAAAAAATCAATAAATAAAGAGACTTTTTGCTGCAGATTAAAATAATAAACGGTTTATTAAATATTGAATTAAAATGGGAATATTTTTAACATTGAAACCTATGGGATTCGCCTGATTAAACCTGTCAAATGAAACCACCGAACATCAGGGCATTTCACTGGCATTTCTCTGCTGTTCAATGTGAATAGATTAACCATTGCTTCTCTATGGGTGATTTCACTGCCGTCAAACAGGCACCGTATTTGCTTGCAGTTCGCCAAAATTTGGTGAACTATCTTCTCTCTGAATAACCAAACGGCCCTGAAATGTAACCGTACGGGGAAATTCCCCCTGTTCAATGACATTTCATGGCCAGCTCGGCTCTTTCTGAATAACCCCTTATGTCTGCACTCGTTACATTGTGTCTGCACTCGTTGCATTGTGTCTGCACTTGTTGCATTGTGTCTGCACTAGTTACATTGTGTCTGCACTCGTTGCATTGTGTCTGCACTAGTTACATTGTGTCTGCACTCGTTACATTGTGTCTGCACTCGTTACATTGTGTATGCACTCGGTAAATTGTGTCTGCACTTGTTACATTGTGTATGTGCTAATAACATTGTGCCTGTTGTCGTTACATTGTGTCGGTTGTCGTTACATTGTACCTGTTGTCGTCACATTCTGTATGCACTCTTCACATTGTGTCTGTTGTCGTTACATTGTGGCTGTTGTCGTTACATTGTGGCTGTTGTCGTTACATTGTGTCTGTTGTTGTTACATTGTGTCTATTGTTGTTACATTGTGCCTGTTGTCGCCACATTGTGTCCGCACTCTTCACATTGTGTCTGTTGTCGTTACATTGTGTCTGTTGTCGTTACATTGTGTCTGCACTCTTCACATTGTGTCTGTTGTCGTTACATTGTGTCTGTTGTCGTTACATTGTGTCTGCACTCTTCACATTGTGTCCGTTGTCGTTACATTGTGTCTGTTGTCGTTACATTGTGCCTGTTGTCGTTACATTGTGCCTGTTGTCGTTACATTGTGTCTGCGCTCTTCACATTGTGTCTGTTGTCGTTACATTGTGCCTGTTATCGTTACATTGTGTCTGTGCTTGTTACATTGTGTATGTTGTCGTTACATTGTGTCTGTGCTCGTTACATGGTACCTGTTGTCGTTACATTGTGCATGTTGTCGTTACATACATTGTGTCTGTGCCCTTCACATTGTGCCTGTTGTTGTTACATTGTGTCTGTTGTCGTTACATTGTGTCTGTTGTTGTTACATTGTGTCTGTTGTCGGTACATTGTGTCTGTTGTCGGTACATTGTGTCTGTTGTTGTTACATTGCGTCTGTTGTTGTTACATTGTACCTGTTGTTGTTACATTGTGTCTGTTGTTGTTACATTGTACCTGTTGTCGTTACATTGTGTCTGCGCTCTTCACATTGTGTCTGTTGTCGTTACATTGTGCCTGTTGTCGTTACATTGTGCCTGTTGGTGTTACATTGTGTCTGTTGTCGTTTCATTGTGTCTGTTGTCGTTACATTGTGTCTGTTGTCGGTACATTGTACCTGTTGTTGTTACATTGTGTCTGCGCTCTTCACATTGTGTGTGTGCTCGGTACATTGTACCTGTTGTCGTTACATTGTGTCTGTTGTTGTTACATTGTACCTGTTGTTGTTACATTGTACATGTTGTTGTTACATTGTGTCTGCGCTCTTCACATTGTGTCTGTTGTCGTTACATTGTGCCTGTTGTCGTTACATTGTGCCTGTTGTCGTTACATTGTGCCTGTTGTAGTTACATTGTGCCTGTTGTCATTACATTGTGTCTGTTGTCGTTACATTGTACCTGTTGTCGTTACATTGTGTCTGTTGTTGTTACATTGTACCTGTTGTTATTACATTGCACATGTTGTCATTACATTGTGTATGTGCCCTTCACATTGTGTCTGTTGTCGTTACATTGTGCCTGTTGTCGTTACATTGTGCCTGTTGTCGTTACATTGTGTCTGTTGTCGTTACATTGTGTCTGTTGTTGTTACATTGTACCTGTTGTCGTTACATTGTGTCTGTTGTCGTTACATTGTGCCTGTTGTCGTTACATTGTACCTGTTGTCGTTACATTGTGTCTGTTGACGGTACATTGTGTCTGTTGTTGTTACATTGTACCTGTTGTCGTTACATTGTGTCTGTTGTCGTTACATTGTGTATGTGCTCTTCACATCGTGTCTGTTGTCGTTACATTGTGTCTGTTGTTGTTACATTGTACCTGTTGTTGTTACATTGTACCTGTTGCCGTTACATTGTGTCTGTTATCATTACATTGTGCCTGTTGTCGTTACATTGTGTCTGTTGTCGTTACATTGTGCCTGTTGTCGTTACATTGTACCTGTTGTCGTTACATTATGTCTGTTGTTGTTACATTGTACATGTTGTCGTTACATTGTGTCTGTGCTCTCCACATTGTGTCTGTTGTCGTTACATTGTGCCTGTTGTTGTTGCATTGTACCTGTTGTCGTTACATTGTGTCGGTTGTCGTTACATTGTGTATGTTGTTGTTACATTGTGCCTGTTGTCGTTACATTGTGTCTGTTGTCGTTACATTGTACCTGCTGTCGTTACATTATGTCTGTTGTTGTTACATTGTACATGTTGTCGTTACATTGTGTCTGTGCTCTTCACATTGTGTCTGTTGTCGTTACATTGTGCCTGTTGTTGTTACATTGTACCTGTTGTCGTTACATTGTGTCTGTGCTCGTTGCATTGTACCTGTTGTCGTTACATTGTGTCTGTTGTCGTTACATTGTGTATGTTGTTACATTGTGCCTGTTGTCGTTACATTGTGTCTGTTGTCGTTACATTGTGTCTGCGCTCGTTACATTGTGTCTGTTGTCGTTACATTGTGTATGTGCGCTCGTTACATTGTGCCTGTTGTCGGTACATTGTGTCTGTTGTTGTTACATTGTGCCTGTTGTCGTTACATTGTACCTGTTGTCGTTACATTGTGTCTGTTGTTGTTACATTGTGTATGTTGTTGTTACATTGTGCCTGTTGTCGTTACATTGTGCCTGTTGTCGTTACATTGTGTCTGTTGTCGTTACATTGTGTCTGCGCTCGTTACATTGTGCATGTTGTCGTTACATTGTGCCTGTTGTCGTTACATTGTGTATGTTGTTGTTACATTGTGCCTGTTGTCGTTACATTGTACCTGTTGTCGTTACATTGTGTCTGTTGTTACATTGTGTTTGCGCTCGTTGCATTCTTCACGTTTGTACACTCGGTCACTTTGTGAATATTTTGGTTTGCGTTTTAATTTGGCGTGTAAAGAGCTGGATAAACCCTTCAATCTCTCGGGCCGCGGATGGCCGCGGTTATTGAGCACATTTGATTGGAGGAATAGATATTGTTCTGCAGGATGGAAGGGCTGGAATCGCTGTAGATGGTTCCATCAATAAAACAGATAAGTATATTAGGGATGATCAGCAAGGTGATCCGTTGGCATTTTGTCCTCTCCTGGCCCGCGTCTCTGTTTTCGTTCTTTTTCTGTCTGCATCGCCTTTTATCTGGTATCTCCATCTGGTAAGTATGTCCTCCCCTTCACTCGCTCCCCCTCCCCTTCTGTCTGCATCGGGTTTTTCCTCCTGTTTATGGCCTTCTTTTGCTTTACTGAATTATTGAAAGTGTTGTTTTCTTTTATTGCTTCTCAACAGCTGAGCTTTGACTACCATTATAAAGAAATTCACAGCCAGCCCCTCCATGCGCCGCCCAATCCATCTAATGTCCAGACCCTGAAACCATCATCACGCTCAGCCAGACCTGGCCTCCTCAGTGTGCACAGCCCAGCTCTACACTAAGCCACGTTCCTATCCTTCTCCCCAAATACTGGCCCTACTTTAAAAGGATCCTCATCACCCTCAGCCATATCTTCTTCTATCAGCTACTGAGTAATGCAGTCCTGTACCAAGAGCCCCTATTTCATGCAAAACCCCTCTGCCCCTTTTTCTCTTCCTAATGTCCTTTTTTTTCTGTCTCCTGATATATTCAGGGTGTGCGGGTGTTTTTTTAGGGGCTCCTCCGTATATTCAGGGTGTGTGGGTGTGTTTTTAGGGGTTCCTCCGTATATTCAGGGTGTGTGGGTGTGTTTTTAGGGGTTCCTCCTTATATTCAGGGTGTTCGGGTGTGTTTTTATGGGCTCCTCCATATATTCAGGGTGTGCAGTTGTCTTTTTAGGGGTTCCTCCATATATTCAGGGTGTGTGGGTGTGTTTTTAGGGGTTCTTCCTTATATTCAGGGTGTGTGGGTGTGTTTTTAGGGGTTCTTCCATATATTCAGGGTGTTTGGGTGTGTTTTTATGGGCTCCTCCATATATTCAGGGTGTGTGGGTGTGTTTTTAGGGGTTCTTCCATATATTCAGGGTGTATCGGTGTGTGTTTTTATGGGCTCCTCCATATATTTAGGGTGTGCAGTTGTCTTTTTAGGGGTTCCTCCATATATTCAGGGTGTGTGGGTGTGTTTTTAGGGGTTCTTCCTTATATTCAGGGTGTTCGGGTGTGTTTTAGGGGTTCCTCCATATATTCAGGGTAGTGCGGGTGTGTTTTTAGGGGTTTCTTCCATATATTCAGGGTGTTCGGGTGTTGTTTTTATGGGCTCCTCCATATATTTTAGGGTGTGCAGTTGTTCTTTTTAGGGGTTCCTCCATATATTCAGGGTGTGTGGGTGTGTTTTATGGGGTTCTTCCTTATATTCAGGGTGTTCGGGTGTGTTTTAGGGGTTCCTCCATATATTCAGGGTGTGCGGGTGTGTTTTTAGGGGTTCCTCCATATATTCAGGGTGTGTGGGTGTGTTTTTAGGGGTTCCTCCTTATATTCAGGGTGTGAGGGTGTCTTTTTAGGGGCTCCTCCATATATTCAGGGTGTCTTTTTAGGGGTTCCTCCATATATTCAGGGTGTTCGGGTGTGTTTTAGGGTCTCCTCCATATATTCAGGGTGTGTGGGTGTGTTTTTAGGGGTTGCTCCATATATTCAGGGTGTGCAGGTGTCTTTTTAGGGGCTCCTCCATATATTCAGGGTGTGTTTTAGGGGTCCTCCATATATTCAGGGTGTGCGGGTGTCTTTTTAGGGGCTCCTCCATATATTCAGGGTGTGCGGGTGGTTTTAGGGGTTCCTTCATATATTCAGGGTGTACGGGTGTCTTTTTATGGGCTCCTCTATATATTCAGGGTCGTGCAGGTGTCATTTTAGGGGCTCCTCCATATATTCAGGGTGTGCGGGTGTCTTTTTAGGGGCTCCTCCATATATTCACGGTGTGTGGGTTTATTTTTAGGGTCTCCTCTGTATATTCAGGGTGTGTGGGTGTGTTTTTAGGGGCTCCTCCATATATTCAGGGTGTGTGGGTGTCTTTTTAAGGGCTCCTCCATATATTCAGGGTGTGTGGGTGTGTTTTTAGGGGTTCCTCCTTATATTCAGGGTGTGCAGGTGTCTTTTTAGGGGTTCCTCCATATATTCAGGGTGTCTTTTTAGGGGTTCCTCCATATATTCAGGGTGTTCGGGTGTGTTTTTAGGGGTTCCTCCATATATTCAGGGTGTTCGGGTGTGTTTTTAGGGGTTCCTCCATATATTCAGGGTGAGCATGTGTGTTTTTATGGTCTCCTTCATATATTCAGGGTGTGTGGGTGTATTTTTAGGGTCTCCTCTGTATATTCAGGGTGTGCGGGTGTGTTTTTAGGGGTTCCTCTATATATTCAGGGTGTGCGGGTGTGTTTTTAGGGGCTCCTCCATATATTCACGGTGTGTGTGGTTGTATTTTTAGGGGCTCCTCCATATATTCAGGGTGTGTGGTTGTATTTTTAGGGGTTTCTCCATATATTCAGGGTGTGTGGGTGTATTTTTAGGGGCTCCTCCATATATTCAGGGTGTGTGGGTGTCATTTTAGGGGTTCCTCCATATATTCAGGGTGTGCGGGTGTCTTTTTAGGGGTTCCTCCGTATATTCAGGGTGTGCGGGTGTTTTTAGGGGTTCCTCCATATATTCACGGTGTGTGGGTGTATTTTTAGGGGTTTCTCCATATATTCAGGGTGTGTTTTTAGGGTCTCCTCCATATATTCAGGGTGTGTTTTTAGGGTCTCCTCCATATATTCAGGGTGTGCGGGTGTTTTTAGGGGCTCCTCCATATATTCACGGTGTGTGGGTGTATTTTTAGGGGTTTCTCCATATATTCAGGGTGAGTGGGTGTATTTTTAGGGGCTCCTCCATATATTCGGGGTGTGTATTTTTAGGGGCTCCTCCATATATTCAGGGTGTGTTTTTAGGGTCTTCTCCATATATTCAGGGTGTGTGGGTGTATTTTTAGGGGCTCCTCCATATATTCACGGTGTGTGGGTGTGTTTTTAGGGGTTCCTCCATATATTCAGGGTGTGTGGGTGTATTTTTAGGGGCTCCTCCATATATTCAGGGTGTGTGGGTGTCTTTTTAGGGGCTCCTCCATATATTCAGGGTGTGTGTGGGTATATTTTTAGGGGCTCCTCCATATATTCAGGGTGTGTTTTTAGGGGCTCCTCCATATATTCAGGGTGTGCGGGGTGTTTTTAGTGGCTCCTCCATATATTCAGGGTGTGCGGGGTGTTTTTAGGGGCTCCTCCATATATTCAGGGTGTGCGGGGTGTTTTTAGGGGCTCCTCCATATATTCAGGGTGTGTGGGTGTGTTTTTAGGGGCTCCTCCATATATTCAGGGTGTGCGGGGTGTTTTTTAGGGGCTCCTCCATATATTCAGGGTGGTGGTGTGTTTTTAGGGGCTCCTCCATATATTCAGGGTGGTCGTGTGCGGGGTGTTTTTAGGGGCTCCTCCATATATTCAGGGTGTGCAGGGTGTTTTTTAGGGGCTCCTCCATATATTCAGGGGTGTGCGGGGTGTTTTAGGGGTTCCTCCATATATTCAGGGTGTGCGGGTGTTTTTAGGGGTCCTCCATAATTCAGGGTGTGCGGGTGTGTTTTTTAGGGGCTCCTCCATATATTCAGGGTGTGCGGGGTGTTTTTAGGGGCTCCTCCATATATTCAGGGTGTGCAGGGTGTTTTTAGGGGCTCCTCCATATATTCAGGGTGTGCGGGGTGTTTTTAGGGGTTCCTCCATATATTCAGGGTGTGCAGGGTGTTTTTAGGGGCTCCTCCATATATTCAGGGTGTGCGGGTGTGTTTTTAGGGGCTCCTCCATATATTCAGGGTGTTCGGGTGTGTTTTAGGGGCTCCTCCATATATTCAGGGTGTGCGGGTGTTTTTAGGGGCTCCTCCATATATTCAGGGTGTGCGGGGTGTTTTTAGGGTTCCTCCATATATTCAGGGTGTGCAGGGTGTTTTTAGGGGCTCCTCCATATATTCAGGGTGTGCGGGTGTGTTTTAGGGGTTCCTCCATATATTCAGGGTGTTCGGGGTGTTTTAGGGGCTCCTCCATATATTCAGGGTGTGCGTGGTGTTTTTAGGGGCTCCTCCATATATTCAGGGTGTGCGGGGTGTTTTTAGGGGTTCCTCCATATATTCAGGGTGTGCAGGGTGTTTTTAGGGGCTCCTCCATATATACAGGGTGTGCGGGTGTTTTTAGGGTTCCTCCATATATTCAGGGTGTGTGGGTGTGTTTTTAGGGGCTCCTCCATATATTCAGGGTGTGTTTTTAGGGGCTCCTCCATATATTCAGGGTGTGCGGGTGTTTTTAGGGGCTCCTCCATATATTCAGGTGTGCAGGGTGTTTTTAGGGGCTCCTCCATATATTCAGTGTGTGCGGTGTGTTTTTAGGGTTCCTCCATATATTCAGGGGTGTGGTGTGTTTTAGGGGCTCCTCCATATATTCAGGTGTGTGTGTTTTTAGGGGCTCCTCCATATATTCAGGGTGTGTGGGTGTTTTTAGGGGCTCCTCCATATATTCAGGGGTGTGGGTGGTGTGTTTTAGGGGTTCCTCCATATATTCAGGGTGTGTGGGTGTCTTTTAGGGGCTCCTCCATATATTCAGGGTGTGTGGGTGTGTTTTTAGGGGCTCCTCCATATATTCAGGTGTGTGGGTGTTTTTAGGGGTCCTCCATATATTCAGGGTGTGGATGTGTTTTTAGGGGCTCCTCCATATATTCAGGGTGTGTGGGTGTTTTTAGGGGCTCCTCCATATATTCAGGGTGTGTGAAAGAGCCCCTCCCTGCTCATCAGAGTCATCCAGCAGATGCTGCTCTGCACCATTACTGTTGTTGGTTGGGGTTACTTTCAGCACCATGGATAGCTCTGTAGAGATACAGCCTGTGTAACATGCATAAACATTGTATCGTGCGGCTCATTTTCTTTTTTCTTTGAATTCCTGTTGCAGTGGGAAGATGTTCTGATCCTCCAATGTTGCTGTATTTTTTTTTATCAGTGTTTGTGCAAGATGAAAATAAATATTTTCTCCTGACTTTGCTCTTTATCTGCTCCTGAAACCAAATTCCAATCGCGGTCCCATTGAAAACAGATTGATTTCCTTTATGGCTTTCCTTAGCGCCGTGGCGTGCGGTGCTGCGAATTGGTCGAAGGGTCAATTTAGTCACATAAACAGGCATCTCACATACCGGCATATGTTATAGGGTGTTTGTCTCTCGCCCGCTCCTTCACTAAAACACTGACTCTGATACGTATGTACACACCTTTGTGTGAATAAAAAAGAGATATCATTATCAGTGGAAAGGCTTGTCTGATGAAAAATTAGCCCAAAATCTCACCATTACTCGTCCGGCAATGCCCGAAAAAACTGAATGGCATTAGCTAGTCTGGTTTCTTCCAGATTCCTGTGTATGGCAGAATTTTTGTGTGTTGTGTTATCTTAGTCCCCCACTTATATTTCTTACTGTATTACTGCGGCTGAGCATCTTGAGATCTGTAGTTTCTAAACATCTCGTACCAACGTTCCCAAATACCAAGTCTATGGGACACGGGCTGTTTTCACAGAGCAGGGATCGTCTCGGTTAAGGCTGGTGAGGAGATACAATCATTTTCTCTATAGAATGAAGAGAATTGGGAATAATAATAATGCCATCATGAAGGGACTGTCAGAGATTGGTCATGATTTCAGCTGGAACCATCCTTCGAACTAGAAGATACAGGAACTTTTCAGACTTTATTGGGAAACTCCGATCATTGCACAGATAATTCAAAATCCATAAACGTGTACACCTCCAAAAACCCTTTGAAAATGGTAAAAAATGATCTGGCCTGACATTTTCTTTCCTTCGCTTTGTACGCACAGGCTTTGCTGCCGTATGGCCGATCCAGGTCTTCTTATTACTTTCCATTGCAGACCTAAGCTTATCTCTGCGAATCTCTGCAGACACTGTGTGCAGGGAGACACGGACAGGGGACCTCATTACACTGTAACCTATACCAGGAGCGTGAGATGTCACCGTGCTAGGAGTGTTTACAAGGCATCGCACCCTCATATTTTATCGTCTCTTTAGCAATGCCCAATCTCAGGATCGTTTTATTGCAGATTCAGCTGGAGCAGTCATGGTTAACCTCTGGCACCGCGGCACCGCTAGAGCTGAAACAGATACAGCCGCTGTAATGCAGCCTGATTAAATAAAATCCAGCCTTTTGGGCTCATGATATTTCTCACAATCTAGAACACCAAGGAAAGCACGTACAAACAACCCACAGATACATAAAATCTACAGAGAGAACGCTATAAACCCAAACATCATAAACCTACAAGCTCAATGTAATACGGCTTCTCCACATATACAGTGCTGCAGATTTTCTCCCATATAGATAGAATGGGATACATTCATACCATTAACTGAGCACAGAAGAACACTCAAATAATGTATAAATGTGGCCATCTTTATTCTTTTCTGCCTTAAAAATCCATATGTCAATATTTAATCCATACGTTACATTTCATGTCATACCGGCTCTCAACACAATGCGGGTATATGTATGTGTGGAGCAAGAAACCACCTTCCAGCTTCACTTTCTGATCTCTCTGCAAAACTAAAAATAACAGCTGTTATATAGTGTCAGATCACCACAACCTTCCTATTTATTGCCTGAGGTATTGATCGGATCAGTTTTTCATTTATTGGGGTGGATAAATATCTGATAAAAGGGAGATATTCAGCCTAACACCCTAAATTACTCCCTATCCCCTTCCTGATGGTAGATTGGTGCTATTTTAGAGACGCAGTAAGACTGGCATAGAAATCTATTTAATAACAATAAACCAATGCACGTGAATACTATAACATTACATGTGAATGAGATAAGAGGATATAAATGTCAAGTGTGGCTTTAGGGCCGTTGCATATTGGGGGCACAGCTGAGATTAAGATTATACAGCGATTCTTAAACCAAGGGGCATTTCATCACTTTAACTTTCTTTGTCTACAATTAAATGTTTAGAAAAACCAAAATATGTGATTTCCTGATAATGGTTTGTGGAGGCACAGCTGAGATTCATGTGATGTGTATGGAAACATTGGGGGTCATTCAGAGAGCACTGAAACGATGCCGACATTTTGGTGCTCTCTCATTCCCCATCCTCCTTGCACTTCAGGGAATCAAAGTTCATCACCCTGCGGTGAATTCAGCATTAACCACAGGGGCCCCGCAGTGCAGGGAAAACCCACCGGAACAGCCGCAAAAAAAATACGCTGAACACGGCAGAAAAAGCAGACGAGCTGCCAAACAGGGTAAAAAAAAATTAACAATATGATTGAAAGAGTCAAAATTGAAACACCGTTTGCAAAAAAAATCTACTGAACCAAAAATGCTTGGAATTTACATCTAAGATTCTGTGAATGACAATAAAAAGGTCTGTTACAGAAAAATGAAGATAAAAAAAGGTTTTGCCAGAAAATGCCTAAAAGAGTCTAAATATCAATAAATAAATATAATTTTTACTGCAGATTAAAATAATAAACTGTTTATTAGATATTGAGTTAAAACGGTAATATTTTTTATCATTGAAGCCTATGGGATTCGCCTGAATAAATCTGTTGAATGAAACCTCCGAACAGCAGGGCACTTCAACAACTTGTCACTGCTGTTCGGTGTCTGTGAATAGATTAACCATTGCTTCTCTATGGGGATTTCACTGTCGTCGAACAGGCACCAATCGTGCAGGCAATTCGCCAAAATGTTGTTTACTGCCTGCTGTCTGAATAAGCGAATGGCCCCGTACTGGGAAATTCACTGCTCGGTGACATTTCGGGCCAGGTCGGCTCTCTCTGAATAGTCGCTTTTTTCTAGTATTACAGATTGTACTTTACTGAAAAATTCCTTAAGCCGTTCTCTCAAACCAGAGTATAACTTTTTTTTGTGTTTAGGTAAATGTGGCTTTGGTCAGTTGCTGATTGGCAGCCTGGATAAGGGATTTACTTTGACATTTTAAAAACGAGTATTTAATAAAGATATTGTTTGTAGCTGTGCTGATCCTGCTGTAACAGATTGTTCCTGTGATCTGTCTCTGATAGTGCTTTATCTTATGGGGCTGATCATGGATGGTGAGATAATCCAGCAGCGTGGAATATGGTTTATTATTATGGATACAATCGAAGTTTATGTATTGCACCTGTTGGGAACATGATGTCAAAGGGAAAATCTTCAGGAAACATGCATTAGATGGCTTCTGTCAGCTGAATACATGGGTGCCAAATCAATCACAATTCCGTTTATAGCATGTAACGAGCGTGACTTGGTCTGTCTCTTTAAATGGACGTAGAGGCAAGGATTAGTAAAAAAAAATAATTTGCCCTAGTAGCCAAAATTTGGACTTTGTTTAGGCCATTTTCAGATTAAAATTCGGGCAAACTGGCATTTAGACTCCCGATAAAAATGTGGATATAGTATCTGCTCTCACGGTTATATTGATCAGTGGAAGCATCGGTTTTAGTGTTGAAAGGTGCCGATAAATCGCTTTTCTAGCAACAAATATAGGGAATAAGGCTGAAATCTTATTAAAAAACATCAGATATTTCTAATAGACATGTTTAAAGGCACAAACCTGTATGATGCTGGCCCAAGATAAGCTTTTTCGGGCCTTTTACAGCCAGCTTACATGACCAAACATTAATGGACCATGTCGGCGAGGTCCTCTGTATAAAAGATGGATATTGGAACAGCAAAGATATCAGTTGTCCGTTATTCTCATTTTGTTCACCGTCTTCCACATAATGCAATGCTAACATGTTAGAAGTCACTTTCCACCCTTTGAGGAACATATGTGGTGATGATACATCAGCAGGAAACGTCAGAACGTGAGGTCTTCTCTGAGTTCCTCTGTCCTGTCCTCTAGAGTTCTCTATGGTTTACATTACAAACCATGATACATTTTTGTTTTATGTTTTGTCTTTCTTTTTATGTACATGTGATCGATGATTGCTGGGCACTTGAGGAACCCTAAGCTTTCTGTACCCTTATCTGCAGGAGAATTTCTGGACATGGTCTCAAGCTATCAATGTGGCCAGTCCTTGCAGGGCTGCTATCAGAATTCTTGGGGCCACTTACTGAACCTCTGGTCAGGACCCCCTTCCCTCAGCTGCCCATATCAGTAAACTGAATAAAAATGTATAATTTTGCCTCCTCTCCTGCTCACCTGATGATACAGGGACTGGGCTAAAACCTTGGTGGCCCAGAAAGGGGCATAAAAGTCTTCCTGGTGGGAGAGTGTTCATTCTGAAACTCTATCTGCTGCAGACCGTACTAATCGCTCTCTCAGTGATGATTCAGATACCCAGATGCTGCGAATCAATGGGAAATTTGTTGGTATCTTGGTGGCCCAGTCCTGGCAAGATCCCGGGCACCATGTAGCCTCTGGCCCCCTGAAGATATAATGGACTGTCACCCCTGATGGTGGCCCTAAGTGCATGTAAGCATCTTAAAAATCCCACCATTGGTTGGGAGATCGTGAATGGGGACATCTCTGAAATAAAACGAAGCCTGAATGGGAATATGCGTGTGCAGAGTGAGGAGGCAGGTGAATGAATGCGGCGAGAAGAGTGACATGTCAGGAGTCTGGCACCAGCTCCTTCATCAGGTATCATGTCTTCAGCCTGGCGCGCCTCGGCTAGAATGTGTACAAACTCCAGAGTGACACTAATGCTGAGTGACATCTTTTCACAGGGCCTGCCTGGTACAAGAGGGGCGCCGAGCCCTGCTATTTTGTATCTGTAAACATGGCTGTAAGTGTGAAAGCTGCATCCCAGCGCTGGCTTTTAAATCTCCCCTAAGCAGGTCCCGGCGTAGGAGTCAGCTTCTGTTTCCATATGAAATAACAAGGTAAAATTAAAGGTCTGCTAGCACGGTCAAAAGCGAATGACTGTCAGCCGCCCAATCCCCCCGAGTGCTCCATACTGAAGCACATTGGCTCCTGGCGAGGGATAAAGTGATGGCTAAAATCTTTTACAAAGTAAATGCAATTTTTCCCGGATTCCTGGGGCAATCATTTTAAGAATTTTCTCTTCTATTAAAGAAGCAAAAGGTTAAAAACAAATAAAAGGGAAAAAAATCACGTTAGCGCCTCTTCTATTTTTTTTCTTCTATGAAAGTAAGGTTTTAAAACCTGATATTTCCAATATGAGAGTAGGACGTATATTGCTGTAAGATTTGTGATATTTTAACCCTGCGTTAGAGCCCCCAGCCTCCACTTTGTCGCCAACAGCATCTAAGTGCTTGTCTCGTACCAAACATAATTTGAACATGTTTTTGTTTCTTCTGGATACATGTCAGTTGGCATACCACTATACAGAGGTCAGTTGGCATACCACTATACAGAGGTCAGTTGGCATACCACTACACAGAGGTCAGTTGGCATACCACTATACAGAGGTCAGTTGGCATACCACTACACAGAGAGAACGACAGTCATCAGTTTGACCCTTTGAGGCTTTGAAAATACCCAGAGCTTTCACTTAGTTTGAATCCATTTGTTTTTAATTTGTTTTTGCTACACGTCACAGATACTGTATCCAGCGCTGTGATGGGTTTTGTTTTGTAATGTTGTATCTCAGCAGTGCCTCCATTGTAAAGTGCCCTTACTGCACGTCCCTCACTGCAGGGTGACCATTTAACACGGTCCCCGTAGGCACAGATTTGCGCTTTAAATTTTGTGGGAATAACTCTGGGTACGGCCAGGGACAAGGCTGATTCAGAACGATTTTACGGTCTCCAGATAATTATATTTACAGTGAGCTTACGGGTTTAGCTGCGGACTGAAGCGCCTTATTGACACAGATTCATTTCTAAAATTCTAATTCTCATTGAAGTTTAAAGGAGCCTTGCGGAGAGTTTTTACTGCTCGTTTCCGGTCACCAGATCAGCAGAGATCTGAAAGGGACACTGATGGGCTTGAGTTTTTTTGAATGATACTGCTAAGTAACCATGCTCTGCAGCTTCATTACCCGTGCATTAATGCAGAAATCTGTGCTGTGGTGGATTATGGGGCATGCCTTTGAAATCGGAGGTGGACGTGTGGTGGTATACAGCATTTTTACAGGGAGACAGGATGCCACTTTAGTTTACGTTCATTCAGTTCACAAATGAATGTCTTTGTGCTGCTGTTGGAACACATGTGTCATGGGTTCCAAGCAACCTGAGCGCCAGAAGATGTCCCGCCGGTTCCTCGGTCATCTCTAAGGCCACAGCAGCACGCTTGTTTGCCGGGGATGTGAGTTTTTGTTCAGCTCGGCTTCATTCCTCTTGGTCTGATTACCATCGTTGTTTATTTGTCTCCAGAAATAATCGCACTAAAATAAATTTGTTGGAATTGAATTGCAGATTAGGTTCATGTAGATGCCGAGGCTCTGCCGTGTACTCTCCTCCGGAGCGAGGTCCTGGCTGCCAGAGGCTGCCTCATCGCTAGTCAATCAATGTCAGGTGGAAAGCCATTTACAGGAAGAACGAGTCCCTTAGCCAGAAATGATCCTCACCGCTTGGACCACTCCTTGCTCTCATCTCCTGGGACTCTGCACTGGCTCTGGACGGATTGTCAGAGTATAGAGAGATTCCATGAAATAATGGTAAAGAGGAGAGCATTGCATAACCGCGCAACGACTGTCCACTCACTGGAGTCCATCAGGCGCATTATACAAAGTTCAGCAGTCACAGTGCATCCACCCTTACACAATGCATCTTATTTTGGTGGCATAACAATATAAGCAATAAAGCCCCCATTGGTTCACATGCCCTATTTTCTTGTGGTTTCCTCGTTTTTACGGTTTTCTTTGGTCATGTGACTTTTTCCCATCACATGGGTTCAGAGAGTTGTGTCACATCCTTTCTTTTCCTTCGATTACCTCTGCCATTTATAGAGCAACGTGTCTGTGTGAACAAGAATGCACGTCATCTCATCCTAACCATTCTTATTACGATTTATTAAGCGCAGCGCTTCTTATGCCATAAACATTATTAAATGCATTATCACCCAAACATATACAGGTCTGAATGCACGCTATCATTGGAATAATGTTTTTGCTGCTGTCACTATCGTCTTTTCAAAAAAGCCGCAAAAGAATTGTCAGGAAAACGTAATCATTTTAGAGCGAGCCCGGATATAAAACCAGAAATTTGCCCCAGTAATGTTGCTTGTACAGAGCAGATAGCCCTTCCATCAGGCTGTGTCCTACACAATGATAGTGGGGATAATAATGATTGTGTGCTAAATGTTAATAGCGAAGACGTGGTACAGACCGGGCCTGCTAAGATACTCGCTCAATCCAACACCCAGGAGTATATAGTAACAGCTATCCTAAACATCCATACTTAGCCCCATTTTTTGCCCCTTGCTAATTTTGTCGCAAATGACTTTTTAAAGCAGCCCAAGAGTAAAATGAATGTTGGTAAACGGAGTAGAAGTGCAGTAACGAGTGAGACATAAGGGCAACACATCGGAAGGAGGTTAGAAATTGGGCCATTATGAGCAGTCTATGCAGTGAGGTCATTATGTACCATCACTGAAGCCACAATGTGTCCTTTGTGAATTTTACCATCTTTGTGTGAGGATCAACAATTTCATATCAATGGTAATCCCTCATCTTTTACAGCAGTGTTTCCCAAACCTGTCCTCGGGACCCTCAACCAGGCCAGATTTTGCAGATCACCTTCGGGAAATGCAGAATGAATCCTGCAATCACTGTGCAGCAAATCATATCACCTGTGCTGTGCTTCACATATCCTGCAAAGCTGGCCTGTCAGCGGGTCCTGAGGACAAGTTTGGGAAACCCTGCTTTACAGGTACATCACGCAAGGCAGGATAGACTCTATACCTTCCCTCTGTATCAACCAGGCAGGAGACTCTATACCTTCCCTCTGTATCACACCATACAGGAGACTCTATACCTTCCCTCTGTATCACACCATACAGGAGACTATATACCTTCCCTCTGTATCTCACCATACAGGAGACTATATACCTTCCCTCTGTATCACACCATACAGGATACTCTATACCTTCCCTCTGTATCACACCATACAGGAGACTCTATACCTTCCCTCTGTATCACACCATACAGGATACTCTATACCTTCCCTCTGTATCACACCATACAGGAGACTATATATCTTCCCTCTGTATCACACCATACAGGAGAGACTATATACCTTCCCTCTGTATCACACCATACAGGAGAGACTATATACCTTCCCTCTGTATCACACCATACAGGAGACTATATACCTTCCCTCTGTATCACACCATACAGGATACTCTATACCTTCCCTCTGTATCACACCATACAGGAGAGACTCTATACCTTCCCTCTGTATCACACCATACAGGAGACTATATACCTTCCCTCTGTATCACACCATACAGGAGAGACTCTATACCTTCCCTCTGTATCACACCATACAGGAGACTATATACCTTCCCTCTGTATCACACCATACAGGAGACTATATATCTTCCCTCTGTATCACACCATACAGGAGAGACTATATACCTTCCCTCTGTATCAACCAGGCAGGAGACTCTATACCTTCCCTCTGTATCACACCATACATGAGACTATATACCTTCCCTCTGTATCACACCATACAGGAGACTATATATCTTCCCTCTGTATCACACCATACAGGAGACTATATACCTTCCCTCTGTATCACACCATACAGGAGAGATTCTATACCTTCCCTCTGTATCACACCATACAGGAGAGACTATATACCTTCCCTCTGTATCACACCATACAGGAGACTATATACCTTCCCTCTGTATCACACCATACAGGAGACTATATACCTTCCCTCTGTATCACACCATACAGGAGACTCTATGCCTTCCCTCTGTATCACACCATACAGGAGACTCTATACCTTCCCTCTGTATCACACCATACAGGAGACTCTATACCTTCCCTCTGTATCACACCATACAGGAGACTCTATACCTTCCCTCTGTATCACACCATACAGGAGAGATTCTATACCTTCCCTCTGTATCACACCATACAGGAGACTCTATACCTTCCCTCTGTATCACACCATACTAGAGACTGTATACCTTCCCTCTGTATCACACCATACAGGAGAGATTCTATACCTTCCCTCTGTATCACACCATACAGGAGAGACTATATACCTTCCCTCTGTATCACACCATACAGGAGAGATTCTATACCTTCCCTCTGTATCACACCATACAGGAGAGACTATATACCTTCCCTCTGTATCACACCATACAGGAGACTCTATACCTTCCCTCTGTATCACACCATACAGGAGACTCTATACCTTCCGTCTGTATCACACCATACAGGAGAGATTCTATACCTTCCCTCTGTATCACACCATACAGGAGACTCTATACCTTCCCTCTGTATCACACCATACAGGATACTCTATACCTTCCCTCTGTATCACACCATACAGGAGACTATATACCTTCCCTCTGTATCACACCATACAGGAGAGACTCTATACCTTCCCTCTGTATCACACCATACAGGAGACTATATACCTTCCCTCTGTATCACACCATACAGGAGAGACTCTATACCTTCCCTCTGTATCACACCATACAGGAGACTATATACCTTCCCTCTGTATCACACCATACAGGAGACTAGACATGTGCACAGCACAAAATTTCGTTTTGAACTAATGGATTAGTCCTAAAATACAATTTATTTAGTTGCTAAAGAAATTCGTTTTCAGTTCTTTAGTATGAAAACTAATTTCATTCATCCGAAAACCAGTGGATACAATTACTATTGTAGTGGCTCCTCAGAGTGCTGAGATCGCTGCTTGTTACAGTATCTCTCACTCTCAGCACAATGTGGGTCATATTACATAGTTGGTGCTAACTTAACCAGAGCTGTTGTAAACTTCCCAGAGCCATTATAGCCTATGGAGGTTTTCAGTTTACAACAGCTCTGGTTAAGTTAGCACCAACATTGTAATACTGCCCCGTGTCAGGCAAAGCTGTTACAGTAACTGACTGCTGCTCATCTCAGGCTCAGAGTTTCAGTAAAACTAGTAAATAATATTTTTATATAGAAGAGGTTAGAACAATATTATTTCCTTGTTTTACTGAAACTCTGAGCGCTTTTACAGTCAGTTACTGTAACAGCTGAGCCTGATACATTGTACTGAGAGATAATATAACAAGCAGCCGATCTCAGCGCTCACAGCCACTGGATTTAAAGGGCTTAAAAAAAAGACTCCTCTCTGTATAATATTTAGAACATCTTCCTGCATTAATTAATACCCCTCTCTGTATAATGTATATCACAACCTCCAGTATTAATAGCCCTCTCTGTATAATATATAGAACATCCTCCTGAATTAATTAATGTCCCTCTCTGTATAGAACATCCTCCTCAATTTATACCTTTCTCTGTATAATGTATATAACATCCTCCTGCATTAATACCCCTCTCTGTATAATGTATAGAACATTCTCCTGCATTAATTAATGCCCCTCTCTGTATAGAACATCCTACTGCATTGGCATGTGGAGGGTGCAGAACTACGGATGTTGCGATGTTGCGCTCTTCATTGCTGGTCTCCTTCACTCATCAATGTAATATCACAAAAAGGACTGAAACTAAAATGTAGTGCATTTTATTTTAGTTTCTTTCGTTTTTTGTGCTGAGCAGTTTTGTTTCTCTTGAGTCATACTAAGACTAAATTATCCCAAAATTCGGACTAAATCGGTTTAGTACTAAAACGAATGCACATATCTACAGGAGACTATATACCTTCCCTCTGTATCACACCATACAGGAGACTATATACTTTCCCTCTGTATCACACCATACAGGAGACTATATACCTTCCCTCTGTATCACACCATACAGGAGAGACTCTATACCTTCCCTCTGTATCACACCATACAGGAGACTATATACCTTCCCTCTGTATCACACCATACATGAGACTATATACCTTCCTCTGTATCACACCATACAGGAGACTATATACATTCCCTCTGTATCACACCATACAGGAGAGACTCTATACCTTCCCTCTGTATCACACCATACAGGAGACTCTATACCTTCCCTCTGTATCACACCATACAGGAGACTATATACCTTCCCTCTGTATCACACCATACAGGAGACTCTATACCTTCCCTCTGTATCACACCATACAGGAGACTCTATACCTTCCCTCTGTATCACACCATACAGGAGACTATATACCTTCCCTCTGTATCACACCATACAGGAGACTATATACCTTCCCTCTGTATCACACCATACAGGAGACTATATACCTTCCCTCTGTATCACACCATACAGGAGACTATATACCTTCCCTCTGTATCACACCATACAGGAGACTATATACCTTCCCTCTGTATCACACCATACAGAGACTATATACCTTCCCTCTGTATCACACCATACAGGAGACTATATACCTTCCCTCTGTATCACACCATACCAGGACTATATAACCTTCCCCTCTGTATCACACCATACAGGATACTCTATACCTTCCCTCTGTATCACACCATACAGGAGACTATATACCTTCCCTCTGTATCACACCATACAGGAGACTATATACCTTCCCTCTGTATCACACCATACAGGAGACTATATACCTTCCCTCTGTATCACACCATACAGGAGAGATTCTATACCTTCCCTCTGTATCACACCATACAGGAGACTATATACCTTCCCTCTGTATCACACCATACAGGAGACTCTATACCTTCCCTCTGTATCACACCATACAGGAGACTCTATACCTTCCCTCTGTATCACACCATACAGGATACTCTATACCTTCCCTCTGTATCACACCATACAGGAGACTCCATTCAGTCCATGCAATTCTAGTCTAGTGATCAGGGCATAGGATGACACAATGACACAATGTGTGACATAGCAAAGGATTATTGAGCTTAATCCCTCATCCTCCATCTGTATTTTCACTATAGAGCTGTGTGTGTCTGCCAGCGCCTGGCACGCAGCCTGGAGTGAAATAAAAATAGGCCGATCATTAGTTACTGTTAAAGTTTGTATATTTTATATTTATAAGAGGTTTTTTATTACCTTAATAATAAGAATAAACATGATGTCACTCCATGTAATCATCGGCTGCTTGTGAAGGCAGTGGGGTATACATTGTTGTGCGCAGATGAATCAGTAGTTCTTTGTACATAGGTTTTCGACCTGTCACCTCTGTGTACCTGTATATGTGCGCTTCCTTTATGAATAATTGAACGTGTGCACGACGGTGATCGCTGACCTCCCTGCTCTCTGGATTTTCTAGAGGTACGTGTGCCATGACGCTCTGGTTGTATTTGTGTACATATATTTAGGTAACGTTTGTGTGTTTTCGTATGTAGCTAGACCCCTTCTGATTGTTTAAGGGGAAGTTGAAGGTACACTGTACCCCCTTTTCAGTGTCCCATATGCCGGCGCAGCTCGGTATTGTCCATGTCGTTCACAGCCGTATGACGCAGATTTCTCGCATACTATGTTACAGATAGCTGGTGAGCGGAGATATTGCTGCAGGTTACGCTGCGGACAATAAAGCTCTGGATAATTGTATGGCGGAGATGGAGAGGAGTGAAGCTATCTAGCGATGCGCATACCGCCGGGCACCCTAAAGCGGGCATCCTAATTGCTGGCAGCCGGCAGTGTAAGAGCAGCCGATGAGACGGTGTAGGAGTGTCTCAGACGTTGCCTCCAGGCTCTGGAGTTGGACGGCGTTCACACATTGCCAGCTGGACTTTGCTGGAAAGAGGCGTGCGTTTGGAGCCCACGGTTTACACTGCAATGTTTATAGTTTTGTGCTGCAGTTGGACGACGTCACAACTCATTTCCCTCCGACGCCTAGCGCTGCTTCTCCGGCGGGTATGGAGAGCCTGCAGCCATCTGAACGGGAGACGTGGGGAGGAAGGGGGGCTCGCTGGAGGAATATCCGATAAAGCAATGTTTTATTTAGACAGAAGCCGTTTCCTTTATGGTGATTGGCCTCTGACGTGATACATTGTAGCCCTGGGATCATGAAATCTGTAACTGATCAGTCTGAAGACATCAGGCTTTGCAAGGGTTAACACCAAATCAGTGATGTGTTCATGGGACGTTCGTTATTGCGTCGTTCCTCTGTAAACGTGTCTCTTGGTGCGCGGCTTCTTGGGCCTCCATTTGTCTTTATGGAATTGTCCATATCCTCTCGACCCTAAATAAAGATATGCTTGTTGCGTCCTGGGTATGAAGAAGCAGATTTCAGCTTTATTTACCAGCTCTCGGGAATTTACATATCATTATACATTAATATGGCTGGAGAAAGAAATCCCATCTCTGACACCAACTCCCCACCTGCTCCCCACCACCACCAAGTACAACACATTTCACCTAAAAACACCGCCTCCACTCACCCACCCAAATCCCCATCGCAAGGAGCACAATGTCATGATTTACACACTGAGACCCTAAGATAAAGGTTTGAGGATCTAGATCCAGTTTGTTCCTTGGCGAGTTTTGTTGGTATCCTCGATGCTCGGCAAAGCCTCTGACGCCTCCACCCAACCCCATTGTGTTTCTATCCAATCGTTATCAATGCATGGTGTCTCTGAACTACACCTCAGACCCCCTATTTTATTTTGTCTTAAATCTTTACCCCCATTGTGGCTTTGTCCCATAGCTCTCACCTTATTGGTTTTCTTTCCCATGTATCTAAAAACCTGTTAGGCCTCTCACCCCAAATCTTTTCCCCATACATCCCCTATTTAGTTTCTGTCCTATGCCTTTCATCAATATTTTGTATATGTCCCATATCTCTCAACCCATTGTGTTTCTGTCCCATATCTCTTACCTCATTACTCCATCCCATTCCTCTGTTTCTGTCCCATGTTGCTCATCTTTATTGGCTTTCTGTCCCACGTCTCTCACATCATTGTCCCATACATCCCCTACTATGTTTTTGTCCCATCTCTCATCCCTTTTTTGTATCTGTCCCATACCTTTCATCCCATTGTGCCTCTGTCCCATACCGCTTCCCTTAAGGTGTTTCTTTCGCCACGAGTGGCTTGTGTGGTCCACATGGAGGTGGAAGCAGGAAACAACATTATTTACTGTCCTTTCTATAGCTCCCTATAGCACTACATGAAATGGTAACTGCAGGCCAGCTTTGCTGCTCTCCTCCACAGGCCGATTCTCCTGCTCTCCTCCACAGGCCGATTCTCCTGCTCTCCTCCACAGGCCGATTCTCCTGCTCTCATCCACAGGCCGATTCTCCTGCTCTCCTCCACAGGCCGATTCTCCTGCTCTCCTCCACAGGCCGATTCTCCTGCTCTCCTCCACAGGCCGATTCTCCTGCTCTCCTCCACAGGCCGATTCTCCTGCTCTCATCCACAGGCCGATTCTCCTGCTCTCCTCCACAGGCCGATTCTCCTGCTCTCCTCCACAGGCCGATTCTCCTGCTCTCCTCCACAGGCTGATTCTCCTGCTCTCCTCCACAGGCCCATTCTCCTGCTCTCCTCCACAGGCCCATTCTCCTGCTCTCCTCCACAGGCCGATTCTCCTGCTCTCCTCCACAGGCCAGCTCTCATCTGCAGGCTGACTCTCCTGCTTCCCTCCACAGACACGGCTCTCAAGCTCCCCTCCACAGACACGACTCTCACGCTCCCCTCCACAGACACGACTCTCCTGCTCTCCTCCACAGGCCAATCTCTTCTGCCCTCCTCCAAAGGCCAGCTCTCTTGCTCTCCTCCACAGGCCAGCTCTCCTCCACAGGCCGGCTCTCCTGCTCTCCTCCACAGGCCGGCTCTCCTGCTCTCCTCCACAGGCCAGCTCTCACGCTCTCCTCCACAGGCCGGCTCTCTTCCTCTCATCCACAGGCCGGCTCTCTTCCTCTCATCCACAGGCCGGCTCTCTTCCTCTCATCCACAGGCCAGCTCTCCTCCACTGTCCGGCTCCCTACTCCCCTCCATAGGCCAGCTCTCACGCCCTCCTCCACAGGCCAGCTCTTCTGCTCTCCACCACAGGCCAGCTCTTCTGCTCTCCTCCACAGGCCAGCTCTTCTGCTCTCCTCCACAGGCCAGCTCTTCTGCTCTCCTCCACAGGCCGACTCGCCTACTCTCCTCCACAGGCCGGCTCTCCTCCACAGGCCGGCTCTCCTCCACAGGCCGGCTCTCTTCCACAGGCCGGCTCTCTTCCACAGGCCGGCTCTTCTCCACAGGCCGGCTCTCTTCCACAGGCCGGCTCTCTTCCAAAGGCCGGCTCTCTTCCAAAGGCCGGCTCTCTTCCAAAGGCCGGCTCTCCTGCTCTCCTCCACAGGCCGACTCTCCTGCTCTCCTCCACAGGCCGGCTCTCCTGCTCTCCTCCACAGGCCGGCTCTCCTCCACACGCCTGCTCTCCTCCACAGGCCCGCTCTCCTGCTCTCCTCCACAGGCCAGCTCTCCTGCTCTCCTCCACAGGCCAGCTCTCCTCCACAGGCCAGCTCTTGTGCTCTCCTCCACAGGCCGACTCTCCTGCTCTCCTCCACAGGCCGACTCTCCTGCTCTCCTCCACAGGCCGACTCTCCTGCTCTCCTCCGCAGGCCGACTCTTTTACCACCATGGCGTAGCCTACATGTAGACGTGGCCTGGGCTCACTGAGGTTTTGGATACTTAATAAATCCCACGTTTGTTTTTCTCATTTTGCACAGAGGCCGGATCATGCGGTCCATGAAGCCTCAAGGAATGATGGGAGGTTCAGAGCTGGGCTAATACGTGTGACTTTATCTGCTCGGTCCTTTCCTCGCGTCGTCAATATTAATTGAATTAATTCTCGTTGCTGACGGTGTGTAATTGCTAATCTTGGTGGCGCACCCTGACGGAGTAAGGACGCCGTATAACCCAGTAAAATAAATAAAGTCCTCTTATGAGATAACCTTTGTAATTTAATTGCCCGTATAAACGTATGGATTGCGACTTTTCATATAATTGAATCGCCCTGAAGCTGCATCTCGTTTAGGCTACGAGTCCCTGCGGAGGGTGAGAGTGCACGGGAGGAGCGCAGGTCACTTCTTTTAAAGAGCAATCATTGTTTTTTTTTTTTTTTTACGTAACATCCGTAATCTCTCCCCCCCCCCCCCGTTTAATACAACGAGAGAAAAAAATATTAATTTATTTATGTGACTCGCATTACATTTAATCTATTATTTTTCATTTTCTGGACTCATATTTTATTATTTTATTTTACATCCGTAATCTGTCCCCAGTTTAAAAAAAAATCAAAGAAGTTAGTAAGTGTTTTTTTTTTTTTTACTTTTGTGGACCGTGTTACATTTAATCCTGTGTTTTCCATTTTCGGCCTCCTCCATTATTTTATTATAATTTTATTTAATGCTTAATTTTTTATGATTTTTTTAAAAAAAAATTGTTTCTGCAGATTTTTCTAGCCTTAAATTCAGCATTTTACTAATTACAATTTGAGTTTTCTGTTTAGTTCTCACGATTCATTTGCTGATTGTTAGGGTTTTCTATTCACTTATGTTTTTGTTTGACTCGTTTTATGTCTGTCGGTCGTGTTGATGCGTTTCCCTCTCTCCTGTCCATCTGCCTGAGGAGCGGTGCTTTATCCGGGATTTGCCAAAGTCTGTATCTGTCCGGTGACTTTGTTTTCTGGAATGGGTTGACATGTTTTATCTATAAATAAGCCCAGTCTGTGCATGTTGGATGATATATGTCCTCAGTGAATTGCCACAAATTGTGCACGTCACAGGACATGCGTCGCCCGTGAATTATCCAGGCCAGCGTGTCAGGTGACATATCTGATCCGTAAGTCACAACATTTTATGTGTTTTCCCTGAATTGTCCTATTCTGTGCAAATCTGACAAAATCATTTATCCATACGTTACCCCAGTCTATACGCGGCAGGGAGATACTTTATACATGAATCTCTCCTATCTCTACACATAGGCTGATATGCTTTCTACATGATGCCTGGCCCTCCCGACCTGGACACATAGGATGACACACTTTATCCACAATGCCCGGCCCTCCCGACCTGGACACATAGGGTGACACACTTTATCCACAATGCCCGGCCCTCCCGACCTGGACACATAGGATGACACACTTTATCCACAATGCCCGGCCCTCCCGACCTGGACACATAGGATGACACACTTTATCCACAATGCCCAGCCCTCCCGACCTGGACACATAGGGTGACACACTTTATCCACAATGACCGGCCCTCCCGTCCTGGACACATAGGGTGACACACTTTATCCACAATGCCGGGCCCTCCCGACCTGGACACATAGGATGACACATTTTATCCACAATGCCCGGCCCTCCCGACCTGGACACATAGGATGACACACTTTATCCACAATGCCCGGCCCTCCCGACCTGGACACATAGGATGACACACTTTATCCACAATGCCCGGCCCTCCAGACCTGGACACATAGGGTGATACACTTTATCCACAATGCCCGGCCCTCCAGACCTGGACACATAGGATGACACACTTTATCCACAATGCCCGGCCCTCCCGACCTGGACACATAGGATGACACACTTTATCCACAATGCCCGGCCCTCCCGACCTGGACACATAGGATGACACACTTTATCCACAATGCCCGGCCCTCCCGACCTGGACACATAGGATGACACACTTTATCCACAATGCCCGGCCCTCCCGACCTGGACACATAGGATGACACACTTTATCCACAATGCCCGGCCCTCCCGACCTGGACACATAGGATGACGCACTTTATCCACAATGCCCGGCCCTCCAGACCTGGACACATAGGGTGACACACTTTATCCACAATGCCCAGCCCTCCCGACCTGGACACATAGGATGACGCACTTTATCCACAATGCCCAGCCCTCCAGACCTGGACACATAGGGTGACACACTTTATCCACAATGACCGGCCCTCCCGTCCTGGACACATAGGGTGACACACTTTATCCACAATGCCGGGCCCTCCCGACCTGGACACATAGGATGACACATTTTATCCACAATGCCCGGCCCTCCCGACCTGGACACATAGTAGGATGACACACTTTATCCACAATGCCCGGCCCTCCCGACCTGGACACATAGGATGACACACTTTATCCACAATGCCCGGCCCTCCCGACCTGGACACATAGGCTGATACACTTTATCCACAATGCCCGGCCCTCCCGACCTGGACACATAGGCTGATACACTTTATCCACAATGCCTGGCCCTCCCGACCTGGACACATAGGCTGATACACTTTATCCACAATGCCCAGCCCTCCCGACCTGGACACATAGGGTGACACACTTTATCCACAATGCCGGGCCCTCCCGACCTGGACACATAGGATGACACATTTTATCCACAATGCCCGGCCCTCCCGACCTGGACACATAGGATGACACACTTTATCCACAATGCCCGGCCCTCCCGACCTGGACACATAGGATGACACACTTTATCCACAATGCCCGGCCCTCCAGACCTGGACACATAGGGTGACACACTTTATCCACAATGCCCAGCCCTCCCGACCTGGACACATAGGATGACACATTTTATCCACAATGCCCGGCCCTCCCGACCTGGACACATAGGATGACACACTTTATCCACAATGCCCGGCCCTCCCGACCTGGACACATAGGATGACACACTTTATCCACAATGCCCGGCCCTCCCGACCTGGACACATAGGCTGATACACTTTATCCACAATGCCCGGCCCTCCCGACCTGGACACATAGGCTGATACACTTTATCCACAATGACCGGCCCTCCAGACCTGGACACATAGGGTGACACACTTTATCCACAATGCCCGGCCCTCCCGACCTGGACACATAGGCTGATACACTTTATCCACAATGCCCGGCCCTCCCGACCTGGACACATAGGATGACACACTTTATCCACAATGACCAGCCCTCCCGACCTGGACACATAGCATGACACACTTTATCCACAATGCCCGGCCCTCCTGACCTGGATGCATAGGATGACACACTTTATCCACAATGCCTGGCCCTCCCGACCTGGACACATAGGATGACGCACTTTAGCCACAATGCCCGGCCCTCCCAACCTAGACGCATAGGATGACACACTTTATCCACAATGCCCGGCCCTCCCGACCTGGACACATAGGTTGACGCACTTTATCCACAATGCCCGGCCCTCCAGACCTGGACACATAGGCTGATACACTTTATCCACAATGCCCGGCCCTCCCGACCTGGACACATAGGATGACACACTTTATCCACAATGACCAGCCCTCCCGACCTGGACACATAGCATGACACACTTTATCCACAATGCCCGGCCCTCCTGACCTGGATGCATAGGATGACGCACTTTAGCCACAATGCCCGGCCCTCCCGACCTGGACACATAGCATGACACACTTTATCCACAATGCCCGGCCCTCCAGACCTGGACACATAGGGTGACACACTTTATCCACAATGCCCGGCCCTCCCGACCTGGACACATAGCATGACACACTTTATCCACAATGCCCGGCCCTCCAGACCTGGACACATAGGTGACACACTTTATCCACAATGCCCGGCCCTCCCGACCTGGACACATAGCATGACACACTTTATCCACAATGCCCGCCCTCCAGACCTGGACACATAGGGTGACACACTTTATCCACAATGCCCGGCCCTCCCGACCTGGACACATAGCATGACACACTTTATCCACAATGCCCGGCCCTCCCGACCTGGACACATAGCATGACACACTTTATCCACAATGCCCGGCCCTCCAGACCTGGACACATAGGGTGACACACTTTATCCACAATGCCCGGCCCTCCCGACCTGGACACATAGCATGACACACTTTATCCACAATGCCCGGCCCTCCAGACCTGGACACATAGGGTGACACACTTTATCCACAATGCCCGGCCCTCCCGACCTGGACACATAGGATGACGCACTTTATCCACAATGCCCGGCCCTCCAGACCTGGACACATAGGATGACGCACTTTATCCACAATGCCCGGCCCTCCCGACCTGGACACATAGGGTGACACACTTTATCCACAATGCCCGGCCCTCCCGACCTGGACACATAGGGTGACACACTTTATCCACAATGCCCGGCCCTCCCGACCTGGACACATAGGGTGACACACTTTATCCACAATGCCTGGCCCTCCCGACCTGGACACATAGGATGACACACTTTATCCACAATGCCCGGCCCTCCCGACCTGGACACATAGGATGACGCACTTTATCCACAATGCCTGGCCCTCCCGACCTGGACACATAGGGTGACACACTTTATCCACAATGCCTGGCCCTCCCGACCTGGACACATAGGATGACGCACTTTATCCACAATGCCCGGCCCTCCCGACCTGGATGCATAGGATGACACACTTTATCCACAATGCCCGGCCCTCCCGACCTGGACACATAGGATGATACACTTTATCCACAATGCCCGGCCCTCACGACCTGGACACATAGGGTGACACACTTTATCCACAATGCCCGGCCCTCCCGACCTGGACACATAGGGTGACACACTTTATCCACAATGCCCGCCCTCCCGACCTGGACACATAGGATGATACACTTTATCCACAATGCCCGGCCCTCACGACCTGGACACATAGGGTGACACACTTTATCCACAATGCCCGGCCCTCCCGACCTGGACACATAGGGTGACACACTTTATCCACAATGCCCGGCCCTCCCGACCTGGACACATAGGGTGACACACTTTATCCACAATGCCCGGCCCTCCCGACCTGGACACATAGGGTGACACACTTTATCCACAATGCCCGGCCCTCACGACCTGGACACATAGGGTGACACACTTTATCCACAATGCCCGGCCCTCCCGACCTGGACACATAGGCTGATACACTTTATCCACAATGACCGGCCCTCCTGACCTGGACACATACAGCGTTATTTAAAGAGATCTGAATTGTGGCCGGAAGGTAACTGAGCAGTGAAATTCAGGGTACGGTTACCATTCCTGGCCATTCAGCTATCCAGAGAGCAGCCAGTGGACCATAGTCATAACAAGTGTTACCATTCTTTGCGACTACAGTGAGTTATGGTGCTCAGTGGTGCTTGGTGAATGACCCCTTCTATCCATGAATTGCCCCAATTTTTGTGTGTCACCTTCCCTGTCCATGATTGGTTCCAAATCCAACCTGCCGTTGACTCTCATGAAGGAATCAGGTCAATAAGAGCTGGCACGTCACAGGCCGGGCCTCACTGCTGCTGTAGTACATATGGCCTTTACATACACGGTGGCTCCTGGTCTGAGCCTGCGGTAAAACATCTCTACTTTTCCCACATCCTCTTTCATGCCCGTTCGCCCCCTTGTTTATTTTGTGTACCTTTCATACATTAATTGTCCCCCATCATCGCACCGTGCCCTCTTGTCTACACATATTCCTAACACCCCCATGTCCGCCGTGTACTCCCTGTTCTAGGTGGCCTGGCTGCCTCCCATACGCTGTTCTTTTCATGTAGCGCCTGACAGCAGGCCCCATGGAAGGTCACGTCGAATGGTTGTGTTCTGCTTGTGCGGAAGACACTGCTGGTTTCGGTGGAGAGAGACCTGTAGGGACTTCCCTGAGACTTGTTAACTGGCTTCAGCTACTAATTTGGCTGCAGGATGTGTTCGATAGGTCTCGTTTCTGGGTCCTCGCAGGCGTCTCATGGCATTTACTTGCCAATAAGGTAAAGATTCAATCCTCCTCGGCTTCATTTCCAATTATAGACAGGTGGCCAGGAGCCAGTTCTTCCAAAAGCCCTTGGGTGAGCCATAAATCCGGTGCTCCTTTTTGCTTTTTCTGTGTTTTTTTCCTTTATCTTTGTGTCTTTGTGTGAGGAGGACAAGAAGCCGGTATAATGAGAAGACGTTCAGCCTCCTGGACCCAGGGCTGCAAGCGTTGTGTTAGAAGATGTTGGGCACTTTGTGTGTTATGCATTGTCTGTCTCGCTCTCTAGAGTTGTCTGTATAACCGGCTTGGCCTGCAGCGGCTGGCGTTACCGGCGTCTTCCATGTATACGCTCTCGGCACCCAGTGCTGCCTTGTATGCGGAGCGATTTCTTCAATTACCCGGTCAGCATTCAGATTGTATTGTCTGGCCGTGGGCAGCTCTCTACGTGTCATCAACATTCTACTTCTATTCAATCCTGTTTCCAAGCAAAACCAGCCCTCGCCATGTACTATGGACTAACTGTGTGTACGCGCACTTAATTGTCATACTGTGTGCACTTAACCATCGCGCCACCTGCACCCAATCGCCATGCCGTGTGCACCCATTCACAATGCTATGTGCGCGCAATCGCCATGCCGTGTGCACCCATTCACAATGCTATGTGCATGCAATCGCCATGCCGTGTGCACCCATTCACAATGCTATGTGCATGCAATCGCCATGCCGTGTGCACCCATTCACAATGCTATGTGCGCGCAATCGCCATGCCGTGTGCACCCATTCACAATGCTATGTGCGCGCAATCGCCATGCCGTGTGCACCCATTCACAATGCTATGTGCGAGAAATCGCCATGCCGTGTGCACCCAACTACCGCGCCATCTGCACCCAACTATCGCGCCATGTGCACCCAATTGCCATGCCGTGTGCACCCATTCACAATGCTATGTGCGTGCAATCGCCATGCCGTGTGCACCCATTCACCATGCTATGTGCGCGTAATCGCCATGCCGTGTGCACCCATTCACCATGCTATGTGCGCACAATCGCCATGCCGTGTGCACCCATTCATCATGCTATGTGCGCGTAATCGCCATGCTGTGTGCACCCATTCACCATGCTATGTGCGCGTAATCGCCATGCTGTGTGCACCCATTCACCATGCTATGTGCGCGTACTCGCCATGCCGTGTGCACCCATTCACCATGCTATGTGCGCGTAGTCGCCATGCCGTGTGCACCCATTCACCATGCTATGTGCGCACAATCGCCATGCCGTGTGCACCAACTTGCAGGGCTGTCTGCACCATTGCTTATGCACTGAGTATATGCATCATCTTGTGTCACCATACTGTGGATAACTAAAACTATGACATCCTACAACATTTGTTTATAAATGTGTGTGGTGTGTGCTGACACCTCATTGGTGTGTATATATTAATGTGTGTGTGTGCTGACGCCTTGTCATTGTGTATATATTAATGTGTGTGTGTGTGTGTGTGCTGACGCCTTGTCAGTGTGTATATATTAATGTGTGTGTGTGTGTGTGTGTGTGCTGACGCCTTGTCAGTGTGTATATATTAATGTGTGTGTGTGTGTGTGTGTGTGTGTGCTGACGCCTTGTCAGTGTGTATATATTAATGTGTGTGTGTGTGTGTGCTGACGCCTTGTCAGTGTGTATATATTAATGTGTGTGTGTGCTGACGCCTTGTCAGTGTGTATATATTAATGTTTGTGTGTGTGTGTGCTGACGCCTTGTCAGTGTGTATATATTAATGTTTGTGTGTGTGTGTGCTGACGCCTTGTCAGTGTGTATATATTAGTGTGTGTGTGTGTGTGTGTGCTGACGCCTTGTCAGTGTGTATATATTAATGTTTGTGTGTGTGTGCTGACGCCTTGTCAGTGTGTATATATTAATGTTTGTGTGTGTGTGCTGACGCCTTGTCAGTGTGTATATATTAATGTTTGTGTGTGTGTGTGTGTGTGTGCTGACGCCTTGTCAGTGTGTATATATTAATGTTTGTGTGTGTGTGCTGACGCCTTGTCAGTGTGTATATATTAATGTTTGTGTGTGTGTGTGTGTGTGTGTGCTGACGCCTTGTCAGTGTGTATATATTAATGTTTGTGTGTGGTGTGCTGACGCCTTGTCAGTGTGTATATATTAATGTTTGTGTGTGTGTGTGTGTGTGTGCTGACGCCTTGTCAGTGTGTATATATTAATGTTTGTGTGTGTGTGCTGACGCCTTGTCAGTGTGTATATATTAGTGTGTGTGTGTGTGTGTGTGCTGACGCCTTGTCAGTGTGTATATATTAATGTTTGTGTGTGTGTGCTGACGCCTTGTCAGTGTGTATATATTAATGTTTGTGTGTGTGTGTGTGTGTGCTGACGCCTTGTCAGTGTGTATATATTAATGTTTGTGTGTGTGTGCTGACGCCTTGTCAGTGTGTATATATTAGTGTGTGTGTGTGTGTGTGTGCTGACGCCTTGTCAGTGTGTATATATTAATGTTTGTGTGTGTGTGCTGACGCCTTGTCAGTGTGTATATATTAATGTTTGTGTGTGTGTGCTGACATCTTGTCTGAGTTTATATATTAATGTGTGTGTGTGTGTGTGTGTGTCCTGACGTCTTATCTGTGTGTATATATAATGTGTTGTGTATGTTGACGTCTTGTCTGCATATATATTAATGTGTGTTGACGTCTGTGTGTGTATATATTAATGTTTGCGTGTGTGTGTTATTGTGTTTGCTGACAGCTTGCCTGTGTGTGTTATTGTGTTTGCTGCCAGCTTGCCTGTGTGTGTTATTGTGTTTGCTGACACTGTTCTGGTTCGTTGGTTTATGTTGTAACACATTAGAGAGGTGTCGCACATCTCACTGGAATATTAAACCCTTGTAGAATTGTTGCACATATATTGTGTGTTAACAGTTAGTATGTACAGGTGTACACTGGCACAATGCTTATTAATGTGTGTATTCTCACACACTGCAGGATTGTGTATTAATGTGTGTATTCTCACACACTGCAGGATTGTGTATTAATGTGTGTATTCTCACACACTGCAGGATTGTGTATTAATGTGTGTATTCTCACACACTGCAGGATTGTGTATTAATGTGTGTAATCTCACACACTGCAGGATTGTGTATTAATGTGTGTAATCTCACACACTGCAGGATTGTGTATTAATGTGTGTAATCTCACACACTGCAGGATTGTGTATTAATGTGTGGATTCTCACACACTGCAGGATTGTGTATTAATGGTGTATTCTCACACACTGCAGGATTGTGTATTAATGTGTGTAATCTGACTCACACACTGCAGGATTGTGTATTAATGTGTGTATTCTCACACACTGCAGGATTGTGTATTCTCACACACTGCAGGATTGTGTATTAATGTGTGTATTCTCACACACTGCAGGATTGTGTATTAATGTGTGTATTCTCACACACTGCAGGATTGTGTATTAATGTGTGTATTCTCACACACTGCAGGATTGTGTATTAATGTGTGTATTCTCACACACTGCAGGATTGTGTATTAATGTGTGTATCTCACACACTGCAGGATTGTGTATTAATGTGTGGATTCTCACACACTGCAGGATTGTGTATTAATGTGTGTATTATCACACACTGCAGGATTGTGTATTAATGTGTGTATTCTCACACACTGCAGGATTGTGTATTAATGTGTGTATTATCACACACTGCAGGATTGTGTATTAATGTGTGTATTCTCACACACTGCAGGATTGTGTATTAATGTGTGTATTATCACACACTGAAGGATTGTGTATTAATGTGTGTAATCTCACACACTGCAGGATTGTGTATTAATGTGTGTAATCTCACACACTGCAGGATTGTGTATTAATGTGTGTATTCTCACACACTGCAGGATGTGTATTAATGTGTGTAATCTCACACACTGCAGGATGTGTATTAATGTGTGTAATCTCACACACTGCAGGATGTGTATTAATGTGTGGATTCTCACACACTGCAGGATTGATTGTGTATTAATGTGTGTAATCTCACACACTGCAGGATTGTGTATTAATGTGTGTAATCTCACACACTGCAGGATTGTGTATTAATGTGTGTAATCTCACACACTGCAGGATTGTGTATTAATGTGTGTAATCTCACACACTGCAGGATTGTGTATTAATGTGTGTAATCTCACACACTGCAGGATTGTGTATTAATGTGTGTAATCTCACACACTGCAGGATTGTGTATTAATGTGTGTAATCTCACACACTGCAGGATTGTGTATTAATGTGTGTAATCTCACACACTGCAGGATTGTGTATTAATGTGTGTGTAATCTCACACACTGCAGGATTGTGTATTAATGTGTGTAATCTCACACACTGCAGGATTGTGTATTAATGTGTGTAATCTCACACACTGCAGGATTGTATATTAATGTGTGTATTCTCACACACTGCAGGATTGTGTATTAATGTGTGTATTCTCACACACTGCAGGATTGTGTATTAATGTGTGTATTCTCACACACTGCAGGATTGTGTATTAATGTGTGTAATCTCACACACTGCAGGATTGTGTATTAATGTGTGTAATCTCACACACTGCAGGATTGTGTATTAATGTGTGGATTCTCACACACTGCAGGATTGTGTATTAATGGTGTATTCTCACACACTGCAGGATTGTGTATTAATGTGTGTAATCTGACTCACACACTGCAGGATTGTGTATTAATGTGTGTATTCTCACACACTGCAGGATTGTGTATTCTCACACACTGCAGGATTGTGTATTAATGTGTGTATTCTCACACACTGCAGGATTGTGTATTAATGTGTGTATTCTCACACACTGCAGGATTGTGTATTAATGTGTGGATTCTCACACACTGCAGGATTGTGTATTAATGTGTGTAATCTCACACACTGCAGGATTGTGTATTAATGTGTGTATTCTCACACACTGCAGGATTGTGTATTAATGTGTGTATTATCACACACTGCAGGATTGTGTATTAATGTGTGTATTCTCACACACTGCAGGATTGTGTATTAATGTGTGTATTATCACACACTGAAGGATTGTGTATTAATGTGTGTAATCTCACACACTGCAGGATTGTGTATTAATGTGTGGATTCTCACACACTGCAGGATTGTGTATTAATGTGTGTAATCTCACACACTGCAGGATTGTGTATTAATGTGTGTAATCTCACACACTGCAGGATTGTGTATTAATGTGTGTATTATCACACACTGCAGGATTGCATATTATGTGTGGATTCTCACACACTGCAGGATTGTGTATTAATGTGTGTAATCTCACACACTGCAGGATTGTGTATTAATGTGTGTAATCTCACACACTGCAGGATTGTGTATTAATGTGTGTAATCTCACACACTGCAGGATTGTGTATTAATGTGTGTAATCTCACACACTGCAGGATTGTGTATTAATGTGTGTAATCTCACACACTGCAGGATTGTGTATTAATGTGTGTAATCTCACACACTGCAGGATTGTGTATTAATGTGTGTAATCTCACACACTGCAGGATTGTGTATTAATGTGTGTAATCTCACACACTGCAGGATTGTGTATTAATGTGTGTAATCTCACACACTGCAGGATTGTGTATTAATGTGTGTAATCTCACACACTGCAGGATTGTGTATTAATGTGTGTAATCTCACACACTGCAGGATTGTATATTAATGTGTGTATTCTCACACACTGCAGGATTGTGTATTAATGTGTGGATTCTCACACACTGCAGGATTGTGTATTAATGTGTGTATTCTCACACACTGCAGGATTGTGTATTAATGTGTGTAATCTCACACACTGCAGGATTGTGTATTAATGTGTGTAATCTCACACACTGCAGGATTGTGTATTAATGTGTGGATTCTCACACACTGCAGGATTGTGTATTAATGGTGTATTCTCACACACTGCAGGATTGTGTATTAATGTGTGTAATCTGACTCACACACTGCAGGATTGTGTATTAATGTGTGTATTCTCACACACTGCAGGATTGTGTATTCTCACACACACTGCAGGATTGTGTATTAATGTGTGTATTCTCACACACTGCAGGATTGTGTATTAATGTGTGGATTCTCACACACTGCAGGATTGTGTATTAATGTGTGTAATCTCACACACTGCAGGATTGTGTATTAATGTGTGTATTCTCACACACTGCAGGATTGTGTATTAATGTGTGTATTATCACACACTGCAGGATTGTGTATTAATGTGTGTATTCTCACACACTGCAGGATTGTGTATTAATGTGTGTATTATCACACACTGAAGGATTGTGTATTAATGTGTGTAATCTCACACACTGCAGGATTGTGTATTAATGTGTGGATTCTCACACACTGCAGGATTGTGTATTAATGTGTGTAATCTCACACACTGCAGGATTGTGTATTAATGTGTGTAATCTCACACACTGCAGGATTGTGTATTAATGTGTGTAATCTCACACACTGCAGGATTGTGTATTAATGTGTGTAATCTCACACACTGCAGGATTGTGTATTAATGTGTGTAATCTCACACACTGCAGGATTGTGTATTAATGTGTGTAATCTCACACACTGCAGGATTGTGTATTAATGTGTGTAATCTCACACACTGCAGGATTGTGTATTAATGTGTGTAATCTCACACACTGCAGGATTGTGTATTAATGTGTGTAATCTCACACACTGCAGGATTGTGTATTAATGTGTGTAATCTCACACACTGCAGGATTGTGTATTAATGTGTGTATTCTCACACACTGCAGAATTGTATATTATGTGTGGATTCTCACACACTGCAGGATTGTATATTAATGTGTGGATTCTCACACACTGCAGGATTGTGTATTAATGTGTGGATTCTCACACACTGCAGGATTGTGTATTATTGTGTTTACACTGAGATTTTGCACATGTGGATATAAGACACTATGCAGGTGATTATTAACAGAATATTTGTTGTTGTATATAACAAAGCAGCCGTACATACTAGTGTGTGCATATACTGACGCGCAGTTGTGTATATTACTGTGTGTAAATTGACACACTACAGGTGTGTATATATGTGTAAATTAGTTTGTGTATACTGACACACTGAGGTTGTAAATTTGTTTATCCGGGTTCTTCAGAGAGTACCGAAATGTCACCAACATTTTGGCGCTCTCCCATTCGCTGCACTTTGTTGAGTTAATTTTTTAGAATTCAGTATTCACCGCAGGGTCCCCGAAGTGTCCCCGCAGGGTCCCCGACCTGCCGAACGCATCCGCAAAACCACCACAAAACCACCAAATTGATGCAAATAAAGCTGACGACTTGCCGAACAGACCTCCGACCAGCCGCTGGAAAAAGCCGCTGAACAGACCTCCGACCAGCCGCTGGAAAAAGCCGCTGAACAGACCTCCGACCAGCCGCTGGAAAAAGCCGCTGAACAGACCTCCGACCAGCCGCTGGAAAAAGCCGCTGAACAGACCTCCGACCAGCCGCTGGAAAAAGCCACTGAACAGACCTCCGACCAGCCGCTGGAAAAAGCCGCTGAACAGACCTCCGACCAGCCGCTGGAAAAAGCCACTGAACAGACCTCCGACCAGCCGCTGGAAAAAGCCACTGAACAGACCTCCGACCAGCCGCTGGAAAAAGCCGCTGAACAGACCTCCGACCAGCCGCTGGAAAAAGCCGCCGAACAGACCTCCGACCAGCCGCTGGAAAAAGCCGCTGAACAGACCTCCGACCAGCCGCTGGAAAAAGCCACTGAACAGACCTCCGACCAGCCGCTGGAAAAAGCCGCTGAACAGACCTCCGACCAGCCGCTGGAAAAAGCCACTGAACAGACCTCCGACCAGCCGCTGGAAAAAGCCGCTGAACAGACCTCCGACCAGCCGCTGGAAAAAGCCGCTGAACAGACCTCCGACCAGCTGCTGGAAAAAGCCACCAAACAGACCTCCGACCAGTCGCTGGAAATAGCCGCCGAACAGACCTCCGACCAGCCGCTGGAAAAAGCCGCCGAACAGACCAACGACCAGCCGCTGGAAAAAGCCACCAAACAGACCTCCGACCAGCCGCTGGAAAAAGCCACCAAACAGACCTCCGACCAGTCGCTGGAAATAGCCGCCGAACAGACCTCCGACCAGCCGCTGGAAAAAGCCGCCGAACAGACCAACGACCAGCCGCTGGAAAAAGCCACCAAACAGACCTCCGACCAGCCGCTGGAAAAAGCCACCAAACAGACCTCCGACCAGTTGCTGAACAGACCTCCTACCAGCCGCTGGAAATAGCCGCCGAACAGACCTCCTACCAGCCGCTGGAAAAAGCCGCCGAACAGACCTCTGTCCACCTCCTGGAAAAAGCCACCAAGCCGCTAAACAGGTTAAAAAAATAAACAAAAAAAACGCAACTTTAAAAGGTGTTTACAAGAAACTACTCCACAAAAATGCCTGGAATTAATATATAAAGTCCTATGAATAATAATAAAAAGGTCTGTTACAGAAACAAAACCAAAAGTGCCATTTTCAAAAAATCAGGAAAAAATCCCTAAAAAATAAAGAGACTTTTTGCTGCAGATTAAAATAATAAACGGTTTATTAGATATTGGTTTAAAACGGGAATATTTTTAACATTGAAACCTATGGGATTCTCCTGAATAAACCTGCCGAATGAAACCACTGAACATCAGGGCATTTCACTGACATTTCTCTGCTGTTCAATGTGAATAGATTAACCAGTGCTTCTCTATGGGGGATTTCACTGACATGTCTCTGCTGTTCGGTGTCTCTGAATTTTGTAGCTAATTTGGTGCTCTCTGAATAACCCTGTATGTTTATTAGTGTGTGTATATACAGACACTGTCAGGTGCGCTCGGTGGGATGGGAGAACCCAGGTGCAGAGTTTGCGTATTAAGTTGTATATCGCGGTACCAAAGGAATATCCAAAAAGCGTAGTCAGGTTCACGATCGAGGTCAGGGGCAAACGGCGAATCAAGAGTGGTCGGGTATAAAGCCAAGGACTGGTACACAGAATTAACATAGGGAGAAGCTTCTAAGAGTAACACTGGCAGGAGTGATACAACGCTGAAGCAACGATATACTGGCAGGGAAAACTCTATATAGGTGCAGAATCGTCAAGACACTCCCCACTGTGAGTCCCTCCACCAATCAACCTCTTCTCTGAACCAGGACAATCAAGGAGCTGGAGATGTCTGGTGCAGTTCCCCATCAGGTCCACCGAAACTGAGGACCTCCTCCTGGGTCTGCACCTCCCACCAGATCCCTGCGCCCGCCCCTGTGACGTCAGACGCCACTCGCCGCCATGCTCAGGGTGGACAGAACGGCATGGCCGCACCGACCCACCCGAACAGACGCGGCAGAATTTGCAGGGGACGGCGCAGGACCCGGGTATGCTCCCAGCCCGCACCTAAAGCGCGAGGAGCGCCGCAGCGCCACCCGCTCGGCACCTGCCTGCCTCCGAGGTAAGGGACCCGGCTGGCGGCGTGCTGCGGGGCGGCGTGACAGACACACTGATGGTGTTTAAATTTGTTTATGTGTATTAGTGTGTGTGTGTATACTGACACAGGTGTGTTTATTTTAGTTTGTATACTGAAACTGCAGACGTGTTTATTAGAGTGTGTATATTGGTATCTCTTTATTAATGTGTGTGTATATCTGTATCTCTTTATTAATGTGTGTGTATATCTGTATCTCTTTATTAATGTGTGTGTATATTGGTATCTCTTTATTAATGTGTGTGTATATTGGTATCTCTTTATTAATGTGTGTGTATATTGGTATCTCTTTATTAATGTGTGTGTATATCGGTATCTCTTTATTAGTGTGTGTGTATATTGGTATCTCTTTATTAATGTGTGTATATCTGTATCTCTTTATTAATGTGTGTGTATATCTGTATCTCTTTATTAATGTGTGTGTATATCGGTATATCTTTATTAATGTGTGTGTATATCTGTATCTCTTTATTAATGTGTGTGTATATCGGTATATCTTTATTAATGTGTGTGTATATCTGTATCTCTTTATTAATGTGTGTGTATATCGGTATCTCTTTATTAATGTGTGTGTATATCGGTATCTCTTTATTAATGTGTGTGTATATCTGTATCTCTTTATTAATGTGTGTGTATATCTGTATCTCTTTATTAATGTGTGTGTATATCAGTATCTTTTTATTAGTGTGTGTGTATATCAGTATCTCTTTATTAATGTGTGTGTATATCGGTATATCTTTATTAATGTGTGTGTATATCGGTATCTCTTTATTAATGTGTGTGTATATCGGTATCTCTTTATTAATGTGTGTGTATATCTGTATCTCTTTATTAATGTGTGTGTATATCTGTATCTCTTTATTAATGTGTGTGTATATTGGTATCTCTTTATTAGTATGTGTGTATATCTGTATCTCTTTATTAATGTGTGTGTATATCTGTATCTCTTTATTAATGTGTGTGTATATCGGTATCTCTTTATTAATGTGTGTGTATATCGGTATCTCTTTATTAATGTGTGTGTATATCTGTATCTCTTTATTAGTGTGTGTGTATATCGGTATATCTTTATTAGTGTGTGTGTATATCTGTATCTCTTTATTAATGTGTGTGTATATCTGTATCTCTTTATTAATGTGTGTGTATATCGGTATCTCTTTATTAATGTGTGTGTATATCGGTATCTCTTTATTAATGTGTGTGTATATCTGTATCTCTATTAGTGTGTGTGTATATCGGTATATCTTTATTAGTGTGTGTGTATATCGGTATCTCTTTATTAGTGTGTGTATATATCGGTATCTCTTTATTAGTGTGTGTGTATATCGGTATATCTTTATTAGTGTGTGTGTATATCTGTATCTCTTTATTAATGTGTGTGTATATCTGTATCTCTTTATTAATGTGTGTGTATATCGGTATCTCTTTATTAATGTGTGTGTATATCGGTATCTCTTTATTAATGTGTGTGTATATCTGTATCTCTTTATTAGTGTGTGTGTATATCAGTATCTCTTTATTAATGTGTGTGTATATCTGTATCTCTTTATTAGTGTGTGTGTATATCGGTATATCTTTATTAGTGTGTGTGTATATCTGTATCTCTTTATTAGTGTGTGTGTGTGTATATCGGTATATCTTTATTAGTGTGTGTGTATATCGGTATCTCTTTTATTATGTGTGTGTATATCGGTATCTCTTTATTAGTGTGTGTGTATATCGGTATCTCTTTATTAGTGTGTGTGTATATCGGTATCTCTTTATTAATGTGTGTGTATATCTGTATCTCTTTATTAGTGTGTGTGTATATCGGTATATCTTTATTAGTGTGTGTGTATATCGGTATCTCTTTATTAATGTGTGTGTATATCGGTATCTCTTTATTAGTGTGTGTGTATATCAGTATCTTTTTATTAGTGTGTGTGTATATCGGTATCTCTTTATTAGTGTGTGTGTATATCTGTATCTCTTTATTAATGTGTGTGTATATCGGTATATCTTTATTAATGTGTGTGTATATCTGTATCTCTTTATTAGTGTGTGTGTATATCGGTATCTCTTTATTAGTGTGTGTGTATATCTGTATCTCTTTATTAATGTGTGTGTATATCGGTATATCTTTATTAATGTGTGTGTATATCTGTATCTCTTTATTAATGTGTGTGTATATCGGTATCTCTTTATTAGTGTGTGTGTATATTGGTATCTCTTTATTAGTGTGTGTGTATATCGGTATCTCTTTATTAATGTGTGTGTATATCTGTATCTCTTTATTAATGTGTGTGTATATCGGTATCTCTTTATTAGTGTGTGTGTGTATATCGGTATCTCTTTATTAGTGTGTGTGTATATCGGTATCTCTTTATTAGTATGTGTGTATATCTGTATCTCTTTATTAATGTGTGTGTATATCGGTATCTCTTTATTAATGTGTGTGTATATCTGTATCTCTTTATTAATGTGTGTGTATATCGGTATATCTTTATTAATGTGTGTGTATATCTGTATCTCTTTATTAGTGTGTGTGTATATCGGTATCTCTTTATTAGTATGTGTGTATATCGGTATCTCTTTATTAATGTGTGTGTATATCTGTATCTCTTTATTAATGTGTGTGTATATCGGTATATCTTTATTAATGTGTGTGTATATCGGTATCTCTTTATTAATGTGTGTGTATATCTGTATCTCTTTATTAGTGTGTGTGTATATCGGTATCTCTTTATTAGTATGTGTGTATATCTGTATCTCTTTATTAATGTGTGTGTATATCGGTATCTCTTTATTAATGTGTGTGTATATCTGTATCTCTTTATTAATGTGTGTGTATATCGGTATCTCTTTATTAGTGTGTGTGTATATCTGTATCTCTTTATTAGTGTGTGTGTATATCGGTATCTCTTTATTAGTGTGTGTGTATATCTGTATCTCTTTATTAATGTGTGTGTATATCTGTATCTCTTTATTAATGTGTGTGTATATCGGTATCTCTTTATTAGTGTGTGTGTATATCGGTATCTCTTTATTAATGTGTGTGTATATCGGTATCTATTAGTATGTGTGTATATCTGTATCTCTTTATTAATGTGTGTGTATATCTGTATCTCTTTATTAGTGTGTGTGTATATCGGTATCTCTTTATTAATGTGTGTGTATATCGGTATCTCTTTATTAATGTGTGTGTATATCGGTATCTCTTTATTAGTGTGTGTGTATATCAGTATCTTTTTATTAGTGTGTGTGTATATCAGTATCTCTTTATTAATGTGTGTGTATATCGGTATATCTTTATTAGTGTGTGTGTGTATATCGGTATCTCTTTATTAGTGTGTGTGTATATCGGTATCTCTTTATTAATGTGTGTGTATATCGGTATCTCTTTATTAGTGTGTGTGTGTATATCAGTATCTCTTTATTAATGTGTGTGTATATCTGTATCTCTTTATTAATGTGTGTGTATATCTGTATCTCTTTATTAATGTGTGTGTATATCGGTATCTCTTTATTAGTGTGTGTGTATATCTGTATCTCTTTATTAGTATGTGTGTATATCTGTATCTCTTTATTAATGTGTGTGTATATCGGTATCTCTTTATTAATGTGTGTGTATATCTGTATCTCTTTATTAATGTGTGTGTATATCTGTATCTCTTTATTAATGTGTGTGTATATCGGTATCTCTTTATTAGTGTGTGTGTATATCTGTATCTCTTTATTAGTATGTGTGTATATCTGTATCTCTTTATTAGTATGTGTGTATATCTGTATCTCTTTATTAGTATGTGTGTATATCTGTATCTCTTTATTAATGTGTGTGTATATCTGTATCTCTTTATTAATGTGTGTGTATATCGGTATCTCTTTATTAGTGTGTGTGTATATCTGTATCTCTTTATTAGTGTGTGTGTATATCTGTATCTCTTTATTAATGTGTGTGTATATCTGTATCTCTTTATTAATGTGTGTGTATATCGGTATCTCTTTATTAGTGTGTGTGTATATCGGTATCTCTTTATTAATGTGTGTGTATATCGGTATCTCTTTATTAGTGTGTGTGTATATCTGTATCTCTTTATTAATGTGTGTGTATATCTGTATCTCTTTATTAGTGTGTGTGTATATCGGTATCTCTTTATTAATGTGTGTGTATATCTGTATCTCTTTATTAATGTGTGTGTATATCGGTATCTCTTTATTAATGTGTGTGTATATCGGTATCTCTTTATTAGTGTGTGTGTATATCAGTATCTTTTTATTAGTGTGTGTGTATATCAGTATCTCTTTATTAATGTGTGTGTATATCGGTATCTCTTTATTAGTGTGTGTGTATATCAGTATCTTTTTATTAGTGTGTGTGTATATCGGTATCTCTTTATTAATGTGTGTGTATATCGGTATATCTTTATTAGTGTGTGTGTATATCGGTATCTCTTTATTAATGTGTGTGTATATCGGTATATCTTTATTAGTGTGTGTGTATATCGGTATCTCTTTATTAGTGTGTGTGTATATCTGTATCTCTTTATTAGTGTGTGTGTATATCGGTATCTCTTTATTAATGTGTGTGTATATCGGTATCTCTTTATTAGTGTGTGTGTATATCTGTATCTCTTTATTAATGTGTGTGTATATCAGTATCTTTTTATTAGTGTGTGTGTATATCGGTATCTCTTTATTAATGTGTGTGTATATCGGTATATCTTTATTAGTGTGTGTGTATATCGGTATCTCTTTATTAGTGTGTGTGTATATCGGTATCTCTTTATTAGTGTGTGTGTATATCTGTATCTCTTTATTAGTGTGTGGTTATATCGGTATTCTTTATTAATGTGTGTGTATATCTGTATCTCTTTATTAATGTGTGTGTTATATCTGTATCTCTTTATTAATGTGTGTGTATATCGGTATATCTTTATTAGTGTGTGTGTATATCGGTATCTCTTTATTAGTATGTGTGTATATCGGTATCTCTTTATTAGTGTGTGTGTATATCTGTATCTCTTTATTAGTGTGTGTGTATATCAGTATCTTTTTATTAGTGTGTGTGTATATCAGTATCTCTTTATTAATGTGTGTGTGTATATCGGTATATCTTTATTAGTGTGTGTGTATATCGGTATCTCTTTATTAGTGTGTGTGTATATCGGTATCTCTTTATTAATGTGTGTGTATATCGGTATATCTTTATTAATGTGTGTGTATATCGGTATCTCTTTATTAATGTGTGTGTGTATATCGGTATCTCTTTATTAGTGTGTGTGTATATCGGTATCTCTTTATTAGTGTGTGTGTGTATATCGGTATCTCTTTATTAATGTGTGTATATCGGTATCTCTTTATTAATGTGTGTGTATATCGGTATATCTTTATTAATGTGTGTGTATATCGGTATATCTTTATTAATGTGTGTGTATATCGGTATCTCTTTATTAATGTGTGTATATTTGTGTTTATTAGAAGTGTGCATGGCTGAAATATTTGTTTTGTTACAAAATTATTTCATTTTTGTTTCATAATCTCGTTACGTTTTGGTTCGTTTTGTTATTTTGTTTTCATTTGGTATCTCGGATCACTAAAAAAAACATTGTAATTTGGGATCGATTCGATATTGATTTGAATTTCAGATCACTAAATAAAGCCCCAATAAAACAAATCCTGCTGTTAAAAGGCAGGCTAGGGTTAAAAGTTGAGCTGTCCATTGGCCTGTGGTGCTAAAAACAGATTCAGCCCCAAAGGCCAATTTACAGGGACTGGATGCTTGTGAAACCGTCAAACGAATCCGTTTCATAATGTCCTTTGCTTTAGTACTGACTTGTGTGTAATGTAAGTTGGGATCGATACGATATTTGATATTGATTCAAATTTCAGATCACTAAATAAAACCCCAATGATTCAAATTCTGCTCAGGAATCATTTAATCAATGGTTTTCTTGTGAAACAGTATAACAAATCAAATTTGTTATATACCGCTTTGTTTTTGTTTCAATTCGGATGAAATCTGTTCGTTATTTCGGAAGTCAAATTAACAAAATGCATAACGAATTGAGATTCTTTTATGAAACGAATGCACACCTTATCAGTGTGTATTGGTGTCTGTGTATAATATAGTCTATGTACTGTGTGTATATTAGCATGTGTGTATATTCGTGTCTTTGTACTGGTGTTTCTGTGTTCTTAGTATGTTGTATTGGTGTCTGTTTATATCTGTGTATGTATGTTTGTGTATTTATCAGTGTCTATGGTGTATGTTGATATCGGTATCAGTATCTGTGTATATATAATGGTGTATGTTTATATCAATATCTGTGTATGTTAGTGTGTATACAATGGTGTATGTTTATATTGTATTTGTGTATATTAGTGTGTGTATATTATGGTGTATGTTGATATCAGTGTCTGTGTATATTATGGTGTATGTTGATATCAGTGTCTGTGTATATTATGGTGTATGTTATCAGTATCTGTGTATATTATGGTGTATGTTGATATCAGTATCTGTATATTATGGTGTACGTTTATCAGTGTCTGTGTATATTATGGTGTATGTTTATATCAGTATCTGTGTATATTATGGTGTATGTTGATATCAGTATCTGTATATTATGGTGTATGTTTATCAGTGTCTGTGTATATTATGGTGTATGTTTATATCAGTGTCTGTATATTATGGTGTATGTTTATATCATTGTGTATATTATGGTGTATGTTTATATCAGTGTCTGTATATTATGGTGTATGTTTATATCAGTGTCTGTATATTATGGTGTATGTTTATATCATTGTGTATATTATGGTGTATGTTTATATCAGTGTCTGTATATTATGGTGTCTGTTTATATCAGTGTCTGTATATTATGGTGTATGTTTGTATCAGTGTCTGTATATTATGGTGTATGTTTATATCAGTGTCTGTATATTATGGTGTATGTTTATATCAGTATCTGTGTATATTATGGTGTATGTTGATATCAGTATCTGTATATTATGGTGTATGTTTATCAGTGTCTGTGTATATTATGGTGTATGTTTATATCAGTGTCTGTATATTATGGTGTATGTTTATATCATTGTGTATATTATGGTGTATGTTTATATCAGTGTCTGTATATTATGGTGTATGTTTGTATCAGTGTCTGTGTATATTATGGTGTATGTTTATCAGTGTATACACGCTGTGCAATGTGGACAAAATAATCATATTGCGATTTTTTGAATGAATATTGTGATTGCAATTTTATTTGCGATTAGCATATGGATATACTGCCCCAGCACACACATGGATATGCCCCAGCTCACACATGGATATCTGCCCCAGCTCACACATGGATATACTGCCCCAGCACACACATGGATATACTGCCCCAGCACACACATGGATATACTGCCCAGCACACACATGGATATACTGCCCCAGCACACACATGGATATACTGCCCCAGCACACACATGGATATACTGCCCCAGCACACACATGGATATACTGCCCCAGCACACACATGGATATACTGCCCCAGCACACACATGGATATGCCCCAGCTCACACATGGATATCTGCCCCAGCTCACACATGGATATACTGCCCCAGCACACACATGGATATACTGCCCCAGCACACACATGGATATACTGCCCCAGCACACACATGGATATACTGCCCCAGCACACACATGGATATACTGCCCCAGCACACATGGATATACTGCCCCAGCACACACATGGATATACTGCCCCAGCACACACATGGATATACTGCCCCAGCACACACCTGGATATATTGCCCCAGCACATGGATACTGCCCCAGCTCACCTCTTTGTGCCACTTGTTCGGCTCCCTGTGAGCTTCCGGCAGCATGGAGCTTGGGCGCTCGCCTGGGGGAACCACGTGACGAGCCGCGAGAACGCGGCTGTACACATGGTTCCCCCTGCGAGCGCCCAAAGCTCCATGTGCCGCCGGAAGCTCACAGGGAGCCGATAAAATGAATAGATAAAATTGCAGCCTTATGCGATTTAGAAATTGCATGTGCTTAAATCGCGATTGTTTTGCGATTGCGATTAATTGCACAGCCCTAGTGTATGTTTATATCAGTGTCTGTGTATATTATGGTGTATGTTTATATCAGTGTCTGTGTATATTATGGTGTATGTTTATATCAGTGTCTGTGTATATTATGGTGTATGTTTATATCATTGTGTATATTATGGTGTATGTTTATATCATTGTGTATATTATGGTGCATGTTAATCAGTATCTGTGTACAGTTGTGTTCAAAATTCTTCAACCCCCACTGAAATTGAGTGTTTTGGTCAGTTTGACATTGATTTTGATCATTCAGTCATCTTGCTTACAATTAAATCAAAGAGGCACGTGTAGGTCAGACAAATATAACATAACATTTATAATGAAATAACCACAAATGTCTTTTCTGTGCTCACATCATTATCAGTTTTATTCAACCCCCAAGTGACATTCAATCTTAGTACTTAGTACAACATCCTTTTACAGTTATAACAGCTTTTAAACGTGAAGCATAGCTTGACACAAGTGTCTTGCAGCCATCTACGGGTATCTTCGCCCATTCGTCATGGGCAAAAGCCTCCAGTTCAGTCACATTCTTAGGCTTGCGCACTGCAACTGCTTTCTTTAAGTCAGGTTACTGCGATGGCCACTCCAAAATGTTCCAGCCTTTAATCTGCAACCATGCTCTAGTGGACTTGGAGGTATGCTTGGGATCATTGTCCTATTGAAAGGTCCAACGTCTCCCAAGCCTCAGGTTTGTGACAGACTGCATCACATTGTCATCCAATATCTCCTGGTACTGAAGAGAATTCATGGTACCTTGCACACGCTGAAGCTTCCTTGTACCTGCAGAAGCAAAACAGCCCCAAAGCATGATTGACCCCCCGCCATGCTTCACAGTAGGCAAGGTGTTCTTTTCTTCATAGGCCTTGTTCTTCCTCCTCCAAACATAGCGTTGATCCATGGGCCCAAACAGTTCTAATTTTGTTTCATCAGTCCACAGAACACTATCCCAAAACTTCTGTGGTTTGTCCACATGACTTTTGGCATACTGCAGTCGACTCTTCTTATTCTTTGGAGACAGCAAGGGGGTGCGCCTGGGAGTTCTGGCATGGAGGCCTTCATTACGCAGTGTGTGCCGTATTGTCTGAAACTTCAGTACCCACATCTGACAAATCTTTTCTCAGTTCCTCAGCAGTCACACGGGGACTTTTCTCCACTCTACGCTTCAGGTAGCGCACAGCAGTCCAAGTCAGCATCTTCTTTCTGCCACGACCAGGTAGCGTTTCAACAGTGCCCTTTGCCTTGAATTTGCGAATGATGCTTCCTATGGTCTCTCTTGGTATGTTTAACATCTTTGCAATCTTCTTATAGCCATTGCCCTTCCTGTGAAGAGTAATCACCTCTTCTCTTGTCTTCCTGGACCATTCTCTTGACTTCACCATGTTTGTAACCACACCAGTAAATGTCTAGAAGGAGCTGAGTATCACAGTCATTTTAAAGCTGCCTAATTGGTGCTTATTATGCTTTATTGCTGCTCCGTGACATCCACAGGTGTTTTCAATACCTGATTGAAAACACCTGAATGAACCTCTGTTCTTCAGAGTGGTAGTCTTTAAGGGGTTAATAATTGTGTCAATGAAGAATTCACAAAAGAAACATTTACTACTGTATTACAAAACCAATTGATGTCATTTTAGTTGCATATGGTTCTTTAAAAAGTCCTTGTAGGATTTCATTCTGAATACAATTACAAATGTCACTAAATTCCCTAAAACCCTTTACAGCATTGGGGGTTGAATCATTTTGAACACAACTGTATATTATGGTGTATGTTGATATCAGTGTCTGTGTATATTATGGTGTATGTTGATATCAGTGTCTGTGTATATTATGGTGTATGTTTATATCAGTGTCTGTGTATATTATGGTGTATGTTTATATCAGTGTCTGTGTATATTATGGTGTATGTTGATATCAGTGTCTGTGTATATTATGGTGTATGTTTATCAGTATCTGTATATTATGGTGTATGTTTATCAGTATCTGTATATTATGGTGTATGTTTATATCAGTATCTGTGTATATTATGGTGTATGTTGATATCAGTGTCTGTATATTATGGTGTATGTTGATATCAGTGTCTGTGTATATTATGGTGTATTTTTATATCCGTATCTGTGTATATTATGGTGTATGTTTATATCAGTGTCTGTATATTATGGTGTATGTTGATATCAGTGTCTGTGTATATTATGGTGTATTTTTATATCAGTATCTGTGTATATTATGGTGTATGTTTATATCCGTGGCTGTGTATATTATGGTGTATGTTTATATCAGTATCTGTGTATATTATGGTGTATGTTGATATCAGTGTCTGTGTATATTATGTTGTATGTTTATCAGTATCTGTATATTATGGTGTATGTTTATATCAGTATCTGTGTATATTATGGTGTATGTTGATATCAGTGTCTGTGTATATTATGGTGTATGTTTATCAGTATCTGTATATTATGGTGTATGTTTATATCAGTATCTGTGTATATTATGGTGTATGTTTATATCAGTGTCTGTGTTTATTATGGTGTATGTTTATATCAGTATCTGTGTATATTATGGTGTATGTTGATATCAGTATCTGTGTATAGTATGGTGTATGTTGATATCAGTGTCTGTGTATATTATGGTGTATGTTTATATCAGTATCTGTGTATATTATGGTGTATGTTGATATCAGTGTCTGTATATTATGGTGTATGTTTATATCAGTATCTGTGTATATTATGGTGTATGTTTATATCAGTGTCTGTATATTATGGTGTATGTTTATATCAGTATCTGTGTATATTATGGTGTATGTTTATATCAGTATCTGTGTATATTATGGTGTATGTTTATATCAGTGTCTGTTGTATGTTAGTGTGTGTATAGTTATGTTTATCAGTGTGTATATTGGAGTGTGTGTATATCAGTGTGTATATTGGTGTGCGTGTTAGCACGCTGTGTGCTCTCAGTAGGAGTTTTATGGTTATGGACGTGTGCAGATGATCTGTTTCGGGGGTGGTGGATTCCCGGTGATGGGGGATTCCTTCCCGGCGGTGTCGTGGCAGGAAGTGACGGCTTCCCCCAGGACTCGTCGTGTTGACTCTGGCGCTAAGCACATAATGCCGGCCGCCCGGGCTGGTAATTAGAATTCCATTGTGATGTCGCACGTTCTCTGAGCAGGTGTCCCTCCATCAAGCGCCGGCCAAAACAATGCAGCCATCTCTCGCGTCACAAAGCGCATCACTGTGACACCCCCTGCCCCTCCATCACGTGTGCTATCACCCCCTCGTTGGACATTGAGCGTTTTGGGTGTCATGGACACAGTCCCATGGTTGACTCTGGGAGGAGGTGTTTAGAGGGACCTTGAATGAAGGCAGTCATTACTTCTTCTGACCAGAGTTGGGGTGCCAGCTGAGCACAACCTGTTACGTCTGGCCCTACTGGGTGCCTGATCACCGCTTCAATATAAGTGGGTTCTTCTGGTGGACCTTAATGTCTCTGCTCACTGTGGGTCCTTGTTGATGAGTGGTGGAGGAACCGGTTGGGTAACAGCTTCTTTAAGGCAGCATTCTGGGGGGGATTACGGGGTGCACTGGTCAGGGCTCAGGTAGGGCTGTAGACTCGACACCCCTATTCTGGGGGCATTGTCGGTAGCCGAGGCAGGAGACAAGTCCACGGGCGCACAGAGAAGGTGCAATTTAAAGTCCCTCACTGCGTCAACGTACCCTAAAATCAGTGGGTCATCACCTCCATTACTGCCCCTGCTGTGGGGCTGAACGTAGAGGCAAACGAGGAGGACGGCGGCGTCTCATAGCGCGGTCACAGAAACCTGGAGATATTTATCATGAAAACCAGGACACTAAGCGTTTCTTACGGGCCTCGTGCTGATCGAGGAGACGCGTCACACATCACGTGGAGGGGGAGGGGCGACTGGAAGGGATTTTATTTTGGGAAGGAGAGACTTTAAACAAACTATGGATTATACAGAGAAGGAACAAATAACATTTATTTATCCCCAAATCTGCCGTAAAATAATCCCATTGATCAGACGCAAACACCGGCGTATGAACCCAGTGCCCCGACTTACACACACCGGCGTATGAACCCAGTGCCCCGACTTACACACACCGGCGTATGAACCCAGTGCCCTGACTTACACACACCGGCGTATGAACCCAGTGCCCCGACTTACACACACCGGCGTATGAACCCAGTGCCCCGACTTACACACACCGGCGTATGAACCCAGTGCCCCGACTTACACACACCGGCGTATGAACCCAGTGCCCCGACTTACACACACCGGCGTATGAACCCAGTGCCCCTGATTTACACACACCGGCGTATGAACCCAGTGCCCCGACTTACACACACCGGCGTATGAACTCAGTGCCCCGACTTACACACACCGGCGTATGAACCCAGTGCCCCGACTTACACACACCGGCGTATGAACCCAGTGCCCCGACTTACACACACCGGCGTATGAACCCAGTGCCCCGACTTACACACACCGGCGTATGAACCCAGTGCCCCGACTTACACACACCGGCGTATGAACCCAGTGCCCCGACTTACACACACCGCGTATGAACCCAGTGCCCCGACTTACACACACCGCGTATGAACCCAGTGCCCCGACTTACACACACCGGCGTATGAACCCAGTGCCCCGACTTACACACACCGGCGTATGAACCCAGTGCCCCGACTTACACACACCGGCGTATGAACCCAGTGCCCTGACTTACACACACCGGCGTATGAACCCAGTGCCCCGACTTACACACACCGGCGTATGAACCCAGTGCCCCGACTTACACACACCGGCGTATGAACCCAGTGCCCCGACTTACACACACCGGCGTATGAACCCAGTGCCCCGACTTACACACACCGGCGTATGAACCCAGTGCCCTGACTTACACACACCGGCGTATGAACCCAGTGCCCCGACTTACACAAACCGGCGTATGAACCCAGTGCCCCGACTTACACACACCGGCGTATGAACCCAGTGCCCCGACTTACACACACCGGCGTATGAACCCAGTGCCCCGACTTACACACACCGGCGTATGAACCCAGTGCCCCGACTTACACACACCGGCGTATGAACCCAGTGCCCCGACTTACACACACCGGCGTATGAACCCAGTGCCCCTGATTTACACACACCGGCGTATGAACCCAGTGCCCCGACTTACACACACCGGCGTATGAACTCAGTGCCCCGACTTACACACACCGGCGTATGAACCCAGTGCCCCGACTTACACACACCGGCGTATGAACCCAGTGCCCCGACTTACACACACCGGCGTATGAACCCAGTGCCCCGACTTACACACACCGGCGTATGAACCCAGTGCCCCGACTTACACACACCGGCGTATGAACCCAGTGCCCCGACTTACACACACCGGCGTATGAACCCAGTGCCCTGACTTACACACACCGGCGTATGAACCCAGTGCCCCGACTTACACACACCGGCGTATGAACCCAGTGCCCCGACTTACACACACCGGCGTATGAACCCAGTGCCCCGACTTACACAAACCGGCGTATGAACCCAGTGCCCCACTTACACACACCGGCGTATGAACCCAGTGCCCTGACTTACACACACCGGCGTATGAACCCAGTGCCCCGACTTACACAAACCGGCGTATGAACCCAGTGCCCCGACTTAAACACCCCGGCGTATGAACTCAGTGCCCCGACTTACACACACCGGCGTATGAACCCAGTGCCCCGACTTACACACACCGGCGTATGAACCCAGTGCCCCGACTTACACACACCGGCGTATGAACCCAGTGCCCTGATTTACACACACCGGGGTATGAACCCAGTGCCCCGACTTACACACACCGGCGTATGAACCCAGTGCCCCGACTTACACGGCCCATACACCTGCGACATTCTGCCCCACGGAACACACACACACACATCTGATATAAAAATTAGATTCACCAGGTTTTAGCGTTTGTGTGTATTTAATGTCTATTTTTTGGTTTAACTTTTTGTGTAATTTTTTTTTTTTGTAGATTTTTTTATATTTATTGTAGATCTTTTATACCTTTTTATAAAATGATTGGGTTAGATAATTTATACTTTTAATCATTTTATTCAAGTCGATTTTTATTTGTGTTGGAGCAGTTTTTCCTATGTTTTTTTAACTTATAGTAGATTCAGAATATAGATATTAAAATTGTCTTATATAATTGTAGTAGATGCCTTTTATACAGTTGTGTTCAAAATGATTCAACCCCCAATGCTGTAAAGGGTTTTAGGGAATTTAGTGACATTTGTAATTGTATTCAGAATGAAATCCTACAAGGACTTTTTAAAGAACCATATGCAACTAAAATGACATCAATTGGTTTTGTAATACAGTAGTAAATGTTTCTTTTGTGAATTCTTCATTGACACAATTATTCAACCCCTTAAAGACTACCACTCTGAAGAACAGAGGTTCATTCAAGTGTTTTCAATCAGGTATTGAAAACACCTGTGGATGTCACGGAGCAGCAATAAAGCATAATAAGCACCAATTAGGCAGCTTTAAAATGACTGTGATACTCAGCTCCTTCTAGACATTTACTGGTGTGGTTACAAACATGGTGAAGTCAAGAGAATGGTCCAGGAAGACAAGAGAAGAGGTGATTACTCTTCACAGGAAGGGCAATGGCTATAAGAAGATTGCAAAGATGTTAAACATACCAAGAGAGACCATAGGAAGCATCATTCGCAAATTCAAGGCAAAGGGCACTGTTGAAACGCTACCTGGTCGTGGCAGAAAGAAGATGCTGACTTGGACTGCTGTGCGCTACCTGAAGCGTAGAGTGGAGAAAAGTCCCGTGTGACTGCTGAGGAACTGAGAAAAGATTTGTCACATGTGGGTACTGAAGTTTCAGCTCAGACAATACGGCGCACACTGCGTAATGAAGGCCTCCATGCCAGAACTCCCAGGCGCACCCCCTTGCTGTCTCCAAAGAATAAGAAGAGTCGACTGCAGTATGCCAAAAGTCATGTGGACAAACCACAGAAGTTTTGGGATAGTGTTCTGTGGACTGATGAAACAAAATTAGAACTGTTTGGGCCCATGGATCAACGCTATGTTTGGAGGAGGAAGAACAAGGCCTATGAAGAAAAGAACACCTTGCCTACTGTGAAGCATGGCGGGGGGTCAATCATGCTTTGGGGCTGTTTTGCTTCTGCAGGTACAGGGAAGCTTCAGCGTGTGCAAGGTACCATGAATTCTCTTCAGTACCAGGAGATATTGGATGACAATGTGATGCAGTCCGTCACAAACCTGAGGCTTGGGAGACGTTGGACCTTTCAACAGGACAATGATCCCAAGCATACCTCCAAGTCCACTAGAGCATGGTTGCAGATTAAAGGCTGGAACATTTTGGAGTGGCCATCGCAGTCCTTAAACTTAGACTTAAATCCGATTGAGAACCTCTGGTGGGACTTAAAGAAAGCAGTTGCAGTGCGCAAGCCTAAGAATGTGACTGAACTGGAGGCTTTTGCCCATGACGAATGGGCGAAGATACCCGTAGATGGCTGCAAGACACTTGTGTCAAGCTATGCTTCACGTTTAAAAGCTGTTATAACTGTAAAAGGATGTTGTACTAAGTACTAAGATTGAATGTCACTTGGGGGTTGAATAAAACTGATAATGATGTGAGCACAGAAAAGACATTTGTGGTTATTTCATTATAAATGTTATGTTATATTTGTCTGACCTACACGTGCCTCTTTGATTTAATTGTAAGCAAGATGACTGAATGATCAAAATCAATGTCAAACTGGCCAAAACACTCAATTTCAGTGGGGGTTGAATAATTTTGAACACAACTGTATATAGTTTTATTCAAGTGAAATCTTTTAGACTTTGCAGTAGAATTTATTTTTTATATATTTCCATAATATCCATCTTCTAGTGTGACTGGATTAGATATTGTGTTTATTAAAATAATTTATTTCAGAAGAAATTTTAGATATTTTTGTGCTTTTAACTTTGTGACATAATTGTAATATTTTAATATCAATGCTAATATATGATCGGAGTAGATATTTATTATTTTCTTCCATCTATTCATATTTTATTTTTAATTTTTTTTTCTTATATTTATAAGACAATTTAATTTAGTGTTTATTTCATAAGGCGGGTAGAATCTAATTTGAATCTTTTGTTATCTATATCACAATACGATTGGAGTAGATATTCTGTAATTTATTCAAATTTTATTCCTTAAAATTTATTTTGGAACTGTATTTGTGATATTTTTTCTGATGTTTGTAATATAATTTAACATTTATTTTATAACATATATTTGTAATACAATTTTTATCTTAGAACATGTTTGGAATAAATTCTTACCAAAATAGGTTTTTATTTTATTTTTTCTAGTAAATTTTAATATTATTATTATTATTCTCTGTTGCTATATATATATATATATATTTTAAGCGAGATTTCTGAATTTTTCACCGTTTTGTCACTGCCCCCCCTCCTCCTCCCCCTTTGCTCATTTTTTTTTTTTTTGAGTAGATCCCAGGACCGTGGTATCCTCCTTAACGTGTCCCTGGTGACGGCCCTTGCTGGTGCTCGGCATTGATTTCCGCGGCGGTGGACTCCATTGTGGCCCCTGTACTCGCTGTATCTTTCTGTAGAGGATGCCTTGAGCTCCGCCGCTGCCGCTGTCCACCTGCTCCCGGGATGAGGGGTCGCCTGGGTGGGCTGCGCGGGGGCCGCGGCACTGCGCAGGATGTGTGTGTCGCCGCGTCCTGGGATAAAGTGTTATATCCGCTGTCCCTCCTCGCGTGCGCTCGCTCGCTCCCCTCTAATTTTATACAGTTCCGTGTTTGATGTTGGAATACTCCGGGGACACCTCCCTCCCCCCACCTCTTCTTTTTTTTTTCTCCTCCTGTATCGACTCTCTCGCTCTCTCGCTTTCTCCCCTTTTTACGCTCCCTCCCCTTTCATTCCACTCACTCACACGCTCTTTCCCCGTCCAATCTCTCCGAGCACGCGGAAGCGAGCGGCGGCAGCGGCACAAAACACGCCAGAGTGTCCTCCTCCTCCTCCATGTGCGGTGCAGCTCGCCTGGCACAGCGAGGGCGATAGGGAGACGGGCAGCACAACAGACCTTTAACAGCCGTAGCGGAGGAAAAAAAGGGGGAGACATCGAGTAAAGCGCGAGAGAGAGAGAGCGAACGAGAGACGCAGGCGGAGGGAGGAGGAGAGGCGGAAGGCAGACGGGGAGACACGAGGGAGAAAGCAGTGTGTCTGCTAGAGGAGGAAGATTTGACTTGTGAAGAGCAGCTTGCCTGACCTAGCGCTTCATTACATGCTGTGCTCTATGGCTAATTCTGGTTGCCTCTTACTCACCAGCTCTGCCATGATACCCCACTCCATCTCCGGCCCCCCGGCATTCCTCTACCTCCAGCAGGTAAGACCCCCTCCTTATCTATCTGCTTTCCTATTGCTGCCCGTCACCCCCTGCCTGCCTCCCTGCCTGCCTGCCTGGCACCCCTAGACACCAGGGCTTGCTATGATATGTCTGTAATATGCTTCCGGAGAGGGGGGTGGTGGTGGGGTGGGGTGGGGGGGATGTAGACCTTGCCTGTCTAGAGGGGGTTTCCCCAGATATAGAGTATATAGAGTGTGAGCTCCTGGGTGATAAGTTTGGGAGGGATGCTGCAGATAGTGGTACCCAAACAGCATCCTAACCCCCCCCCCCAACATCAACTAGTGTGGAGATGCCGAGAGGCGCCGAACCCACCACCAGGCTCAGTGTAGCAACAAATGGCCCCTTTACTGTCTGCAAGTGGTATGCCATGAGAACTTTCCACGCTGCATGTCTGCATGTGGGGAGAAGCAGCCCCGGATAAGTTTGCCGTCTTGTTTCTGTGTTTATCTCTGTTATTTCTCTGTTTTTCAATATTTCCTCCTGATATTTTATCCGCTGGATCCTGCGCCAGAGCCGACTGTGTCATAACGTGTGGAACCGTGTCTCCGCGCGTTGCAGTGTAACGGGGCTGTTACCGGGAAGCCCTGCGCCGGCGTTAACCCTTTGAGGGGGGGCGGAGGTGGCGTGGGCAACGTCCTACCCCCCCCCACCCCGGCTCTGTCAATATAGCGTTGAGTGCAGTAGCTGTTTATATGAGGTCATCGCTTTCACACAGAGGGTTCAGAGTCTGCGATTCGCCACGAAATGGGATTTATTCCTCATTATTGTATAAATTAGATTTTTTTTTTTTATAAAAGGTACTTAATGATTCCGCCATGAAAGAATAATGCCGAAGTTACCGGCACAGAGAACACACCAACACACTCTGCCCGCTTCCACACAGATACGTCTCGTGTATATACAGTATGTGCGTATTAAAGACAGATATACATTAGAGTTCTATACACACTGCATGCGTTATGTCCCCGACCTGTGTACACGCTGTTAGGATGTGTATATGCATTTTTGTACGCGGTGGAACGCAGCGAATCACGTTGTGGCAGACTGCATTGCAATGACGTATAATGTATTTAATGCACGGACGATGCATAGTGTGACTTGTTGTGATACACTGTGATACAGAGAAACATTCCTGTAAGCGATTATATATTTTGATACGGGTTGCGCGTCGTTTTACGTTCCACGAATACGTTGCATTTGCATCCGCAGCGCAGTACAGAGAGCCGGGAGCCGTCTCTGCCGGACACGTAGCGTGTGTTGTGTTCATATCGAGGAGTCTCCGTTGGCCGGATTCCCCGAGTCCCACTCGAACCTGATGTGCAAACAGGAATTTTAAATGAAATTAGGTCCTGGACTGTAGTGCTCATCAGCTGGAGCCCTGGCTGCCACGAGTCCGGGCGCTCATTCCCTCATCCCCTCCCTGGAGAGGTTTCCATGAAGCTAGAAAGGCCTATTCATCCCGGCTGTAGGTATCCGATCCTCTGCACCAGCGAGACTAAAGATCTCCGATCCTCTCCCTGTGTGAGGACGTAGCAGATCCATCATAAGAGAGAGATTGGCTGCTATCTTGCCATCTTGGCCGTCACACCAGGGAGCAGGGCTTGTGGCACATTCTTCTACATCTCTGAGGTCTTCTCCACCAGTAGATGATGCAGATCGTGTTCCACTAATGACATCTTGGTGTCTTGCTGAAAGGCGATTGAGGGTTTTGTCCCTTTGGGAAAGGTCCGACTCCAAGAAAGCTTTGGAACGTTGTGGAATGTCCTTCTTCTGAACGTTCTTGGTTTGGTTTCTTGGACTGTATTTATCAAAGTGGAAACTGGGTGCGCATGGACAGGCAAAGTGCTGAATATAGACCAATCGCCATCAAAAACCCAGCACTTTGCCAGGTGTGGCATCTGCTTTCCCTTGATAAACACCACCGACTCGTTCCTCCGGTGAGGAACGGAAAACATAGGACTTAATGTCTTTGGTGGAAGGAGCTGGTATGTTACTGAGAAGTTGGCACTGGCGCTTGGAAAATGTTGTCCCTTGGGGAAATATTGAGTTTCTCCGTTCTTTTGAGAACCCCGAGCCTGTGAGCCAGTGTAAGTGTTGTGCTCCTCTAGATGGGCTGGAATCGACCCTATAATGAGGTCTTCTCTGGTCCATCGCCGAGCCAAGACCTCCTTGATATCCAATGTTTTAGAGTTGGTGACTTTGTACTTTTATGTCATTAAGCCGAGCAGTGAGAGCCTCGACGCGTGAGCGCGGTGGGGACTAGTTTGAAGAACGAGGTGGTGCAATGTCTGCAGGTTTCCGATGTTCAGACTCAATCCCAAGTTTGGAAGCAGAAAACGAGATGCGTCAGATGTTGCTTGAGGACCACAGGTGTTGCACCAAGATTTGTTGAGCAGGAGATTGTCCGGTGGAAAGGGGGGGAGGCATCCTCTTGAGGTCCTGAGACCCCCGCTGAGCCATTGAAATATAGGTGAATATATGGGATAACACAGGAACTGGATCAAGTCGAGCGCCCGCAGAGGATGTGCATGGCGCCTGGCGGTCACAACGTCTGACCTGTGGCTCAATGCACATATAAACGGAGCGAGGCGCGCGGGGAATATCCAGAAAAAGGGGTGCGCAGGTAATGATATATAACATAACCACAATGTACGAGCACCGCATTATGTGCTGAGTGCTTTGTAAACAAATTATTTATAATCGCACATATGCTCTTACATCATTTGCTGCACATTAAGATCTCAGCCGCCGTCAAGTGTATCATAAAACACCGCCTCGATAACAGTTCTTGTGGTGTAATGCGAACCGTATCCTTCTTCTCCCTCTTTGTATTTATTTATTTCATTCTTTATGGGTTTTCGTTCCCCCCCTTCACTCGTGTTAACCTGCAAGCCAAGAGGTGCGCAGCAGCGACGGGCTCTTGAGCGGCACTCCGCGTATAGGCACCTTGCACGCGCAGCCTTGTCAACGCCTCCACGAGGGGTTAATGCAGAGGTGAGAGAGTTTGGTTTTCATCTTGCAGCCACACAATTAGCCAGCGGCACCTCCGGGGTGGAGACGTCCAGCGTTTAGCGGCTGCAACCTCTTCTTCAAGAGCCATTAAATGGGATTTCCAGGAAAAAGAAAAAAACCTCTTAGAATCTCCTCAATTACTCCACCAACTGCACAACTGTTGCGTTTCCCCTCGGTTCCCCCAGGAACCAGGCGGAGAGCGAGGAGTGAGGAGACCACTTAGTCTATCTGCCGGCTGATTTGTGTGTAACGCAGACCTTACATTAACAGAACAATAGGATTAGCGCCAGCGGACTCGCTAATAGACACCGCGGCGGAGAATCTGAGGACAATTAACCCCGCTTTGTTCTGCCTCCCGAGCGGATCCATCGCGCGCCGTTTCGGCAGGCGGCGCAGAGAGCAAGCGTTATTGACGGCGATTTTCCTATTAAAGAAAAAGCTAAGAGCATTGGAATGGGACTCCTCCACCTTCCCCGGTGCAGCCGGAGAGCGCTGCTCTCTGAATTAAGTGGAAAATTGTTCCACATTACGCTGCCGAATCAATACACCTCCTCCTCCACCGCTCCTCTGTCCAGAACATAGAAGCTGTGGTGGTGTTCTGCATGCCCTCAGGTGAGCGGGTCACTCTGCGCTGGCTGAGGGTGATGGAGACGCCTTGATGTGTTTGCTGGAATTTCTCTTTATTTTACATCGTTCTTACCTCGAGCTTTTTCCCACCGGGCGTCCGTCGCTGGAGCCCAGGAGGTTTATGTTTACAGCCCCACAGCCGTACACCACGCACGTATCCCGAATCCACACTGCTTCCAATCTGCTTAGCCTGGAGCACAGCGCACCACGCGGATCAGCCCTGTAAATCCAATATATTCTGTGTGTAGACATACCACGCACACCACACGCATTCTGAGAGCTCGCCACGCCACTTCTCGTTGGGTATATGGCGCCCGATCGATCTGCCGCGCTGAGTAATCGCAGTATTGTTACACCTTTATTGCAGCTTCTTTCCACTTACACCCAAATAAACACCCGCTGAATATCTACATACAGAGTCCTGACCTTCTGGCCATTTCCAGCCCAAAATGATCCCCATAACCCTCTCCCATGGCAGCGAGACCCTAATGGCCATGACTCTGCGCCAATGATGTTTCCTTACGCAACCACTCTCTGATTTATATGAAAACGCACTTTCCTGCTCTGTGATTGGCTCTGTGGCCAGTGAAAAGAGTACTTATCTTAAAGGGGCGCTGTGTAAGCTGGCGAGCGCGCACATTAAACCGTGCAATTGACTCTGTCGCCTCATTTGCCGCACATCCCCACCCACCCCTCAGAATTACCGGTGGGTTGCGGCGATGACTTGACGTTTGCCATTGCTGCCATTCGTTCGCGTTCGATTGACTCTGTGTCACTTAATTTGCCAGACATTGCCATGCACCCCCCCCTCAGAATTTCCGGTGTGTTTCGGCGATGGCTTGACGTTTGCCTTTGCTGCCATTCGTACGGGCAGCTTTTCGGATGATGGATGCGGTCGCGCGGTGCCGTGCTTGCAATACCCTCGTCAGAGAGTTAATTATTTTGTGCGTGTGTGTTTGTGATGAGTCTGGATGCTTGGCTTGGCTTGGCTTGGCTTGGCTTTGGTGGTGGTGGGGGGGGGGGGTTGTGTCGCTGCAGGTTGCCAGAGGCAGAGAGCATTATTAGTGTGAAATTGTACTTCCAATTCTTCTTAATCATTCTATTGACATCTTCTGCCGGATAGGCTTGTCTCGATAGAGAAGAGCAAATTTGGTGTGAAGCACCGTGTCCGCTCCACATCACAAAGTGTAAAGGGGGGGGGGGGATCACATTGATATTATTAATTTATCTATAACGAAGAAAACATATTCTTAGCTCCGTACAACATGCAATTAATTCAGGACATCACAAGTGTAGACACTGGAACTGCAGGAGAGGATGAGCTCTGCGGTGAGAGCTTGGCGCCTACGTCGGTGTCAGATCTTGGCAACCCAATGCCATTCACAACTTGTACTGCAACTCCAACTGCTCAGCCGGCCCCAAACCTGCGGGCCGGTTCCCCTGGCCTTTGCGGGGTGTGGACGGCTTCCAGCAGAAATGGATGGGGGTGATTCACCCTAAAGTATTTCATAGCTGTGTAGGCAGAATAGCGCACTGAAGGTGTCTCACAGCCGACCCATCATGTTCCTGTGACCACCAACTGCTTTCACTTGGTGAGCATTGAGAACATGTTATGTGATCCTCAGCCGTCCTTAAGGGATCATGTTAGAACCCCAAAAATTGATGTTGAAAGTGCTACACAGTCACATGTTGGATCCTAAATTATGATCCCGGGAAAGCGTTACGGTATCACTGGTACCCAACCGTGCATACCACCCAAAAACAACTGATAGTGAATCGCCTACGCATGGCAGTTCCCCGGACGTTTTAAGGTACCATCAAGAAGAGAACATTCTAGACCAAATAGCCAATTCAGAAAGTCCGATAAATGGGAGAATTTCTCTGGTTTGGCTATTTTAACCTAGAATTTTCACTTCTCCAGTCATTTTCCTGAGTTTCACCTGTAGGGAATAGACCTGATTATCTACTCTGTGCCTCCCCTGTACCGGGTGGTATGCATGGTTGGGTATCGATGGTACCTTAAGAATGTGTAGTCTTCAGGAATCCTGATGGTATGATTGGTATCAAAAGAAGAGCGATTGTCTGAGGGTGGGCGACAGCCCATGACACGTTCAGTGGCTTAAGTGGACCCTGGCCCTTGACAAACCATGTGCAGCTTTTCTTCGTGCCACAGATATAAGTGCCCCTCCATGCCACCCAGGACTGGCCTGCCATGACATTGACACATTTCCCGGTTGACCGCAACATCTGGGGTAGATTAGAGCACGGTGACGCATCACTGAGGGAGCGATTAGTATGGTCTGCGCCAGGTAGAGGTGCAGAGCGAGCAGTCGCCTACAAGGGAACACTTTTATCCCCTTGCTGGACCGCCTGGGATTCTTAACGGACAGTGGGGGCCCCGATCAGTGGTTGTGGAAAGGCCACCCTGAAAAGATGGTTACTTGTTTGATAGTGAGTGCTGGTGGGTCCATTTTCTGTGATCCCGGAACGCAAAATAATGGCTTCCTGCACATTGACAAGTATGATGGCCGAATCCCATAATCCTTGGTAAGCCCAATGGCATCATTGATTAGCAAGTCCTGGTACCCACCCATAGACATGTCTGCAGACCACGTTCTGTGATCCTCAGGGAATGGGACACATTTACCAAATACCAATCCAATGGCTCTTTTCCGTACCAAGGTCCAGCCATGGTCACTGGAAGAGGGTGGGTAAAGTCTCCAGCGTGCCGGTCCTATCACAGTAGGTCCCTGATTTACAGGGCCACACCACCACCTTCCGACCTACGTGAAAGAGGCGGTGTGTGCGCGCCGGTACCCTGTTTACGCAGAGGGGGGGTTGTAATGTATGCAAATTGCTGAAAATGATCTTGGTGTGAGGAGCGCTCGAGATGATCCCAAGAGCCGCTCTATTAATGAAGCCACCGTACACAAGGGCTGAGATAAAAAGCTTGTTAAGGTGAAATGTTGCAGAGATTTAATACCTGGCTACGCCAATCTCTGGGAGATACGGCCGCTCTGTAAATCACCTCGTGCCGCGCAGCCCTGTTTATTTATAATTTATCTTTTTGTACTATTGGGTGGGGGTGGGGGGGCACAATTACATCCCGATGGATTAGAATAAAGGCCATTTTATGATCCTTTATGCAGAGCTGGATATAAGCCCTGGAACGGACTCCCTGCGCCGGGGATTTGTTTCGGTGCGACTTTACGGCAGACGTCGCAGAGTTGTTTTTTTCTTTTCATTTTTTCATTTCTTCGTCTTTTTCACCCATTTTCCCTTCACTTTACCCAAGGTGGCCCTTGGGGGCCGCATTTATATAATCTGGATCATGGCAATCATTTGGGAGCTGCATCTCCCCCCTTTTGGGGCAGAGAGCCCCCACATTCTGTAAGGACTCGGAAGGCAGTTTGGTGGCCGTGGCTTCTCCACCATCTGATGGTTTGAGGGGGGCGTTGATTATCTCTCATTAATTAGCATTCTGGGGGCCACAAATTGTGACCTGATCTGTAATAACTTTGGGGGGGGCACAATAACCAAATACAGTAACTGGTTGGTGGCCCCAGATGATCACACCCCCCCGAGGAATAAAGCCATGGCCTCTCCATCACCCAACAGGAGGTCCAAGGATCACCGGTCGGTGGTGGCTGCGGCGAGGGGAGGGGCCTCCCTTTCAGAAACTGATTGAGGGACATAGACAACCCACCACTTGGTAATATGGAACCGCAGATTACACCCCCCCCCCCACACACACACTTACCTATAGATTGGAGACCACAGATTAACACCCTTGTGGTCAGGAACCTCACATTCTTCCCCACTAGTGAATAGTTTGGGGACCACAGATTTACCCCCTCCTCACCTATAGTTTGGGGGCCACAAATTCCATCCAATCGTGTAGTTTTGGGATAGCAGATTCACCCCCCTTACCTATAGTTTGGGGACCCCATGGACACCACAGATTAACCCGTCCCCCCAAAGTAATTTGTATTTTGGGGAGCACAGACTCTCCCCACCCCCCTCCTCCTGTAAATCGGGGACCAGACCCCTTCCAGGTCATTTACATCTGTCGGTAGCCGTTTGGGGGTGTTGTCGTTGTAGCTCCCCATCCTTTGGGACGCATATGAAAGCACACACACCTATAATGTGCCGGGTACACAGAGGGTTAAACCTTCCACCATGCTCTAGAACCGGCATTGTAGGTCTGTGGCTGTACTTAGGGTGTGCTAGCACCGAGGTGGGAAATTGGTGAGAGGACGGGCTGTAACGGGTGGCGTCGCTCCTGTCCGTCATCAGACGCGTCGGCTGCAAACAGCAACACATTAAAAAATACTTAAACAGGTATTCTGCGCCGATTCCCACGCCGTGTTCCCAACCGCGTCCCCAGCCGCTGGATACAGGAGCTCCAGGTGTCCCATCTGGTCTTGATGATGGAGGGATGCGGGTTCTGCTCGATTCTCTTTTGGGGGGATTTTTTAGCATTGACTCTGCGGCAGCATAAAGCAGATGTGTAAAAAGGACAGAACGAAGAAAATCCGCTTCCCGCGTCCAACCGGACTATACAGATCATTTATTTGTGGCGCCGGCCGTCTCCCCGCATTCCATTAACCCTTCTTGTATCATGCAGGAGGGGGCCAGTCTGAGCAGCGGCTGTGTGTGTGTCATGTGGCAGACTAATAAGTGATAAACACCGAGAGCGAATGCAATAAACCCAGAATGAATGGGACTGCGCCAGCGTAAAGCAAATCCAGCATGGCGGCAAGCGGCGCGATAACCCTAAACCCAGAATGAATGGGATCACCCCCTGACTGCGCCAGCGTAAAGCAAATCCAGCATGGCGGCAAGCGGCGCGATAACCCTAAACCCAGAATGAATGGGATCACCCCCTGACTGCGCCAGCGTAAAGCAAACCCAGCATGGCGGCAAGCGGCGTGATAACCCTAAACCCAGAATGAATGGGATCACCCCCTGACTGCGCCAGCGTAAAGCAAATCCAGCATGGCGGCAAGCGGCGTGATAACCCTAAACCCAGAATGAATGGGATCACCCCCTGACTGCGCCAGCGTAAACCAAACCCAGCATGGCGGCAAGCGGCGTGATAACCCTAAATCCAGAATGAATGGGATCACCCCCTGACTGCGCCAGCATAAAGCAAATCCAGCATGGCGGCAAGCGGCGTGATAACCCTAAACCCAGAATGAATGGGATCACCCCCTGACTGCGCCAGCGTAAAGCAAATCCAGCATGGCGGCAAGCGGCGTGATAAACCTAAACCCAGAATGAATGGGATCACCCCCTGACTGCGCCAGCGTAACGCAAATCCAGCATGGCGGCAAGCGGCGCGATAACCCTAAACCCAGAATGAATGGGATCACGCCCTGACTGCGCCTGCGTAAAGCAAACCCAGCATGGCGGCAAGCGACGCGATAACCCTAAACCCAGAATGAATGGGATCACCCCCTGACTGCGCCAGCGTAACGCAAACCCAGCATGGCGGCAAGCGGCGCGATAACCCTAAACCCAGAATGAATGGGATCACCCCCTGACTGCGCCAGCGTAAAGCAAACCCAGCATGGCGGCAAGCGGCGCGATAACCCTAAACCCAGAATGAATGGGATCACCCCCTGACTGCGCCAGCGTAACGCAAATCCAGCATGGCGGCAAGCGGTGTGATAACCCTAAACCCATAGTGAATGGGATCACCCCCTGACTGCGCCAGCGTAAAGCAAATCCAGCATGGCGGCAAGCGGCGCGATAACCCTAAACCCAGAATGAATGGGATCACCCCCTGACTGCGCCAGCGGAACGCAAATCCAGCATGGCGGCAAGCGGTGTGATAACCCTAAACCCATAGTGAATGGGATCACCCCCTGACTGCGCCAGCGTAAAGCAAATCCAGCATGGCGGCAAGCGGCGCGATAACCCTAAACCCAGAATGAATGGGATCACCCCCTGACTGCGCCAGCGGAACGCAAATCCAGCATGGCGGCAAGTGGCACGATAACCCTAAACCCAGACGCAAAGCTGGTATTACAGCGACAAGCGATTTGGATTGTGTGTACGGAGGACGAGCCTCGGCGCGCCGTGCGTATCTGACGTTAGAGCCGGTACAGTATAGTGTTCATTGCAGCGTCAGTCCTGGCCCGCCGCAGCGTAGAGTGCACTCGCAGCCCCCGATTACGTCTCCATTCCCCCTCTATACCTTCTCGCTTCAAGCAATTTCCCCGCTGTGATTGCTGAATATTTCATTCGCTTTTCAGCGCGATTCTCTGCCCCCCACCCCCCACAAAAAGAAATAGGATAAATAAATCACACCCACCGGAGAACAATTTGTAGGATAGTTTCGTCTGTCCTGATATTCTGCTTCTCCTAAAAAAACCAAAAATCCCCGAATAGTAAGAAACCCAGGGTTCCATCTCATTCTGCTGCTGGTTTGTTTGTGTCTGTGTTTGCTTTATTGTTTGAATTTTTGTTAGTTTTTTTGTTTCTGTGTAATTATGTTTATTTCTGTTTTTGTTATTTTTTTGTAATTTTGTGGCTTTTCATCTTTATTTTTTATTTTTTTGCAATGTTGGGTAATTCATTCAAATGTGTCCCAACGTAACAAAAAGGTGAAAAATCACCCTGTTTTGATAAAAAGCCTGAAAGAGCTGATGGAGAAAAGTTACCAGGAAAGGGTTAATGATCTTAACATGTACAGCTTGGAAAAAAGACGAGACAGAGGAGATATGATAGAAACATTTAAATACGTAAAGGGAATCCACAAGGTAGAGGAAGGGAGTATATTTAAAAGGAAACAAAGTAGCAAAACAAGAGGACATAGTCTTAGATTAGAGGGGCAAAGGTTTAAAAGTAACATCAGGAAGCATTATTTTACTGAGAGGGTGGTGGATACATGGAACAGTCTTCCAGTAGAAGTGGTAGAGGCCAAAACAGTAATTGAATTTAAGCAAGCATGGGATAGGCATAAGGCTATCCTAAACAAAAGATAAATCCAGGTAAAGTATCCATGTAATTGGGCGACTAGATGGGCCGAAAGGTTCTTATCTGCCGACATTTTCTAAGTTTCTATGTTTCTATGTACGTCTGATAGCGCAGTGTGATAACAGAACGCGACACATTGTATTTTATTAGTATTTCAGTATTTTGTGTGTGTTTTGTTCAGATGGTTCATATTATTGCTGCATTATTTATCACTGTCATGTTCTTATGATATGATGTCATAACTTCCAGATACATCGCCCCTGCCATAGTCAGCGTTATACTGATTCGGGCTCCTGAACGTGCCTGTAAACCCTGTGTGTAAATGGGGTTTTCGGGCCATGTTTCTCGGTTTCAGGTTTATCTCCTGCTATCAGAAAACTGCCAAAGAAACTGCACCGAATTGAGAAAGCTGGTATTCACCATGGGTCACACAGCCGATAGCCAGCACGGCACATCGAGCTCGCCGCGACGCCCCACGGGTCTGTAGTGATCTATTATGGTGCGGTTGGGTGGTATCGTGTCCCATCGCCGCGGCTAATTGTATATTATTGTGGATATTGATCGCCAGGGGCCCGGCTCGCCACGGGTCACACACAGCCGGTAGCCAGCCCGGCATATCGAGCTCGCCGCGGCGCCCCCCCCCAGCCTTCTCATCACATTGGATCCAGTGGTCCAGTTCATTTTTTAATAAGCCATTAGATGTCAGATAAGCGCGGCTGACGAGGCTCTGGCAGCTTATTACGACGTGATGGCTAAATCAGCAGAAAATTAGCCGCCATGTTTCCCGAGCGCGTCAGCTGTCACGTCTCGCCCTGTGCGGCGCTAAGATTTCATTTCTTTCTCTCCGGCAATGATTCAGAGTGTCAGAAAGGGGCACTCAGTGCGGGAGCAGGTACAATGCTCGCTGGGGGGGCTCAGTGTGCCCCAAATGTGCACAAAGACAGGACACTGGGCACATTCCACATAAAGCCGAAACCGGTGTGTTACGCACCTGTAGCTTTAAGCGGACATGCCGGTGCTTTACTGAAAGAGGTGCATGGATTTGGGTGGTATGCAATGATCCTAGGGGCAAAAGTGTCCTCGGCCTCATTATCCCAGCTTATTGGGTGTCATTGCCATCACACCCCAATCCTTTGAGCGTCATGTGATTTATTACCCCAATCTGTTGATGCTATGACACATGTCACTAATGCAGTGCACTGTGTGTTGCAGTTTCGCTGTGTTGTAGTGTCGTTGTGTATCACTGTGTGTTGTAGCGTCACTGTGTATCCCTGTGTGTTGTAGCGTCACTGTGCATCACTGTGTTGTAGCGTCACTGTGTGTCACTGTGTTGTAGCGTCACTGTGTGTCACTGTGTTGTAGTGTCACTGTGCGTCACTGTGTTGTAGCGTCACTGTGTGTCACTGTGTTGTAGCGTCACTGTGTGTCACTGTGTTGTAGCGTCACTGTGTGTCACTGTGTTGTAGCGTCACTGTGTGTCACTGTGTTGTAGCGTCACTGTGTATCACTGTGTGTTGTAGCGTCACGGTATCACTGTGTGTTGTAGCGTCACTGTGTATTTGTGTTGTAGTGTCTGTGTATCACTGTGATGTAGCGTCACTGTGTATCACTGTGTGTTGTAGCGTCACTGTGCATCACTGTGTTGTAGCGTCACTGTGTGTCACTGTGTTGTAGCGTCACTGTGTGTCACTGTGTTGTAGCGTCACTGTGTATCACTGTGTTGTAGCGTCACTGTGCATCACTGTGTTGTAGCGTCACTGTGCATCACTGTGTTGTAGCGTCACTGTGTGTCACTGTGTTGTAGCGTCACTGTGTATCACTGTGTGTTGTAGCGTCACGGTATCACTGTGTGTTGTAGCGTCACTGTGTAGTAGTGTCTGTGTATCACTGTGATGTAGCGTCACTGTGTATCACTGTGTGTTGTAGCATCACTGTGTATCACTGTGTGTTGTAGCGTGTTGGGTCCACAGAAATTCTACGTTTCTCATTTTGTGACAGATATTTTATATATATATTTTTTAAGAAGACTCAGGTCTTTCTTGTGATTTTATACATACTGTGTGTGTGTGTGCTTGTGTATATATTTATGTACACACACACACACACACACACACACCAGTATTTAGTGAAAATGTAAAAACAACTTCCTGCGCTTGTCTGTGACGTCAGCCGTCACAGTGTCCCATTTTACTGCCAACATGACGGCCTGCGAGGGCTTAATGTGTTATGCAGGTCTCTGTGCCAGCGCGCTGGTTCTGAACGGCTCTGGCACATTAAGGCTGGCTGTCCACTGGGTCCATATTTGTCCAATCATCCAATATCATCTGCTGTCGTCCGACCAATCCCACAACATGCAGGAGATTCAGCTGTCGTCCACGGCCTTCGACTTCCATCGGACGATTTCAGACGTCTTTTTGCGGCTACAACAGACGAGCGATTTAAACCATTTCAATGGGATTTATCAGATGAAATCAGACCATCTGGTACAAGTTACATGGAAAAATATGCATTGTATAGTTAATCTGCCGTGCCGCGGCAGAGAAACCTAAAGATGCAATGTATAGATAATCTGCCGTGCCACGGCAGAGAAACATAAAAATGCAATGTATAGTTAATCCGCCGTGCCGCGGCAGGGACTCATAAAAATGCATTGTGTAGTTAATCCGCCGTGCCACGGCAGAGAAACATAAAAATGCAATGTATAGTTAATCCGCCGTGCCACGGCAGAGAAACATAAATATGCAATGTATAGTTAATCCGCCGTGCCGCGGCAGGGACTCATAAAGATGCATTGTATCGTTAATCTGCCGTGCCGCGGCAGGGACACATAAAGATGCAATGTATAGTTAATCCTGGCATTGTATACTTGGAGTGTAACGCTGGCGTTGTAACCCTGGGAGTGTAATGCTGGCGTTGTAACCCTGGGAGTGTAACGCTGTCATTGTAAAGCTGACAGTGTAATGCTGACACTGTCATTGTAACGCTGGGAGTGTAACGCTGACACTGTAATACTGGGAGTGTAACACAGGCATTGTAACGCTGACACTGTAATACTGGGAGTGTAACACAGGCATTGTAACGCTGACACTGTAATACTGGGAGTGTAACACAGGCATTGTAACGCTGACACTGTAATACTGGGAGTGTAACACAGGCATTGTAACGCTGACACTGTAATACTGGGAGTGTAACACAGGCATTGTAACGCTGACACTGTAATACTGGGAGTGTAACACAGGCATTGTAACGCTGACACTGTAATACTGGGAGTGTAACACAGGCATTGTAACGCTGACACTGTAATACTGGGAGTGTAACACAGGCATTGTAACGCTGACACTGTAACCCTGGGAGTGTAACCCTGAGAATGTAACGCTGACACTGTAATACTGGGAGTGTAACGCTGGAAATGTAATGCTAGGAGTGGAAAGCTGTCATTTTAATGTTGAAACTGTAACCCTGGCATTGTGACGCTGGCACTGTAACCCTGGGAACGTAACAATGTAATTTGTAACCCTGGCATTGTGACGCTGGCACTGTAACCCTGGGAGTGTAACCCTGAGAACGTAACGCTGTAATTTGTAACCCTGGCATTGTGATGCTGGCACTGTAACCCTGGGAATGTAACGCTGTCATTTGTAACCCTGGCATTGTGATGCTGGCACTGTAACCCTGGGAGTGTAACCCTGGGAACTTAACCCTATCATTGTAACCCTGGCTTTGTAACGCTGACACTGTCACCCTGGGAGTGTAACGCTAGGACTGTAATGCTGGGAGTGTGACGCTGGCATTGTATCACTGGTATCCTAATGCTGGGAGCATAACGCCAGGATTATAACTTTCGCTAATGTGCCCATTATTATTATTTCAGCCCCTGGGTGCATCAGGACGTGTCCTTCATCAGGAGCGGACAGGACTCGTCTCTGGGTTAATATTGTTCACAGGGGAGGAATTAAAGGGACCTGAAGATCCTGACACATCAGCTGCACATTTCATTCACTGCTGTAATGGGCAGGAGGAATGGTTTATACAAAGGAGTAGTAGGTACCTGGAGTATTCCCCTCGCAGGAGTGGTAATAATCATTATGTAACCACTAAACCTTCTGGTAAAAATAAAATTCCTCTGTTTTCATATTCTGAAAGCAAGCTCCTGCTTTATGCCAACTCGTACAGGGGAACATGGGTTACCAGCCTCATCCTCAGCCCAGTATGTGCACACCCTGAACATCCACTAAATGCACTGGTGTCAGAAGTGGGAGCCCCTGCTTCATGCCAGCACATACAGATTGGCGTGTCAGCTAGACATGTTAGTGGGAGGCACTACTTCATGCCAGCACATACAGATTGGTATGTCAGCTAGACATGTTAGTGGGAGCCCCTGCTTCATGCCAGCACATACAGATTGGCATGTAAGCTAGACATGTTGGTGGGAGCCCCTGCTTCATGCCAGCACATACAGATTGGCGTGTCAGCTAGACATGTTAGTGGGAGCCCCTGCTTCATGCCAGCACATACAGATTGGCATGTCAGCTAGACATGTTGGTGGCAGGCACTGCTTCATGCCCGCACATACAGATTGGCATGTAACCTAGACATGTTGGTGGGAGCCCCTGCTTCATGCCAGCACATACAGATTGGCGTGTCAGCTAGACATGTTAGTGGGAGCCCCTGCTTCATGCCAGCACATACAGATTGGCATGTCAGCTAGACATGTTGGTGGCAGGCACTGCTTCATGCCCGCACATACAGATTGGCATGTAACCTAGACATGTTGGTGGGAGCCCCTGCTTCATGCCCGCACATACAGATTGGCGTGTCAGCTAGACATGTTAGTGGGAGCCCCTGCTTCATGCCCGCACATACAGATTGGTGTGTCAGCTAGACATGTTAGTGGGAGCCCCTGCTTCATGCCCGCACATACAGATTGGTGTGTCAGCTAGACATGTTAGTGGGAGGCATTGTGACATGCGTCACTTTTTACTTGGGGCACATGGGTCTAGAGATGTATTTAGTGGTGCAGGCCTCACGTTCTAGATTATTATTTCCCTGCCCTCTCTTGCGTTGAAGTCACCCTGTGCCTGTAGAGTGTTTGTATAATCTGTGTTATGTGCTGAATAAAGTTATTGTCTATCATTACGGTCCATGTTGCTATCTGCTGATAGGTTAACTGACTTTGTTATGTTAGTCGTTTCCAGCATCACCTTTCAGGGATGTGTTATTATCGGTGTGCATTTGTGGTCTTTTATTAATCTGCCTTGTTTGGAAAACACTGCCCCATTATCTGCTGTTTTAGGCTGTAAACCTGTTTACCATCAACGACTGCCATTGTTCTATCCTGCCTAGAAATGTTGACGCAATGTTTATCTCACTGTCTGTACCAGGTCTGATTATGTCTCACACTTTGAGAAGCAAACTGAAGAAACTTCACAAAATCACAACATGGGAAACTCACAACATTTTCAAGGGGAGGGATTATGATGTAATACTATAACATGCCAGGGTGTTGTTTTTGTTTATCTGTTGCTATCTGCTGATAGGTTACTGGGTGGGTTATTTTACCCTTTTCCAGCATCCCCACTCAGGAATGTGTTAATTATCTGTTGTATGTTTGAGTGGTCTTTTGTTGATCTGCCTTGTCAGGCAAACACTGCCCCATTATCTGATGCCTTAGATGGTAATTCTGTTTACCACTCATGACTGTCATTGTTTTGTCTTGTCTAGAAATGTTGAGCAATGTTTATCCCATTGTATGCTAGCAGGCGCTTTACGTTTACACGTCCTTAAGCTTTGTCTAAGGGCTGGAGAAAGGCACGAGAGTCTGCTGGAGAGATGTCCCTGAATTACATCCAGTCTGTATATCCATGATGCCAGTGCGTAACATGTATATATTATAACATACACAGTAGGTTGCATGGATGCCTCGAGCCGGTAGCAAGGTGCAGTCTGGCCGAAGCAGACGGCTCCCTCCTGCCGGAATAATCCATGTTCCTAACTGCGACAGCTGTCCATGGTCGCGTCGGCCAGGAGAGGCGCGGACATTCCTCTCATAGAGACACAACGAGCCCCTCCGCGCGGGAAACACAGATCAATAAAACAATTAGAAAAAACCCCAGAGCTGGCACTTCCATCAGGCCGCATCGCATGGCACGTCCAGGCCCCGGCCGCATTTCATTACGATACTCCCAGATTAATACTGTAAATTATTGGCGGCGGATATTTGTGGCCGCGGATATTGCTGTGGAATGTAAATTCACTCTGTGGGCTCCGAGCCTCGGCTAAAGATCCGCAGAGCAAAATTAACAGTTTTAATTATAGGCCGGCCGAGCGTGCGGCGCGTGTGCGGGGCTGCGTAATCTCCCAGAGAATGAGGTGCAGCTGCTGAGACCCGAGCGCTGCTTCCCTCAGACCAGCCGGTATGTGGGCCAGATACTGGAAGGGAGCGGGGATGGGGGCGAACGAAAGGGAGTCACGAAATTCTAATATGTAAAAAACTTAATAACTTAAAAATGAACGAAAAAAATCACTCTGCGCGTCGGGCGAGATGCATGAATTCACTGATCCCAGCTTCTGCCTGGTGTTTACTGCCGCCGGCAGTACTCCAATGTCTGCACTCCAATATGGCACCACCCGTCACAAAAAGACAGGATACCCAGAATAATAAATACTAGGGTTGCACCGATACCGATACTAGTATCGATATCGGTGCCGATACCGGGTACTGCAGGAGTACTTGGTACTCGTGCAGTACCCTCGATATTTTTTTCCGATACCGGAAGCCGGCATTGAGCCGGCTTGCCGGTATCCTAGGGGCTGCGGCGGCTGTCCGAATGCTCTATCGGTATTCGGACAGGCCCTGCAGCTGGTCACCTAACTTTGTTTAATACTTACCTTCCTGGGCGCCGCCGGTAAAGTCTTTGCGCGCGCGCGCTCCTTGGAAGGACCCCAGCCGCGTCCACGTGGGACCATGTGATCGCGGCTGGGGTCCTAGGAGCGCGCGCGCGGAAACTTTCCCGGCGTCGCTGAAGGAAGGTAAGTATTAAACAAAGTGAGCAGCTGCAGGGCCTGTCCGAATGCAGATAGAGCATTCGGACAGGCCCTGCAGCTGCTCTCCGCTCATACTTACCTTCCTTCAGCGACGCCGGGAAAGTTCCCGCGCGCGCGCTCCTTGGAAGGACCCCAGCCGCGATCACATGGTCCCACGTGGTCGCGGCTGGGGTCCTTCCAAGGAGCGCGCGCGCGCGAAGACTTTACCGGCGGCGCTGAAGGAAGGTAAGTATGAGCGGAGAGTGCGGGGGCATATCCATGAGCAGGGGGGGCATATCCATGAGCAGGGGGGCATATCCATGAGCTGGGGGGCATATCCATGAGCTGGGGGGCATATCCATGAGCAGGGGGGCATATCCATGAGCAGGGGGGCATATCCATGAGCTGGGGGGGCAATTATCCATGAGCTGGGGGGGCAATTATCCATGAGCTGGGGCAATATCCATGAGCTGGGGCAAATCCATGAGACCTGGGGGCTTTATAGGAGGTCTGTTCTTATTGGAAAGCGTCACATGACATAAAATAAAAGTATCGGTAATTGGTATCGGTGAGTCTTTGAACAAAAGTATCTGTACTCGTACTCGGTCTTAAAAAAGTGGTATCGGTGCATCCCTAATAAATACCATACATAACCAGAATAATAAATGCCCAGGATCATACATACCCATAATAATAAATGCCCAGGATCATACATACCCAGAATAATAAATACCCAGTACCATACATACCCAGAGAAAACAGACCCAGAATAATACATGCCCAGGATCATACATACACAGAATAATAAATACCCAGTACCATACATACCCAGAATAATACATGCCCAGGATCATACATACCCAGAGAAAATACCCAGTACCATAGAAACATAGAAAAATGTCAGCAGATAAGAACCTTTCGGCCCATCTATTCGCCCAATTACATGGATACTTTACCTGGATTTATCTTTTGTTTAGGATAGCCTTATGCCTATCCCATGCTGGCTTAAATTCAATCACTGTTTTGGCCTCTACCACTTCAACTGGAAGACTGTTCCATGTATCCACCACCCTCTCAGTAAAATAATGCTTCCTGATGTTACTTTTAAACCTTTGCCCCTCTAATCTAAGACTATGTCCTCTTGTTTTGCTACTTTGTTTTCTTTTAAATATACTCCCTTCCTCTACCTTGTGGATTCCCTTTACGTATTTAAATGTTTCTATCATATCTCCTCTGTCTCGTCTTTTTTCCAAGCTGTACATGTTAAGATCATTAAGCCTTTCCTGGTAACTTTTCTATTTCAAGCCGTACACCATTTTAGTAGCCCTTCTCTGAACTCTCTCTAAGATGTCTATATCCTTCTGGAGATACGGTCTCCAGTACTGCACACAGTACTCCAAGTGAGGTCTCACCAGTGCTCTGTACAGTGGCATGAGCACTTCCCTTTTCCTACTGCTAATACAGGCTCTCCCTACACAACCAAGCATTCTGCCAGCATTTCCAAGCATTCTGCCAGCATTTCCTGCTGCTCTATTACATTGACTACTTACCCTTAGATCCTCTGAAATAATAACCCCTAAATCCCAACCCTCAGATGTATCAAATATTCTATATTCAGCCCTTGGGTTTTTACGTCCCAGGTGCATTATCTTGCACTTATCCACATTAAAACTCAATTGTCACAGCTCCCACCATTTTTTTAGTTTACCTAAATCATTTGTCATTTGGCTGATCCCTCCAGGAACGTCAACCCTGTTGCAAATCTTTGTGTCATCAGCAAAAATACATACTTTTCCATCAATACCTTCTGCAATATCACTAATAAAAATATTAAAGAGAATGGGTCCAAGTACTGACCCCTGAGGTACCCCACTGGTAACAAGACCTTGCGCCGAATAAACTCCATTTACCACAACCCTCTGTTGCCTGTCACTCAGCCACTGCCTAATCCATTCAACAATATTGGAATCCAAGCTCAAAGATTGCAATTTATTGATAAGCTTCTATGCGGAACAGTATCAAAAGCCTTACTGAAATCTAAATAAGCAATGTCTACTGCACCACCTGTGTCTATTATTTTTGTTACCCAATCAAAAAAATCAATAAGATTAGTTTGGCATGATCTCCCTGAGGTAAACCCATGTTGTTTCTGATCCTGTAATCTATGTGTTTTTAGATGTTCAACAATCCTTTCCTTTACATACCGAGAAAACATACCCAGAAAAATAAATACCCAGTACCATACATACCCAGAATAAAACACCCAGAATAATAAATGTCCGGTATCATACATACCCAGAGAAAATACCCAGAATAATAAACATCCAGGATCATACATACCCAGAATAATAAACACCCAGGCTCATACATACCCAGAATAATAAATAGCCAGTATCATACATACCTAGAATAAAACATACCCAGAATAATAAATACCCAGTATCTTACATACCCAGAGAAAATACCCATAATAATAAATGTGTAAGATAAAACATACCCAGAGATAATACCCAGAATAATAAATACCCAGAGAAAATACCCAGAAAAAGGAATATCCTACATACCCAGAATAATAAATACCCAGTATCATACATGCCCAGAATAATAAATACCTACAATAAAACATACCCAGAAAAATAAATACCCAGGATCATATATTCCAAGAAGAAAACATACCCAGAATACATAACCAGTGTCATATATACCCAGAATAATTAATACCCAGAGAAAAATAGCCAGAATAATAAATACCCAGAGAAAATAGCCAGAATAATAAATACTCAGAATCATACATACCCATAAAAATACCCATAATAGAGTATATCTAGAATATACAGAAAAATACATAGTGGTGATGAAGCAGGTGGCTAGAATATAGCGGGTACTATTGTGCAGGTGGCTGATATAACAGGGTGTGTAACAGATCTCAGCACCCCGACTGGGTCACATCTGTTAATGCTGCTTCCTTGCAGGACCCCCGTGTTCTCCCCAGCCAGACTCTCGTGCCTCCCTCCAGTCCTTAGACAAAGCTCAAGGACCGAGACACGTAAAGAGCCTGCTAGTACCCCAGAAATAAGACGAGGCTGTATATCTCAAAAGCAACAACACTGAACACCTTTATTGAGTTACATATACACAGTCCAAGGGTAGCGTGGCAGCCAATAGAAAACAACACCATGGTGTTTTACAGCACTACATCATAATCCCTCCCCAGAAAATGTTGCGAGTTTCCCATGTTCCGATTTGGTGAATTTTTTTTTCAGTTTGCTTGTCGGAGTGTGAGACATAATCAGACCTGGTACAGACAGTGAGATAAACATTGCTCAATATTTCTAGGCAGGATAGAACAATGGCAGTCGTTGATGGTAAACAGGTTTACAGCCTAAATCAACAGAATATGGGGCAATGTTTGCCAGACAAGGCAAATCAACAAAAGACCATTCAAACATATAACAGATAACACATTTCTGAGAGGTGATGCTGGAAAATGTTAAAATAACCCAGTCAGCAATCCTATCAGCAGATAGCAACAGATACACATGGACCATAACATTATTCATACATAACACAGATTACACAAACACCCTGCACACTCACAGGCACAGGGTGACTTCAACACAAGAGAGGGCAGGGAAATAATAATCTAAAACATGAAGCCTGCACCTCCCAAATACATCTCTAGGCCCATCTACTCCAAGTTCAAAATGATGCATGTCATAAGGTGTATTAATATGTTGATATAATGGGGTGTATTATTGTGCAGGGGGCTGAAATAATGTGGTGTGTGACAGACGCAGCGGTCATTGGGGCAGTTGGAGGAGCCTGGGGTTTGCCAAATGGTTTGCCCAGGGAATCTAGGATTTATGTTGTATTATGTGTATTATTCCCTTATGTGTTTATTTAGAGTCTCTAGTGGTATGTACTTTGCTGTTTTCCCTATCTGTAATCTGTGTGCAAATAATTGCTCTCTTTGCTCTGCGCCCACCCAACCCCCAAAAACTGGTTTAGGACTGGATATCCCAACCACATCCCCCAGTCATCCTTGTCTGTAACCCAGGGTGTGTGTGGGGGGGAGAAATTTCTCTAGCAGGCAGTTTAAGATAAAGGTTGCCTGTGTAAACTATCTATTGTTTGAATGTCCCGTCCCCTCGTCCTGTTATTGAATCTGCTGCTCCTATCTGTGTTGTATTCATGAAGGGGGGTTTTCCCTTAATGTTCATAGCTGTATGTTTTTAAATAAAGAGTTAGTCTTCTGCTGTTACTCTGAACACTGGTCTTGCCTGATGATTTTAGGGAGGTTTGGGCTGAGAATCCTGGATTTCAGCTTCCAGCATGAAGAAAGCCAGAGACTGACGGAGGCACAAAGTCGGGGTGCCAGGCGGTCTGTCACAGTGTGTATTATTGTGCAGGCAGCTGATGTAACGGGGTGTGTTATTGTGCAGGCAGCTGATGTAACGGGGTGTGTTATTGTACAGGCGGCTGATGTGACGGGGTGTGTTATTGTGCAGGCGGCTGATGTGAAGGGGTGTGTTATTGTGCAGGCGGCTGATGTAACGGGGTGTGTTATTGTGCAGGCGGCTGATGTAACGGGGTGTGTTATTGTGCAGGCGGCTGATGTGACGGGTGTGTTATTGTGCAGGCGGCTGACGTAACGGGGTGTGTTATTGTGCAGGCGGCTGATGTAACGGGGTGTGTTATTGTGCAGGCGGCTGATGTAACGAGGTGTGTTATTGTTCAGGCGGCTGATGTGACGGGTGTGTTATTGTTCAGGCAGCTGATGTGACGGGTGTGTTATTGTTCAGGCAGCTGATGTGACGGGTGTGTTATTGTTCAGGCAGCTGATGTGACGGGTGTGTTATTGTTCAGGCAGCTGATGTGACGGGTGTGTTATTGTGCAGGCGGCTGATGTGACGGGGTGTGTTATTGTGCAGGCGGCTGATGTAACGAGGTGTGTTATTGTGCAGGCGACTGATATAACCGGGTGTGTTATTGTACAGGCGGCTGATGTGACGGGGTGTGTTATTGTGCAGGCGGCTGATGTGAAGGGGTGTGTTATTGTACAGGCGGCTGATGTGACGGGGTGTGTTATTGTGCAGGCGGCTGATGTGACGGGGTGGGTTATTGTGCAGGCGGCTGGTGTGACGGGGTGTGTTATTGTGCAGGAGGCTGATGTGACGGGGTGTGTTATTGTGCAGGCGGCTGGTGTGACGGGGTGTGTTATTGTGCAGGCGGCTGATGTGACGGGGTGTGTTATTGTGCAGGCGGCTGATGTAGCGGGTGTGTTATTGTACAGGCGGCTGATGTGAAGGGGTGTGTTATTGTGCAGGCGGCTGATGTAATGGGGTGTGTTATTGTGCAGGCGGCTGAAGTAGCGGGTGTGTTATTGTACAGGCGGCTGAAGTAGCGGGTGTGTTATTGTACAGGCGGCTGATGTGAAGGGGTGTGTTATTGTGCAGGCGGCTGATGTAATGGGGTGTGTTATTGTGCAGGCGGCTGAAGTAGCGGGTGTGTTATTGTACAGGCGGCTGAAGTAGCGGGTGTGTTATTGTACAGGCGGCTGAAGTAGCGGGTGTGTTATTGTACAGGCGGCTGATGTGAAGGGGTGTGTTATTGTGCAGGCGGCTGATGTAATGGGGTGTGTTATTGTGCAGGCGGCTGAAGTAGCGGGTGTGTTATTGTACAGGCGGCTGAAGTAGCGGGTGTGTTATTGTACAGGCGGCTGATGTGAAGGGGTGTGTTATTGTGCAGGCGGCTGATGTAGCGGGTGTGTTATTGTACAGGCGGCTGATGTAGCGGGTGTGTTATTGTGGTGCTGCTCTTGGCTCGCAGGGAATGCACATTGTGTGTGAATGTTTTGTGTTACGTTGTGTCCGCCTGATCAGCAGAGGGAGCTGGGTATGAATATCTTGACGGATGGAATGACAGCGGCCGTGGGGAGGTATGAGCGGGGCATGACACTGCTAATGGGGTGCATGATGGGGTATATCGGGGGCACGGTGCAGAACATGTGGGATAATGCGGCTGTTGCGATCCTCGCCGGATTCTGCCGCCTTCAGAGTATCAGAGCTTCACTAATACACAGCGTTATCTGCTTGTTGGCTGATAGCGAGAGGACCCGGGGGACACACACAGACATGTTCACTTATCACTAAGTGTTTCTGCAGCCCTGGTGCAGCTCCGGGGGAAGAACAATCCCAGGAAACACACCGCTACACAATCCTCCAACTAACCCAGATTCACAGGGGGCCACACCACAACCGCGCAAAACATATCCACACACACACACACACACACGAGCCACAATCCACACAAACCGCTGCCTGAAACACAGGGCCACACCACAACCGCACAAAACATATCCACACACAACGAGCCACAATCCACACAAACCGCTGCCTGAAACACAGGGCCACACCACAACCGCGCAAAACATATCCACACACACACACACACAACAAGCCACAATCCACACCAAGCTGTCTGAAACACAGGGCCACACCACAACCACACAAAACATATCCACACACACAAACACACAACAAGCCACAATCCACACCAAGCTGTCTGAAACACAGGGTCAGATCACACAACCACCCAAAACATATCTGCGAACACACAGCAAGACACAATCTACACAAACCTCTGTTCAGCACACGCACAACCTCTTCTGTACACGTAGAGGGGGCAGAGATACGCGCAAACCTCTTCTGTACACGTAGAGGGGGCAGAGATACGCGCAAACCTCTTCTGTACACGTAGAGGGGGCAGAGATACGCGCAAACCTCTTCTGTACACGTAGAGGGGGCAGAGATACGCGCAAACCTCTTCTGTACACGTAGAGGGGGCAGAGATACGCGCAAACCTCTTCTGTGCATGTAGAGGGGGCAGAGATACACTCAAACCTCTTCTGTACACGTAGAGGGGCAGAGATACACGCAAACCTCTTCTGTACACGTAGAGGGGCAGAGATACACGCAAACCTCTTCTGTACACGTAGAGGGGGCAGAGATACGCGCAAACCTCTTCTGTACACGTAGAGGGGGCAGAGATACACGCAAACCTCTTATTTACACGTAGAGGGGGCAGAGATACATGCAAACCTCTTCTGTACACGCAGAGGGGCAGAGATACACGCAAACCTCTTCTGTACACGTAGAGGGGGCAGAGATACACGCAAACCTCTTATTTACACGCAGAGGGGGCAGAGATACACGCAAACCTCTTCTGTACACGCAGAGGGGCAGAGATACACGCAAACCTCTTCTGTACACGTAGAGGGGGCAGAGATACACGCAAACCTCTTCTGTACACGTAGAGGGTGCAGAGATACACGCAAACCTCTTCTGTACACGCAGAGGGGCAGAGATACACGCAAACCTCTTCTGTACACGTAGAGGGGGCAGAGATACACGCAAACCTCTTAAACCATAGAAATTTCTTCCCCACTTAGAACTAATCCAGATTAAAATAATTTCCAAACCGACAGGATTAATAAACATTATCAGGGTTATTCAGAGAGCGGTGAAAAGCAGGAGAATGACTGGAGAATGGAAAATTCGAGGTCAAAATAGCCGATTTGGAAAGTGAGATGACAGGGAGAATTTTTCTGGTTTGGATATTTTGACCTAGAATTTTCACTTCTCCAGTCATTCTCCTGCTTTTCACCTCTCTCTGAATAACCCTGGTAATATCCAGACGTACACAGACCTCCTCTGTAAGCGAGTCGCCCAATCACACGTACACAAACCTGTCCGTCCCCAGCGTCTACCCGAAAATGTGATCTAGTGCGCAGACCCCGACAGGTTATGTGTTCATTGATAAGTGATTGTAGGAGGTGCGTGTGTATCGCTTCACCAAGAAATGAAGCCGAACATAAAGCTGCTTATCCCGGTGTGCGCAGAAATACGTGGGACAACCCAGAAACTGCTCGGAACGCGCTGACTGCCTCATCTGTGTCTAAAGACGCGTCACCAGAGAGCTCTAAAAGAGATTTCCAGCTCTCTGGAAAAGGCTGCAGTGTCCTAGAGCAAGCTCTGAATTCCGTGCGGAAACCGGGGGATTATAGAGCCGAGGACAAGCCATCTAGAAGAAACGTTCCAGAGCGCACTACTGGCTTTTTAACGAAGACAATGGACACCTAGAGGCATAGGTGCTTCACGTACACGTTCTAGAGCAGACTGCAACTGCTTTAGATCATGAATTCTAGAACAGACGTGAGGCCTTTAGAGACGATGGTGTGTTCTAGGAAACACTATGAAGATGTTAGAGAAGATGGTGGGTTCTAGAACATCCTACACAGTTTTCAGGGAAGGTGGGGAGTTCTAGAAACACTACAGGGGTTATTCGCAGCCGATCTGGCCTCAAAGTTGCACCAAACAGGGAATTTCCCCGTACGGTGACATTTCGGGGCCAGTCGGGTATTTATAGAGCAGGCAGTTCGCCAAATTTTGGTGAATTGCCAGCAGATACGGTGCCTGTTCAGTGGCAGTGAAATACGGTGCCTGTTCGGCGGCAGTGAAATAGCGTGCCTGTTCGGCGGCAGTGAAATATGGCGCCAGTTTGGGGGCAGTGAAATATGGTGCTGTTCGGCGGCAGTGAAATACCGTGCCTGTTCGGCGGCAGTGAAATCCCCCATAGAGAAGCAATGGTTAATCTATTCACATTGAACAGCAGAGAAATGTCAGTGAAATGCCCTGATGTTCAGTGGTTTTAATTCGTCAGGTTTAATCAGGCGAATCCCATAGGTTTCAATGTTCAAAATATTCCCGTTTTAAACCAATATCTAATAAACCGTTTATTATTTTAATCAGCAGCAAAAAGTCTCTTTTATTTTTTTTTTTTATTTTTTTCAATGCATTTTTTTCACCAAAAATTCTGGATTTTTTTTTTTTTTTTTTTTTAATTTAGTATTCTTATTATTCTTTATTTCTAAAGCGCCGGTATATTCCGTAGCGCTTAGTAGACTTTTATACGTTAATTCCAGAGATTGTTTTGCAAACAGCGTTTCAAATTTGGCACATTGAATTGTTTTGGGTTTTTATTTTTAGCCGTCCGGCGGCTTGTCGACTTTTTTCTACGGCTGTTCAGCACTGTGTCCGGTGTGTTTGCGGTGGCTGTCTGATGGGTTGGCGACAGGTTTGTGGCAGTGGCCAGTGGGTTTTCGGCAGCTGTCTGGCGACGTTCGGCAGCCAATTCGCTGCACTTCAGGGACCCTGCGGTGAATGCTGAATTTACTGCAGGGTCAGCGAACTGGACTCGCCTAAGTACGGCGAATCAGAGAGCACCGTAATGTCCCTGACATTTCACTGCTCTCTAGATAACCCTGTATGAAGCTGTGAAAGGAGATAATGGGTTCTAGAACACACTACACTGTCTGAGTAAGATGGTGAATTCTAGAAAACACTATCAGGTCTATAAAGGTGAAAATTCTAGGTCAAAATAACCAAACCGGAAAAGTTCTCCCATTTATCTCACTTTCCAAATCGTCTATTTGGTCTAGATTCTTCTCATCTCCTGCTAATTCTCCTGAGTTTCACCTTTTAGTGAATAGACCTGTATGAAGCGTTTAGAGAGGACCGGTTCTAGAACACGCTAGATTGGGTTTAAGAAAACACCATGAAACTGTTAAATCTGGTGGGTTCTAGAACACACTACAACGTAGGGAAAACCAGCAGCTCGATCAAACACTATGAGGTGATTAGAGAAGATGGGGTGTTCTAGAACACACTGCCGTTCTAGACCAGACTAGATGCTTAGTAAAAAGCTTGTAGTGTTTTTCGAACCCGCCACATCTTAACGAAGAGAGCGGCGTATAGAACGGCTTCTTATGGTCAGTCAGGATACAGGCCGTGATCCAAGACTACATGGTTTAAGCAGAAGGTGGTGGGTTCTAGAACAGCTTCCCGATCCTTAGAGTCGGTGGGCTCTCTCATGGATTGCTAGCTCTGGCTGCGTAGCGCACAGTCCTGGCGGTGGCTTTCATGTGTGATAAGCGTGCACTTCCTCCATAAATCATCCGGTGCTCCTCAGACCCAGACGTACAGAACGCCAGCACGTTCCCGCGCGTGGTATCAATCACTGCAGATTTCCACCCGATGTGCTCCTCCCATGGCGAGGGGGTCGGTGAGATCCGGCGCTGGTAATTTGAGGCTTGCTCGGCACAGATAAGGGCAGGGTCTGTAGGAGAGCCGGAGATTGGGGTTATTTTGGGGGCTTGTTTGTGCCTGGCGATGTGACGGCTAATATTCTCCGTTATTATGTATGTTGTTCTGTAACGCAGCACGCCGTTTCCTGGCCGATCAAGAGCAGCGCCGTAACGAGCCATATTTCATTAGCAGCGAGCCTCTCGGATGGAGCGGCCGGGAAGGAGCGAGCCAGTTGGGTACCGCGTGGCTTCTGATGCATCTCTCCCCCCCCCCCCACCCGCAGCACATTACCGTTTTGTAATCTCCTGAAATATACATGAAGTTTGCTGGATGCAGAAAATGCACCATTTACACCATGAATATTTCATTCCTGCTCAGCCCTGAACTTGCATGTCTTACAAGGAGGAAGGAACAGGCTGTTTAAAAGGGGGAAGCGATCAGCAGGGTCACCGCGGCTCAGCGGAATAATAGACGCTGCGGCCATGCGCACCGTGTGTATGCTGCGTCGATGGGAATCATTTTATTCGATGGAACCTATACTGGTTTTATAAATCTTCCTTAGGCGTCTTCTCCAGCTCTAACCCAAACGCGTCACTGGCCGGGACATGGTCCTTTTGGTCACCCGCTCCAGGGTCGGTCATCGGTCTGGGTTGACCGATTCCTCTATGTTTGCTTGGCGCGGTGGTGCTCGTTTAGGAGTCTTGTGGGCCACCATAGTTTTAAAAAGTGGAGATGTCAGGCCGTGTTCCTCGCGCCAGATATTCAGACGCCAGCGCCGGAACTCCCCAATAGGCTATGGTTTTATTCTAGTAGCAGCTTGGGGGTCTGTCCACTGGACCACCAGTCTTTCCCCCTTTGAAAAGCTTCTGCCCGGCGACATAAAGTCCACTGTGAGCCCTTTGAGGAGCAGCACAGGACGGCCGACGCTCTGCCAGTCATCACATGTACATTTCAAACACAGGATTTTCCAGGGAAATGTTTTACACGATCTGTTTCTAGACCGTAATCCCAAAGGAGAATCCATCGTGCCGGCTTGTCTGTCGGGTTGTCCGAGCCGGACTCGTATCCGCATCCTGGACGTTCCTGCAAACTGGACAGACATTGCGTGTATAATAACCGACGGCAACATGGAGACCTTTCGATACGAAAGGGCCAATACCGCTGCCATCATAGGGGCCCGACGTCATTACGGGTCCATTACGATCAGCGGCCAGGGATAATCCCGTCAAGGAGGACCTTTTTTAAGGGAGCTTAAGGTTCTAGACTAGGTTTTAGGATTCCGACGTACCAGGCGTCGAGTTAAGTTCCCAAGCCAGCCATGTTTTCCTGGACACATATTACTATTGTTCATGCAGAGGGGGAGCACAGGAAAAGTGCTGCCCTGTAACATGTATAATTCATATGCTGCAGGAAGGAAATCACGGCAGGTCACCCAGGATTCCTTCATGATTTCTTCCTGGCAGCGTATGGATTATACATGCTGCAGGGTGGCATCCTTCATGCCTTCAAAAAGGTGGCCGTTAAAAAAAAATTAAACTCCCAGAGCCCATTCCAAAAATGTGTGTGTGTCGACAACTCATGGGGCCCCCAAGTAATAAGAGATCATGGGGTTCCCAATGTGTCTGACCAGGTGCAAGAAAAAAAGCCGGCTGCTGGAACTATTTCCCCATGATATTTATCGGCAGGTCTGACAAAGCTGTAGGGGGGTCCTCATTGGGGTCCCTTCTAGGACAGGACCCTCGGGCAGTGCCCAAATGGTCCATGTCATGCCCCATGATTTAGGATTTATGGGTTGTATTATTTATACAGTAACGCGTTACATCGCCCGCTAACAGTTCCTCCAGACGGGGGTCCCGTCATATCTGGATCTCATTCCCAGGACAGAGGGGACGGCGGTCGCGCCGCGGCGGCCATGGCTCCGGCTCTGTAATCACAAAGTGTTTATTAGGAGCGCAGCAGTTATTGCCTTTGGTTCCCGGCTACGGGTCAGTGACAGATGCCGCAGCTTGGGGCTTTTATGGCAGGGTGACCGTGCGCGGCGGCGTGTGTGATTTAACGGCTCACTGCCCGGGTCATTTCCTGCTCTCTGATCCTTGTGAAGTTCCCTTTAATTGTTTTTTTTTCCCTCTTGTAACTATGAGGACAACAAGAAAGGGCGAGAAGAACGCGGATGGTACAAACGTCCTGAGTGCATCATGGGTTTCCATGCGCGCGTCGACCGGTGATCTTCAGGGCCGGCTACATCGCGGTGACCTGGAAACGCACAGTTTGTCCTTTCCACCAAAATCTCAGTGTCTCGTATTTAACATTTCTGTCATACCTACACGTCCTGGATATAACGAGGCCTGGAGCCGCAGAGGCCATAATGTGAAAGAATCACATGTACGTTACCTCAAGGCCACGGTGGTGTTTTTCTTTGATGGGTTGTGGTGCAATCTTCAGTTGTTTTGGTGACTCTTCAGAGCCGGGTGGGTCCGGCTGTGCCTCATAAGCGAATCCTGTAGATTACATACGGACATGGCGCCCTGTTGGGGGTATATGATAATTCATATAAATGTTTGAACATCCCATCTCCCACACTGAATTATGGGTTTCGTGGGCCTGGACCTCCGTATTCCCAAGGCCATATGACCCATCGCTCACCCATTTGTACATCTGCCCCACTTTTCTCACCATTGTAATTCTATCCAATATGTCTCACCGCTGTGTCCTCTTCCTGGTCTCACTCCACTGAAGCCTTGTCATAACCCTCACCCCATTGTCATGTTGCCCTCCTAGTAATGCATTTTAATGTCTTGTTTCGGGACACAGGTCAGAAACGGACTCTTTAATCGCCCCTCTCCTTCATCTGGCCCTTGTCGACCAATATGAAGGAGGGGGTTCCTAGAGAACCTGACCCATTCTACACCTCGCATGTTGTCCGTTCCCCTCCGGTTAGTCCACGTGTAGTGCCACCTTCCACTAGGCAGGACTTTGGAAATGTAAGATGATGACACATCTTAAAGTGCAGCCACGGGGCTTTCAGAGGCCTCCAAGGTGGCACCAAGTATGAGCAACATGGTGTCCACGCTTGGGTTGATACCAGATCACATTGGGCATTTTAATGAAGAACCCGACAGGTGGGAATAGTCTGATGTGGAGACAGTAAGCAGATCTGTGACAGAGGCAAAAGGCCCTCGCGGGCCCTTACCGTGCGATCCATTCGGACGTAAACATTGTCTCCACCACGTCTACAGAATAAATGTACTCTCCTGCGTCCTGTAAAGAGAAATATACCACAATGGGGGGTCGCAGATTAATAATGGGGCAGTAAGAGGACAAGTAGAAGCTGTTCGTTGCGCAGTGGTTGCGTCACACTTCCAGTTGGCAGGAAGTTGTCATTGTTGATCACTTTGTTGCACGTTCCATCGCTTTTTGTGGATTTCTTGTATTGCACCCGGTTCGGGTCACATTAATCTTCATTGTATCTGAGCTCATTGATGGTCGGGGGGAAGGGAAGGCTGCCATCTTTAAATCCTCTTTGACTGGTGACTCCACTTATTCCGCGTAAGAAAACCGCTGACGACACGTAGCATTACGGAGCGACACGGAGACAATCCGTGTCGCGTGCAATACTTTTATTTTCTGTAATTATGACATCCGGTGAGTGATCACACCGCTGGGACGGCAACGGTGAATCTGTTGGCGTGGATCCATCGTTCCTTTGATTTCCCCGGCTCCACACAGAGCTCTCTGACCTGGGACCGCCATGGTTTTGATAAATAAGACCCACTGGGGGGGAGGCTATGACAGTGCCGCTAATAGGAAAGTGGAGCAGTTACCGTGGAAACCGCCGGTCCTGCGGAATTTATGGCCGCGCAAAAATCACATTATGGTTTAGGGTAAATAATAGATGGAAAATCGTAAGTCAAACCTTTTCCGCGTCTTCTCGGCTGATCCAAAGTCAAGCAGCAAAAAAAGGCCAAGCGTTTCGAATTCTGCCCCAAAGGTAAAACTATTGGCTGCAGAAATGTTAGAGCGAGCGTCTGAATGTCATCGCGGCGCGGGGGGGTGTGGGGGAGGGGGAAAAGGCATTTGATTTTTTTTTAATTATCTTTATTAATGTTGATCTGTTACTTTGCACCCGGCAGATTGCAATAAATTACTGTATTCCTCTAAATAGCCTGGTGTCCCTTATCGATTCCTATTATTAATGTCCGTACCCCTCCCCCTCCCTCTTAAAGATTATCTATAAGATGATCTGAGCAGGAAACTCCTTCCGACAAGGCGTTTTCCTGTAAATGCTAATAAACGCATGGCGCGCGGCTGTGGCAGACGCCTGGAGCTGCGGACGGGCCTGCACCGCTTCTAGGGAATGCTCCGTAATCTTTCTTAGAAGAAGCTCAATGCGTTTTTCTGTCCGGATAAATTCTATGGACACGGACATTATCTGCAGAACAATTTCCATATGCTTCCACAGCTTCATGGAGATGACCCGGGGCGAGCGAGCAGTGGTCACGAGGTAGTTTAATCGAATGGGAGATCTCTCCTCCTTGGGGTGGTTTCCATTGGCAGTGACGTAAGTGTGGAATGCTTGTCCACTGGACGGTGGGGATCACTGCTTTCCACATGGGTTGGTGGTGTGACACTAAGCGCTCCAGTCCTGGGATCGAGCCTCTCTTTATGGTCCATCGTCACTTCCCATTCAGACTAGACAGCGTGCAGCAGTAGAAGCTCGTGGTTCGGTGGTGTTTATGAGGTCTATGTGTTCCTCTGGTCAGTACGTCTCATTTCTATGAAAGGTGGTGAGTTTATGCTTGGATGCACCTCCAGGTAACATACCTTTCTCTAGCTCAGCGGGGGTTGTCCATTGGGACTGTATTTAACATTTATCGCAGTCTGCTGGACGGCCAGAAATCACGGATTTCCACCTGAGCTAGTGTTGAGGACAGAGTGTGGTCAACTGCAGGTGTTGGCTTACTGGTGTGAGCCCCTGCAGGTGTCGGCTCGGTGGTGGTGTGAGCCCCTGCAGGTGTGGCTTACTGGTGTGAGCCCCTGCAGGTGTCGGCTCGGTGGTGGTGGGAGCCCCTGCAGGTGTCGGCTCGGTGGTGGGAGCCCCTGCAGGTGTCGGCTCGGTGGTGGTGGGAGCCCCTGCAGGTGTCGGCTCGGTGGTGGTGGTGTGAGCCCCTGCAGGTGTCGGCTCGGTGGTGGTGTGAGCCCCTGCAGGTGTTGGCTCGGTGGTGGTGTGAGCCCCTGCAGGTGTTGGCTCGGTGGTGGTGTGAGCCCCTGCAGGTGTCGGCTCGGTGGTGGTGTGAGCGCCTGCAGGTGTGGGCTCGGTGGTGGTGTGAGCCCCTGCAGGTGTTGGCTCGGTGGTGGTGTGAGCCCCTGCAGGTGTCGGCTCTCGGTGGTGGTGTGAGCGCCTGCAGGTGTGGGCTCGGTGGTGGTGTGAGCCCCTGCAGGTGTCGGCTCGGTGGTGGTGTGAGCGCCTGCAGGTGTGGGCTCGGTGGTGGTGTGTGAGCGCCTGCAGGTGTTGGCTCGGTGGTGGTGTGAGCGCCTGCAGGTGTGGGCTCGGTGGTGGTGTGAGCGCCTGCAGGTGTGGGCTCGGTGGTGGGTGAGCGCCTGCAGGTGTGGGCTCGGTGGTGGTGTGAGCGCCTGCAGGTGTTGGCTCGGTGGTGGTGTGAGCGCCTGCAGGTGTGGGCTCGGTGGTGGTGTGAGCGCCTGCAGGTGTGGGCTCGGTGGTGGTGTGAGCGCCTGCAGGTGTGGGCTCGGTGGTGGTGTGAGCGCCTGCAGGTGTGGGCTCGGTGGTGGTGTGAGCGCCTGCAGGTATGGGCTCGGTGGTGGTGTGAGCGCCTGCAGGTGTGGGCTCGGTGGTGGTGGGAGCGCCTGCAGGTGTGGGCTCGGTGGTGGTGGGAGCGCCTGCAGGTGTGGGCTCGGTGGTGGTGGGAGCGCCTGCAGGTGTGGGCTCGGTGGTGGTGGGAGCGCCTGCAGGTGTGGGCTCGGTGGTGGTGGTGGGAGCGCCTGCAGGTGTCAGCTCGGTGGTGGTGGGAGCGCCTGCAGGTGTGGGCTCGGTGGTGGTGGAGCGCCTGCAGGTGTGGGCTCGGTGGTGGTGGGAGCGCCTGCAGGTGTCGGCTCGGTGGTGGTGGGAGCGCCTGCAGGTGTGGGCTCGGTGGTGGTGGTGGAGCGCCTGCAGGTGTCAGCTCGGTGGTGGTGGGAGCGCCTGCAGGTGTGGGCTCGGTGGTGGTGGGAGCGCCTGCAGGTGTGGGCTCGGTGGTGGTGGTGGGAGCGCCTGCAGGTGTCAGCTCGGTGGTGGTGGTGTGAGCGCCTGCAGGTGTGGGCTCGGTGGTGGTGGGAGCCCCTGCAGGTGTCAGCTCGGTGGTGGTGGTGGGAGCCCCTGCAGGTGTCAGCTCGGTGGTGGTGTGGGCTTGGAGGTGGTGGTGGTGGTGAGTTCCTGCAGGTGTGGGCTCGGTGGTGGTGTGAGCGCCTGCAGGTGTCAGCTCGGTGGTGGTGTGAGCGCCTGCAGGTGTGGGCTCGGTGGTGGTGTGGGCTTGGAGGTGGTGGTGGTGGTGAGTTCCTGCAGGTGGTCGGCGGCTCGCTCTCAGCTGGGTGTCGTGTGAGTGACTCTCGGCTGTTGTTGCAGAATGATTGACCGTCGGATACCGGGGCATTTAAATTCTCGTTCCCTCGTCACCTAAGGTCTGTCTGTCCATGGTTCAGTCTTGCTTGCCCTTTGTACAGCGCTGCGGAATATGGCAGCATTTAATACTACTTTGAACATGTCAGCCCCTGCTGCCTGTGCGGCCGTAGGACAAATGAGGTTTGGCCCATTACGGGCTGCGCGTGGCCTCTGCCCCTTATTAGCCTCCCGCGCGCCGGCTGTCGCCGTTAGACGGCTGAGGATGGATATCTCGCGGCCTCAAGCAGGCAGGAATTAATTGCCGCACGTCCACCTGGGAAGGTTTATTAAAAGGATGCTCAGCGCGCACAGAGCGCGTGTCAAGCAGGGTCAGATGTGTGGGGGGGGGACATGTGCACCGCGTGTCATGCTTATGAATGGGAAGACGCCAGCGCACCCTACAGTGAGGGCAGGGGCTGCGTCCGTCTCCTGATAAGTCGCCGGTGGAGAGAGCCCGGAGCGCACGGAGTGTCATGTTCCCGCAGACATTACGCTGCCAGTACGGCTCACCAGCTCCTGGGCCATCAGTATGCGCGTACCTCTCCTCCTCGCGCCTGGAACCCTCTGCCGGGAGCTGCTCCCCTTTATCAGGCGGCTCAGGGTCTTCTGTCTCTGGCTCCATTTTTATGTGAGGTTATGGCCTTGTCGACCCCCCCCCTCCCCCGCTGTTTTTCGGGGCAGTCCGTGCCTTCTGTGATGCGTGAGGGGAGACGTCTTCACCGCGCCCGCCTTCTCCTGTGCAAGATACCCGCGCTTCACCGCGCCCGCCGGCTCCTGTGCAAGATACCCGCGCCCGCCGGCTCCTGTGCAAGATACCCGCGCTTCACTGTGCCCGCCTGCTCCTGTGCAAGATGCCCGCGCTTCACCGCGCCCGCCGGCTCCTGTGCAAGATGCCGCGCCCGCCGGCTCCTGTGCAAGATACCCGCGCTTCACCGCGCCCGCCTGCTCCTGTGCAAGATGCCCGCGCTTCACCGCGCCCGCCGGCTCCTGTGCAAGATACCCGCGCTTCACCGTGCCCGCCTGCTCCTGTGCAAGATACCCGCGCTTCACCGCGCCCGCCGGCTCCTGTGCAAGATGCCCGCGCCCGCCGGCTCCTGTGCAAGATACCCGCGCTTCACCGCGCCCGCCTGCTCCTGTGCAAGATGCCCGCGCTTCACCGCGCCCGCCGGCTCCTGTGCAGGATACCCGCGCTTCACCGCGCCCGCCCGCTCCTGTGCAAGATACCGCGCTTCACCGCACCCGCGGCTCCTGTGCAAGATGCCCGCGCCCGCCGGCTCCTGTGCAAGATACCCGCGCTTCACCGCGCCCGCCTGCTCCTGTGCAAGATGCCCGCGCTTCACCGCGCCCGCCGGCTCCTGTGCAGGATACCCGCGCTTCACCGCGCCCGCCCGCTCCTGTGCAAGATACCGCGCTTCACCGCACCCGCCGGCTCCTGTGCAAGAGGCCCGCGCCCGCCTGCTCCTGTGAAAGATGCCCGCGCTTCACTGCGCCCGCCGGCTCCTGTGCAAGATGCCCGTGCTTCACTGTGCCCACCGACTCTGTGTGCGGGGGACGCTGTGTGCAGAGGGTGCTGTGTGTGGGGGACGCTGTGTGGGGGGGACACTGTGCGGGGGACGCTGTGTGCAGAGGGTGCTGTGTGCGGGGGACGCTGTGTGCGGGGGATGCTGTGTGCAGAGGGTGCTGTGTGCGGGGGACTCTGTGTGCGGGGGACGCTGTGTGCGGGGGACGCTGTGTGCAGAGGGTGCTGTGTGCGGGGGACGCTGTGTGCGGGGGACGCTGTGTGCAGAGGGTGCTGTGTGCGGGGGACGCTGTGTGGGGGACGCTGTGTGCGGGGGACGCTGTGTGGGGGGGACACTGTGCGGGGGACGCTGTGTGCGGGGGACGCTGTGTGCAGAGGGTGCTGTGTGCGGGGGACTCTGTGTGCGGGGGACGCTGTGTGCGGGGGATGCTGTGTGCAGAGGTGCTGTGTGCGGGGGACTCTGTGTGCGGGGACGCTGTGTGCGGGGGACGCTGTGTGCAGAGGGTGCTGTGTGCGGGGGACTCTGTGTGCGGGGGACGCTGTGTGCGGGGGACGCTGTGTGCAGAGGGTGCTGTGTGCGGGGGACGCTGTGTGCGGGGGACGCTGTGTGCAGAGGGTGCTGTGTGCGGGGGACGCTGTGTGCAGGGACAGCTTAAAGTGGAGACTGACGAGGGGAGCCATGAAAGGGAGGGCTAATAAGTGATGATAATTAAACCTGTGTGTACATATATAACCGAGTACACACTCACTCACGTAAATATGCACAGCCATTCTAAATGTAAAGTGCGACGCCGCGAGCCGTAAGACGTGTCGCTACGCGGCCCAGAAAGATCAGCACCTGCTGAGATCTGGTTTCTGTTTCCCTAAGCCAAATGCCGGTGAGTGTGCGCGGTGTTCATCCCGGCTCGATGCAGTCTCTGTATGTTGCTGTGATACGGCACTCATGCTATACCTGGTTTGCCCACAGGAGATGTAAGTGAAGTCCCCTGACCTGCAGAGCTCACAATCTGCTCCATATGCGGATCCAGACGGCCAGCGCCGGCGTTGGGAAAACAGCTGCACTCGGAAGCTCGGGTCGCCTCTAATTTGGTGTGAACCGAGGAGAACCCCGGCAAGCGATGGTTGTGCGGAGAAAGGGGCGCCCGGAGGCTCCATCCTGGGCCCATACGAGTAATGAAATATTCACAGGTCACTGACCACCAGAGGAACGACGGAGATCAGACTCTTCCTTTACAGTAATTCTTTCCGCATCACCCGTTTCCCTTCATAGTGGGGCTCATTAGCGAGCGAGCGCGCGCCGAGGAAAGCGCTTTCAGGAGGCAGCGCAACGGCGAGCAGGGATGGCGAGACCGAGGGGGAGCAGAGGGACAGACTGGGGGAAGCCGGGCCGGGGGGGTGTACTGGGAAAAGCAAGACGGATAATGGGATGAGACAGACTAAAGATGGAGAGAGACCAGAGAACGGTGAGGAACCGGCAGGAGGCTGAAGCTTCTAGGGGAGCCGGGGAATGGTGGATTTGGTCACCGGGATCAGCAGCAAATGCAAGAGAATCGCCAGATTGAAGCCAAACCTGAATGTAGAGCGGTCGCGGTGATTGAAGGACTAGAGCCGACGGGTGGGGGGGGGGTTTGAAGATCCAGACTGCAGGAAGAAAGGTGTTGCGTTGGTTTGGACGAGACCCTACAGGACGGATCCTTAATATTTTAATTAAAGCCGCGGTGGAGCCATAACGCAGCTAACGAGAATTACTCCGATTATGTCCGAGCGCGGCCAGTGACATATTAATACCGTCAGGAGAATGCAGCAGCTACACTTACTGCTCAGTGCCGACTCGGCACAACGGGGGGCTCAACCAAAGCCGGGGTGACACGGTGAAACCACCAAGAGAGGGCCAACAGACACCTTTTATTCCCGGGGGGGGGGGACGATGCAGAGAGCGTCTTGTGCGCCTCATATCAATGGTAACATTTCTGTGGAGTATTTATTTACTAGTATCTTATACTTTACACAATGCCACGATAAACCGCACCGTAAACCGAGCACACGCCGGGCCAGTGATCACCGAAAACCGAGCACACGCCGGGCCAGTGATCACTGAAAACCGAGCACACGCCGGGCCAGTGATCACTGAAAAGCGAGTACACGCCGGGCCAGTGATCACTGAAAACCGAGCACACGCCGGACCAGTGATCACTGAGGCTAGGGTCAGACGAACGCATTTTTATGTTGTCTGTGAAAAAGTGCGTTCGAACGAATGGACGTATTTTTTCACAGAATACGCAATAGTGGTCATACTATGCGCATTTTCGTGCGTGATTTTGTACGGATCATCAATAAAACACTTTTTGCATCTGGACGTTATGTTGGCCGGACGTGTGCAGCGTCTGACGTCTCCTAATCACACACACACGCCGCTAGCGGCCGCAGCGCACTCTGTACGTCAGTACCTGCGGTTTCACGTTCTCGAAAAAATGCGTTCATTTTCCACTTGCGTTGCGCAGCCGGACTTTTGTGCGACCGTACTTCGTATATTGGCCGTCATTGCCCGGCATCTGCTGCTAGTGCGGCCGTGATTAAGTGCGCCAGAACGCGCGTTCGCACTGCCTCAGTCTGACCCTAGCCTGAAAAGTGAGCACACGCCGGGCCAGTAATCACTGAAAACCGAGCACACGCCGGGCCAGTGATCACTGAAAAGCGAGTACACGCCGGGCCAGTGATCACTAAAAACCGAGCACACGCCGGACCAGTGATCACTGAAAGAACGAGCACACGCCGGACCAGTGATCACTGAAAAGTGAGCACACGCCGGGCCAGTAATCACTGAAAACCGAGCACACGCCGGGCCAGTGATCACTGAAAAGCGAGCACACGCCGGGCCAGTGATCACTGAAAAGCGAGCACACGCCGGGCCAGTGATCACTGAAAAGCGAGCACACGCCGGGCCAGTGATCACTGAAAAGTGAGCACACGCCGGGCCAGTGATCACTGAAAACCGACCCATCCTGTGTTACACACTGTGCGTCACATATCGGGTATAAACGTATACACAAACGTACAGAAAATGTTGCCGAAATACACTTTTTTTTATCTACAGGAAAAACTCCCATCATTAAAAGGAAAAACAAAAAACTCTGGCGGCCCTCATTCCACAAACCGGTGCGTGGAACCGGCGGGAGCGTCGTCGCTCAATGGCAGCGATTCCATCGATTACCCCCTGCGGCTCATCACAAGGTTACGTATGTGACCCGAGTGCTCCCCTCACTCCAGTAATTTGCCCAGACGGCCTATCGAGCCCCCCATTCCCAACCAGAAAGCTGTCAGTCATCTCCCAGTAAGTCTTTCGGGATTTAGGTCAGGAGTGTACAGCTCCGTGCGTTCCTGCCCGGCCAGCGGGGTGGGGAGGACAGAGCTCGGCTCCGGAGAGATGAAAATTTTATGAGTTATTATTTTCTTTAACACCCCCCCCCCCCTTATCCAATTGCTTTTTAGTGGACGGACAGGTCCTGGTTTTGTCTCCTCACACCTCACCCTCCATAACAAGTGCAGGACTCCCGGATCTCGCTGAGCGTTGTATAATGGTGACAATAACGCGGTTACTTTTGGCATTGTTATCTCTCTATCATACATGATCAATACATGTACAATGTGCCTGACGGTGGATTATGTCCACACAAGTGGTCCCATGGTCTCCTGGTTCCTCTGGTGCCTGCAGGGCCCACCTCACAAATCCATGCGATGCCAGGCTTAGGTTTCAGTTCTACCACAGATGGTCTTGTGACGCGCTTTTAAAGTGTTAGTTGTCTGTGAGGTGTTCACGGAATATAACATTAGAGAGGACCTGTGCCGCGCGTCATCCCGTTCTTTAATGTTCCTCTTCGGAATTCAGCAAATAGAGTGTATCGGGTTTATCCGTTCTGCTGGGAAGGACCTGACCCTGGTCTACCCAGGTGATGGGAGGCCTCGGCTCGCGGGGGGTTCAAGGTGGTACACGATCCAGCTCTCCGACGCCACGTTAGTCAAACGATAAGCCATGTGTTTTCTCTCGCTGCTCTGTCAGTAGATTTTGAGGTTACCTCTGATGGGTCTGAGCGCCGCGTTCCTGACTCGTAACCGTCTCCATTATTGTATCTGGGATCCACTGACCCCTAGAAAGCATCGTCCCAAATACACCAATATGCCGGATTCGTTGGGCCATGGGCTGCTCTAGTGCTCGGAGACCCTTCCCCTCTCCACCTCCCCCTATAAAATGAGTGCAGGTGATGTCACAGCACCCGGCTCCTAACATTCTGACATCACAGGTTATTTTTATTCTAACATGACGTCACCCCAAGTAAATATGTATAAAATGTTCCTGAATTCTGATTGGCTGCTAATTTATCTCACATATCGTTGCCCACGTCCAACAGACCGAGGCGGCGCGGGCTCCTCCACTTTAATTACCCTGGCTCATTCGCCATTCTGCTGCGCGAGTCGTTCTGCCATTTGCACTCAAATCAAATTCAAAATCCCCTGCTTCCCTATAAATCCCTTCATCTCCATGGACCCTCTCCTCTCCTGACCCCTTCCTCTCCATCCTGCCCTCCACAGCTCTCCAGATCCTCACCGTGACCTTCACGTCCTGCCACCGCCTGCGTTTAGACCTTCCCTGGAAATGTTTAGCGCCGTGCCTGGATTGTGAGTTCGCCCGACCTCTTATTCATCATTATTCGCCAGATCTCTCCTTTAACCCATTCCCGGCTTCTCCTGCTGCTTTTTCCTCCTCGTTTTCTGCTATTCCATCGGTTATTCCGATCATGGTTTTGTCTTTAGCGCTCATTTCTTTGGATTCTTTTCCTCCTCCGTCTTTCTTCTGCTTTTATATAGTTTATTCTTGTATTTTTAGAGTTAATACTCATTTTGTGGGGGGGGGGGTTCCTCCTTTGTCCTTGTTTTCTGCTTTTATCTAGTTTATTCCCATCTCTTCTTCTGTTCCTTTTGTTTTTTCGTTTTCTCCTCCATCATCTTCATGTTCTGTGTTTATCGCTTATTGCTATATATGCATTTTTTCCCCCTTTGGGGTTTTTCTTGTCATTTTCCACTTTTATGTAGTTTATTTGTATCTTTGGGGTCTTTTCTTTGGTTTTTAACGCTCTTTTCTTTGGTTTTTAACGTTCTTTTCTTTGGTTTTTAATGATCTTTTCTTTGGTTTTTAACGCTCATTTCTTTGGTTTTTAACGCTCGTTCCTTTGGTTTTTAACGCTCATTTCTTTGGTTTTTAACGCTCGTTCCTTTGGTTTTTAACGCTCATTTCTTTGGTTTTTAACGCTCGTTCCTTTGGTTTTTAACGCTCATTTCTTTGGTTTTTAACGCTCATTTCTTTGGTTTTTAACGCTCATTTCTTTGGTTTTTAACGCTCATTTCTTTGTTTTTTAACGCTCGTTCCTTTGGTTTTTAACGCTCATTTCTTGGTTTTTAACGCTCGTTCCTTTTGTTTTTTAACGCTCATTCTTTGGTTTTTAACGCTCGTTCTTTGGTTTTTAACGCTCATTCTTTGGTTTTTAACGCTCGTTCCTTTGGTTTTTAACGCTCTTTTCTTTGTTTTTTAACGTTCGTTCCTTTGGTTTTTAACGCTCATTTCTTTGGTTTTTAACGCTCATTTCTTTGGTTTTTAACGTTCTTTTCTTTGGTTTTTAATGATCTTTTCTTTGGTTTTTAATGATCTTTTCTTTGGTTTTTAACGCTCATTTCTTTGTTTTTTAACGTTCTTTTCTTTGGTTTTTAATGATCTTTTCTTTGGTTTTTAATGATCTTTTCTTTGGTTTTTAACGCTCATTTCTTTGTTTTTTAACGCTCGTTCCTTTGGTTTTTAACGCTCGTTCCTTTGGTTTTTAACGCTCATTTCTTTGGTTTTTAATGATCTTTTCTTTCGTTTTTAACGCTCATTTCTTTGGTTTTTAACACTCGTTCCTTTGGTTTTTAACGCTCGTTCCTTTGGTTTTTAACGCTCGTTCCTTTGGTTTTTAACGCTCATTTCTTTGGTTTTTAATGATCTTTTCTTTCGTTTTTAACGCTCATTTCTTTGGTTTTTAACACTCGTTCCTTTGGTTTTTAACGCTCGTTCCTTTGGTTTTTAACGCTCATTTCTTTGGTTTTTTTCTTCTTCGTCCTCACGTTCCCCTTTTTGTAGAAGTTATTTATACAGCATTTTTTCATTCGTCAATGTTTGATGATTTGTTTTGTCGTCTGTTCTTACATTTTGCTTTTTATAGTATATTCCCGTTTTAATCCAATATGTAACAAAGCGTTTATTATTTTATTCTGCAGGATAAAGTCTCTTTATGTCTAGATTTTTTGTTTTTAAACTTTTCGGTATTTTCCCGGTTTATTTTTGGCAAAAATGTTTTCTGGATTTTTTTAATAGCGTTTCTTTCTGTAACAGACCTTTTTATTATCATTCATCGGATTTTATGTGTAAATTCCAGATATTTTCATTCACTAGTTTTTTCCCAAACAGTGTTTCAATGTTGACACTTTTAATCGTATTGTGGTTTTTTTTCCCCCTGTTTGTCGGCTTCTTCCTGTGGCTGGTTGACGCTGTGTTGTGTGGATTGTCGGCTTTTTCCGGATGAATTCGGCACGTTTGCGGCGGCTTATTGGATCTGATCATTTCTGTGGGTTTGCGGCAGCTTTTCCCTGCACTTTGGTGACCCTGCTGGTGCTGGATTTGTTGGCGACATTTTGGGGGTCTCTGAATAACCCCTTTAGTCTTGGTGTCGTGTCCGATGTGATGCCTCCACCAGGCATTCAGAGAAAAATCACAAGGGATCGTCCATGTTTTTCGATGAACTTTCCAATAGAAGGTGAAAAAATAATAAATAAAAATTCCCGGCTCTGCGCGCTAAAGGCCGAGAGGTCGAAAGTTCTGTGAAGTTGGCGAGCGTCTCCCATCCGTAAGGAGCGGGTGTTTGTGCGGCGTTTATCGCGCGCTGCCTCCTTATTCAGAAACGCTGATACCCCGTACAGACACGTCCAATTATTCGCCCGTCCTATTGGCCTGATCTGTGATTACGTGTCGGTCAGTAAAGGGGGCACGGCCGGGGGGGGGGAATAATCAATTTCACAGCAAAATTAATCTGGCGGTCATCGGACACTTGAGATTGAAAATCCGCCTTTTCGCCAGAACGAGTGAGAATCAATCTGTAACGGTGGATAATCTGCCGCGCTCCTATCATTAGATTTTTGCGCAGGGGCGGCCGTTTGTTGTCTCGCAGTGCCTGGGTTTGCTCGGTTAACGCGTGCGGCCGGGTAATTTGCGATGGCTTTCTTATGGGCTGTGCGGTGTTTTATTCGCAGACGCGTTGGATTTGGGGAGCAGTGATTCTATCATGATTATTACATATTATAAGCGAGCTTCATCTCCCCGCTCTGTCACCAAAAGCTTATATTCCCAGAGTCTGCGAGCCGGTATCCGGATACGTCTGATGTGCGCGCACCTGTGTGGCGTACGGGCTCCCGAGGGTCTGCAGTGAGGTTATCTTGGAGTTGTGGGTAATGGGCCGGTGGGGATTTGCTGATCTTGCTCTTTCCTCCAGCTTCTAATGAGTGGGTTATCGGTGCGGCTCACTCATCTCCAATGTGAACGGTGAGGTGGTCTTGCAGTCGTGCCGCGTCTTCTAACCCCTTCGTTCTATGTAGCAAGATGTAACGCACAAGTTGCTCTCTCCGCCGGACTTGGAGCCGGCTAATCCTGCTTCTCTGTCCAATGATAAAGCGCAGTGTCCAATATCCTGGTTATAGCGGTTGAACAGGCACCGTAACCACAGCTCCTCCTCAGTCGTTAACCGGGTACTGGTAGAGGTTTTGCTTCCTCATTCACCAGGCCATCCATTGGCTGAAAGAGGTGGGGTGTTGGTGAATTTGGTGCTGACCAAATCAACCCACACTCCTTATGGCGTCGCTTGATCGATGGCGGGTTTGTTTGGCCATGATCCGGTAAGTCCAGCAGGGATTTGGCTACGTTAAAAGGTTGCATCAGTTCTGTGCGGCTGAATCCTCCGATACCTGTGTGTTGTCAGCCGGTTGCTCGATGCCGTTCTGCATCCCCCCCCCCCGAGGGTCCCGGGCTGCCCTCTACTTAATGGTTTTATGTACGTTGACAGCCTGAACGGATACTTCCAAACGAGTTGCAGTCTGCTCCACATGCCAGACGCTCTGCCGTCGTACATCACGCTGTATTTTTAGCGATACTCGAGCATCACAACAAGCCACGGTCTTTGCATCGATCACGGCGCTGGAAGCCTTTCTTCCGTCCCATGACGAGCTGTCAAGGCTTTGTATCTGAGCGAGCTGGTGTTTAAAATATTTATAAAGGGGGGGGGCTGTTTTATTTAGAAGATTATCGTCTTCCGGTTATTTCTCTCCCGTTACAGATTTGGTAACCGCCGTCCTGTCCTGCCATAAATCTGCTGCGTTGCCGTATAATGTGCAGACACACGGCGTCTTTTAAATCATCGCAACATAATTCTACAATCACCCAGATAAACACCTATAGCTTCTCCGTGTGGAGGGCGTCTGCTGCCATCTTGGAATCCAGAGGCCGCCCGTCACGTTGTGATGGATTTGCTGGAATCTGTTAATTGTCTCTTGCTTGTTAAATGAGCCGAGAGAAGATGCGTCGAGGAGGTTTGTTCACCTTGCTGTACGCGTTGTTTTGTTATGTAGATGTAGCGTATATCCTCCGATCCGTCAACGTTTAGCTTTTGGACCACGGACCAGATGGAGACCGCACGGCGTTCAACGTGTAGTCGTGGAAAAAGCTGTGTGTATTTATTCAGTCTCTTAGAGAGTGTGACGTGTTTGTTTTGTCGAATCTTTCGTGCAGGTGTTTGAGTCAGTCCTGGATGCAGTGCGCATCCTGCAGGATTAGACCTAGAACGTGTTCATGGGGTCTTGTTAGGATAGAACATTTTGTTTGTCCTTGTTACAGGTAAGAGTTGACATTGCTTCATGTTGGCTTCAAGTTTGGAGGTTCTGGGTGCAGAGGCGTCCCCAGAAATCTTGGGGTCCATTACTGTCCCACTCCTCAGACAGGGGAGGAAAGTATTGTCTGTTGGAGAGCATTTAGTCTGCATCTCAACTTGGCGCAGACCTTACTAATTGCTGCCTCAGTGAGGAATTGGGGTGCTCTTACTGGCCCCAGATGGCACGACCCCTTAGGAAATGACGGTAGCTTGGCGTGCCAGTTTTGGGTGGCACATAGACAAGCTGATCAGAGTTTTCCAAGGGCCCCTTGGAGCCACTGGGCCCTTTAACATAGCACGGGCTGTCACTTCAATGATGGCAGCCATGTCTGGTTGTATTGTGTGTCTAGTTTTATGAGGCAGGTGGGTTCTCTAGTTTTATGTGTCTTGGTTAGGAGGCAGGTGGGTTCTGGTGGTTGTTATGTAGGAGCTGTGGTTGTTTCGTTGATCATACTGGTAGACTCTGGGTGTAGTTGTCTTGGACACATTTTAGATGATAACACTGGATGTAAAGTCATAAGTGTTGTTATTTGGTTATTATGCGTCTCCATGTGCCGCCTTTTACGTACGAATCATTTTGTGGTTTTGCGACATTCTGTTGTTGTGAAGGATCCGTATATGATGTAATAGAAGGTTCCAGTCCAGCATCCTCCATCGAGATTTGTTTTATTTGCTGTGCCACGTGTTACACTTGAATTGAAGAGGTCAGCTGTATAGGAGGTTGAGTTAATTCCCAGCTCACATGTAATAACACACAGAGTGTCAGGAGTCATCACAGTCGCTTCACGTAAAACTCAGACCCAGCTGATCCATGGGAAAAGAAGGGAAAATGTTGCCAAAAGCTGGACTTGTGTTGAGGTTATCAGTGGGGAGTCTTGTGGACAAGCAAGTACTGCGTGAAAGCTAACCGGGACCGGTAAATCTGTGCACCCAAAGCCTTTCAATGATGGAGATCAGACAATGTCAGCATTATATACACACGTTGCACAAGAATATGCAATGGAATGTTGACGGAACGTGGTGGCCAAGAAGACAGTTAGTTGCCTGGTAAGAATATACACTTCCAGACTTTAACAATCTGATATTATTAAAAGGTTACATTGATACGGAGTCAAGGAAATGTGCAGTATCACAGATTAGTGTGTTACGTTTATATGGTGAAACTCACATATTGTGGAGGAGACGTAGCGACTGGCTGGGGATAATCACATTCAGCTCAGTATAGTTGGTCCCCACCATCCCTTCTTTATATTTTAAGAGTTTGGAAGATGGTGAAATTATTCACACGGTGTTGATGTCTAAACCTAAAACCATAACACCCTGTACCTGGTGCACTCACACGTAACTGAGATCTCGGTAAGGAGTTACAGCTCAATGCTAAGAGCTTCTGACCTTTTTCTCGCTGGAGAGATCGACTCCACAGTGCGAATACAGCCGCTTCCTACAAATGCTACGATATATTTAATTTAAGCTTTGCGCATTTTGCTGGTGTACGCGGTTCCATCAGCCAGTCACTTTCTTTCTGTATCTTTCTTACGTTTCAAACTCTGTTTCTCTTGTTAATAACTTTTCTATTCCTTGCAGTTTACTTCTCTGGGCTCTCTATGGTTTCCTCTGTCTTCATGCGCTTTCCACTCTAGAACACATCGAAAAGAATGTCCTCTAGCACCTTCAATAACCACACATTGGGTTCAATGAAATCTGCCATGTTTGTCAAGTAACGCCCTGTATAGCCATGTTTATATATTCAGTGTTTATAAAGTGCATCCAGGTCGATGTATTTCTTATATATTAAATTATTGGGTGTCAGAGTGTCCATTCAATCTATTATAAAGTGCATTGATATGGTGGGATTGTATATTTTCCACCCAATATGTGTTTATTAATTTCTGTGAACATTCTCCTGCACAGCGAAACACAAAGATCCTGGAGAGGAACGCAAAGTAAGGTGGAGGAAACCATAGAGACCTGTCACGGAGTCACTTTGACAAGGATGCAACAATGACAATAAGACAGTATGTGGCCTCCAACTGGAAACGTAAGACTGGGGAGAACTGGACGACACAGGAAAGTTATTAACAAGCTATGTTTGGGTTTAGAGAGAGAGATGCCAGAACTCAGTGACTTGATGGAGCCACAAATGCCCGCAAAGTATATCATGTCATATCTTGGCTGGATTAAATGTATGGCACGTTTTTAGAATTTTAATTGTGTATTAAAAAAGGTATTTGATTTAGGTCTACGTTGTGAAGTCTTTATCCAGACTGGAAGAGGTGGGAATGTCTTGTGTTATTGAGCTGTAACTTGTTCCGGAGGGTTCCGTTTCATGCCAGGGCACCAGTCAGATGGATGGCAGGATTCTTGTTTATATGTAGACTATGAGGTGTATTGGTGTTATCAATGCAAGAGGTTTGATGCAAAGAAGGAAGGGGGGGTGTGTGTGCATGTATTGTCTGTAAAGCGATTATCCTGATCAGCCGTTGTCCTGGCTCGGTAATACGGGAGTCTGACTGTAGTTTGTAGGAGTGGAGGTAATACATTTTCATCCTTTCGATCTGTAGGCTTTATGGTTATACCGGTGGTTATACATTGCCGGAGATTGTACAGATCCTGTAAAGTCTGGTCGTCTGTATTGTTGAGGGCCATAGATTTTTGGTTAGATGTCATGAACTCAAGCTGTGATTTGAGGATGTGGCTTATTGAAAGACATTCCTTGCGGTGAAGAAGAAAAAAAAAGCTCAATGTATGGCCGGACTAGGAACAGCCACCATACATAGCTTCACTTTTATAGGGTTTATCAAAAATGGTGAAAAGCCGAGGCAATTAGTATCGAGTGAAGCGAGTGTGTTATTCCTGGGACTAATGAGTCAATTTGGCTCCTCAGAATCCACCTTTAGTGGCAGATTGTCTTTTTCTTTAGTGGTCATCCTACAGGATGTAGGACAAGGTGTTAGAAAAGGATGGTCTTCTTTCCCGTTTTGCCTTTGCGTATCAGGACTGTGAAGACTATGGGTCATCTTCTCTTTAGGAGAGTCAAGAACTTAGATGTCATGAATTGAAACAGTCCAGGTATTTAGATATCTGGAATATCATTTCCATTCTCTTTTCTGTAGGTCATGTGGTCACAATGGAAATGTGTGCTTGTGATCTGCTGTGTATATCCATTGTATTGATTAACTGACCTGTGTAGGTGATCATTTGCTGTGAGTGGTGTGAACTGTTATGATCCACAAAGAACTTTATGGAATCTGTGGTTGGCCACCTTTCCTCTTTGTTGCTCTCACCCCCCCCCCCCCCATAGTAAATCATTCCTTTGATCTGCAGCTTGGTATTTCCCAGTGGGCCTTGGATGTTGGTTCATGCCACATGTATGAAAAGTCTCATTTAATAAGACGTCCGATGTCCAGTGGGATCTAGATGTGTTTATGTTCCAGAGTAATGGCTACTTGAATATTGAGATGCTTCTGCGTTAATAAATCTCTCAGACGAGGTCATCAATTAATGGCTGTAACAGCCCCTGCGTTCCTCTTTAATAAGTCATTGAGGCAGCAGAGCTTGTGCGTTTCCAGTAATGAGTCCCCTCCTCACGGGCGAGATGTTGTTAATGTTAATAAGCATTGGTCCCATCAGACGGAGATGCTTGTGTTAATGAGTAATGGTGGATGCAGAATCCGGGTGTTATTGTTGGTAAGTAATGGTCCCCATCAGATCGATGTGGTTTGTGATGATGAATAAGGGACGTGGCACAATACAGATTGTTGTTACACTTTATTTATATGGTGTTAAAGAATGGATACGATGCAGACAGGATGACGTTTGACCAATAATTCCAGGAGGAATTGAGAGTCATGTTCTTGTTGGATTTGCAATCTAGATGGATGTTGGCTTGAGAGCTACAAGGCATTGATGTTGGTATGGACTAATTTGGTCCTTCATTCCATAAATCCAAGTGATGGAGTAGAGTCTGGTGTAATTTTGAGACTGTAGATGTGTGTTGATGGTGAGGTAAGGAGGTATGGGACAGTCACAATGTTTTTAAAATGGCTGAGGTGTTGATGTTGAGATGTTACTTACAAATGACATAGAAGGAGGTGTTTAGATAGGATTGATCCTAGAGATTACACTTTCAGTTGGATACAGAGAACTTGCAAATTGAAGCCTGATCAGTAAAGAACAGTGACTTAATGTCAACAACTACTTTGTCTCTGAGTGTAGGGGATGGAAACTTGATTGGAGATCAAACAAAGAATGTGAGGGAAGTTGTTTGAGAGGATTATTGTTATTATTATCCTTTATTTATATGGAATCACATATTGTGCAGTGCTTCACAAGATCAGTCTACAAGCAGTTGATATGATAGAATACCACAGGTGGATGATGATTTGATTCAGGAGACCCTGTTCCCGAGGGAATTTACAATCTATGAGATGTACCAAGTATTTTATGAGGTAGTTGCATCCATATTGTTAGATGTCTTGCCCAAGGACACTTGTTGATGGAGTCTTCTGGTCGTGATTGGGTCATCTTTGAGTGATTTTCGAGCAGCAACTTGTTGGTTTGGATGAAGTAGCTTCTTGTAAAGTAGAGGTTTCTTCATGGTTGTATTGGAGGGATTTGCTGAAAGGTATTTAGACTTGCTTCAGCATGGTTGAAGGTTGGACCGGTTACTACTGGATTCAACAGCAGATATTGTGTGGTAGTAAGGTATGCACCATTAGGTGTTTAGCCCAAGGACACTTACTGTGGAGTTGCTGTGGCTGGGATCGAGCCTGGGTTTTCATGGTTGTAGAGCAGTGATATTACTTATTCTCCATCCAGCTGGTCTTTGTATTGTAAATTTATGGTTAGGTGAGGGTAAGTGTAGGTGGTTTGAGGAGAATGAGGGTGAAGAGGTGATGTTCAGAGATGGAAAAGTTGACCAGATTGATAGAGTCCATCACAGGGAGGATAGTGAGAGGCCAAATGAGTAAAAGTCTAAGTGTTCGTGGATTGAGGTTAGATAGTGTTTGTTGAATGTGGAATTGGACAAGTGTTCATGGCTGTCATGTTTCTCACCTGTGTAGGAGTCTGGATGAAGCAATGGATGGGGGTGTTGGTGGATTGGTTTTGTTGTTTCTCAATAGAGTTTCTAACACAAAGAAAAGGGTGAAGGCAAGTGATATCTTCTTCAAGTAAATCCAAAAAGGGGGCAGCAGGTTGTACAGAGAGAGATACGAAATGGAAGGAATTGTTTTAGTAGTGTTGGGGCAGAGACTCGTAGAGAGTAAGAGGTGATTAGTATGAATGGGTGTGACTGCAACCAGGAGGAAAAGTGGGTGAAAGGCAGGAGATGAAGCATGGAAGTTCTTAGGAAGCCAGCGTTGAGGATGAGAAATGATTCAAGTTTTAGGGGACAGGTAGTGTACTTACGGGCATAGTGGGGTGCATCTCCCTCCAGCGTCTAACTCCAGGTACTAACTCCACTTAGAAAGGCCACTTAGACCAAGGACACAAGAGCCTCGGCTCACAGAGCCTGCACACCCACTTATATACAAGGCATGCTGGCAAACAAGGCCACCTCCAACCAATCAGAGCAAATTGCCCAAAGACTCCCATTGGCTGACTGGATAACGAGGGGAGGAGACTATGCCTCAACAGGACATGGGGAAGAAACTATAAACATTAACCCTTCACTAATAAAATCCTCTACATCATAACTTTACAATTACTCAGGACATGAGTCGACATTCAATGGAAGATTGGATAGGACATGTACACAAGAATGGCCGCCCCCACATACTGTATAAAGTACTTTGCTCATTTCAATAAACATCCAACATATTCATTTAACCCTTACACTAATCTCACTGCCATACAAGCTTTCAAAATCTATTTGCCGTCCTTCATCTGGCACAGTATTACACAGGGTCTACATTATCAGCATACAGGCAAAAAAGGTCTCTGTGTCAGTAAATGTGCTGCAGACATATAAGAAGTAACACATCACATGTCTGTTACAGTCAGGTTCCCCCTCTAGAAATTCAGCACAAGTCATGTTGTAGCCATTACATACTTACACAGAGCCAACATTTATTGACCATGTGACTAAATGAGCCAGGGCGGCCATGTTTTCCTCAACACATTGGACACAATTCCCCAATGAACACTAGATGTAACATTCAGATTAGTAAGCGTTGACATTAGGATACGATGAATTGACAGACACACCCAGAACACATTATTAACACAAAAGCCCCAGAAACATTCATTAGCGCATTAGTGATTGCACCGGTCTGCTTCAACTCAATGTACTTTACACTCCCTAATCCTAATCCAAACATGGAAACACAATCCAGAATCAGGAGTAGGAAAACTAAGGTATTAGAAAGTGATATCACTAAATTTGAACACACAACTAAAAGCTGCTACTAAATGATTTCAATGTTACAGAATCCGTTTCCAAACCCCAATAAATCCCACACTCACCTCTTACCCCACAGCAAGTACTGTGACCCAATCCACAACATCATGACACCAGGAGCAGACAATCTCACAAGAGCACAACCCTACATTGAGCCCTATGGAGCCCAAGAGATTATACTCACTACAGCACTAATAGTGCCACCACAAGGACCAATGAGAGCAGCACCTGCTTCACAATCAACCAGCCACCACGAACACAAACCACCATGAAGAATCCGACATCGACACACTGAAGAGGGAATAAACAACTACAAGAAATACGAACGTTAAAAACTACTACTAAGTGCTCTGATACAAAGAATGTCTCCAAAATAAATACCTATAAAGGGCCTTCAGATGGAAGAAATGACAAGTAGAACAGCAACTGGAATCTACTGGTGTCCAGTATGAGGACCAGACCCAAACCTGTTACACCCTTCTCTCCAGTCAAGCTAATCCACAGCACCTTTCCTCCCCCCCCCCCCAACCAGAACTGTATAATTCAATGTATCTCTCCTAAAACACCAGCCACAGCTTCATGCAGGGAAGAAGAAGAATCTGAAATGGGGAGCCGTTATATGGCAAACAAGAGCTGATAACATGACACAATCAACAAAATACATTGTGTACATAGAGGGGAGGTAACATGACATAATCAGCAGAATACATTGTGTACGTAGAGGGGAGGTAACATGACATAATCAGCAGATTACATTGTGTACATAGAGGGGAGGTAACATGACATAATCACCAGAATACATTGTGTACATAGAGGGGAGGTAACATGACATAATCAGCAGAATACATTGTGTACATAGAGGGGAGGTAACATGACATAATCACCACAATACATTGTGTACGTGGAGGGGAGGTAACATGACATAATCACCAGAATACATTGTGTATGTGGAGGGAATGTGAATTCCTTCCAGAGACAAAGTAACCTGATCAGTTACAATAGACAGGACTAACACAGTATCAAACAACCCCACAAACAGGGATAAAAAGTACAGACAATAAGGCAAACTGTCACACAGACAGTACAGACAATAAGGCAGTCACACATACAACACAGACAATTGGTCTACATTACATTACTGACACTAACTGAACTCCTACTATACAAACCATGTTATTGAGACATTTAACGCACTAATCTGTACAGTATCACGTTATGCCACATATTGCCTTTTACAGTTGGCTTTGCCACATTGGTTCACAATCACTTGGCAGGAGGAAAGGACAAAGGTAGCATCTGCCTCTGACTCAAAGAGCCACCATCAAGGCTAATCACCATAGAGAATCCTACACTAACAAACCTCTCCAACAGTCACCGAGGCCATGTATAGTGTGATCAACGAGGGTGAGGGCACAAAGAGAGAGGGAGCTTCTGCTACACAGAGAATAGGAAATAAGGACACTCCTGTGCACTTTGTCACTCTCACACACACATTTAATATATTAACATACACACATGTCATAAGTAACACCCCTGAGATACCAAAAACACCAGGAGCTTCTCTGGATGGATTCTTCAGGAGACAAGACAAAGGCTTCACTGCTTTCCCAGACCATAAAAAGCTGGCAGAGTAGTAATAAACTGCAATGGTGATTTATCTTCTCCAATTGGCTGCATCACACACTTACTGCATCACTTGGACCATCAATGAAGCCATCAGACTCATGCATTAACTAACAGGGCTTCTTGCTGCCTCCAAGCCATATCATCACTTTGATGCCTCAAAAGTTACAATACGTTGGACCTTAAAACCAGCCACGAAAGAAAACAAAATGGACAAATTAATGACAAAACAAGCAAACAATTGACTTCTCTTAAAATAATGTAACCACATATTACATAAAACATTACAAATACATAAAGGGAACCACATTGACAACAGCACAGGGTTTCATTCTTTTCCCTTGTCCTCTTTGTGGGCAGAATGATTTGGCACAGACAGCATGGGATCAACCTGAACCATTAGGAATCTGGATCCCAGATCAGCCTGAACTCAAAACAATCCATCAGACTTTTATCTAAAGCAAAGATCTACAGATCCAGCCCTGTGAGAGATCTCTGAACTACAACTCCAATGAAACCCTGGTCACCTGTTGCACCCAAACAATTCTGGGAATTGAATTCCAAAAGCACAAGTAGAGCCCAATGTTTGAGTTCCCTGGCGCAAATCTATGAATCTGGTACAAGTCAAAGAGGTTATTTACCAATCACCACCGTGACACCAAGATCTACCTAAGCTGCAAACAGCATAAAATCACAGTTGTTACATTTACTACGTGTACATCAATTCACTGAAACAAATTTCAACACCAGGAGACATTGATGCAAAGAAGGCTAAAAAGCAGTACCACCATTACTAATCCATTCAAAGTGTAACCAGTGGCTATTCCCCATCACCATGCTCTGCCATCACTGAGGACAAATATACTACCAGGATTTTAACAGTGTCAGCTGGTGCCATTTCATGAAGGGGAGCAAGGGGCACCAGATTGGAAACATGAATAGGAATATAAAGCTACAACCTATAAAATATGTCACTGATCCATAAATAGGGAATAAACCATATAAACATATTCCTATTAATGAGGCAAATACATTCAATGATTGTGTTAGATAACAAGTGTACTCCAGAAATTAGCCACAAGACATAAACATAAAACATCATTCAGTATAAAAATATATTTTATTCTCTTTTACATTTACTTATCTTAGTAAATGATAAAAACAGAACCCTAATCCTACCTGTTTCATTCCAAATAACACAGTATAGTATAGTTCAGTGTATAAAACTAAAAATCCTTCTTTACCATCGCCATTTCCCACATTAAAGCAAATGCACCTGTCAATTCTCTGTCATTAAAGGGTTAAGGCAAACACCCAGTGTGTGAAGCAGATACAAGCTACATTGAAGCCTCAGATGCTAGATTTGGCCAGATTTCTTTGACACCCATCACAGTTTAGTTAGCCTGCAGCAGGGGACTTAAGAATCGTTGACCTTAACTGTTAAGACCTCCCATAGATTCCTCTATCACATTTATGATATCATTCTAAAATAACCAGATTGTTTTGGACAGTTATCTTTTTCTTTACTCTTCCTGGCAACAATCGAGGCAACAATCGATGTGCTTAAAGGAACATAACACATTCTATCAATCAGACCCACGTTAAATGACACAAAAACTGAAAAAAATATAGGGCTCTATTACAGTCCTAACACAAACGTTAACACTCACATGCGTGAGCGTTAGCGTTTGCTGCGTTATTTACCGCATATTACAATCCAAACACAAACAGGTTAAAAAACCCATTTACATTTGGTACCTTGCACAGCACTGCGCAAGGTTACTGTACTTTGCGCTTCCTATACTTAACATGGGGAGCACAAAGTGTTAATCAGCGCTGGACTACAATGTCCCAACACTGATTAACGCCTGGCTCTGGTCAATTCAAAGTTAACCAGAGCCAGAACTTGGTGTTAATGGATTCTGCAGAAGTGGAATCCATTAACACCAGCTGTAAAAATAAAAAATAAAATCATATACTCACCTCCTGTCCCGACGCGAGGACCACGGCTCTGATCGCATCCTCCGGCCGGCAGGAGCAGGGAAAGACTGGGGGGAAAAGTCCCCACAGTCTCTCCCTGCGTAACCCAACTGGCCGGATCTTGCAAGGTGAAATCCTGCTGGTCAGTTTACATTTTTAATTAGTTTTATTGAAGAAAAAAATAAATAAATTAAAGCTCGGAGCCATCAGTGAGCCCCCGCTGGATTTTAACAACTGTGAAACCAATACTGGACAAGTTTGATTAACCCCTTCCCTCCCAAAATCAAATTATCTCTATTTTGCATTCAAAGGTTTCAAAAAGCACTAATTTTCACACATTTGTAAAGCACAATTAAGGTGTCCCCTGCAGACAAATGAAACCCTTTGTTTTCGGTCTCTCCAAGCACCCTGAAGATACATAAAACCAGCTACAAATAGCAGCCCTAAACCACACTGTAACAAAAACATCAGATTACTGCAGCATTCCAACAGCCAAGGGTTTGTCAGAATACAGGGAGAGCTGTGGGCTCCGTCGCTGCTGTACAGGGATGAGATTCAGGGGGTTAGAATGAGTGTAAATCCCTGTACAGTACAGATACAAGGTGTCGCTGTAATTACCATACACAGGCATTATGCGGCACATACAGATACAAGGTGTTACTGTAATTGCCACACACAGGCATTATGCAGCACATACAGATACAAGGTGTCGCTGTAATTGCCACACACAGGCATTATGCAGCACATACAGATACAAGGTGTTGCTGTAATTGCCATACACAGGCATTATGCAGCACATACAGATACAAGGTGTTGCTGTAATTGCTATACACAGGCATTATGCGGCACATACAGATACAAGGTGTTGCTGTAATTGCTATACACAGGCATTATGCAGCACATACAGATATTGCATTGCTAATAATCTCCTTCTGATCACTACAAACCCACATTTACTGCATCTGCCTGTATGCTGATAATGCAGACCCTGTTTGAAATTGTGTAAGATAAACAACACCATCTACAGCTCAATATCTTACATTTCAACAATATTTCTGTAACAGATAAACAAATACACAAAAAATGAGCAAATTAACATTTACTTTTTTTAACCATCTCAGAATCACAATTTTTGTGCAAAACCTCAATTCCAACCTTTAATTGTTTATGTCTCATGTTTCAAATAAATGTGACGTAAACATGGTTTTCAACAAAAAAAATTGGTATTGGAGGGGTTAAGACACTGGTGGAAAACACATTGAAGCCTACACCAAGAATGAAGCTACAACTTCAGAGGAAACTATGGTGGAAAGAACAGTAATAAGACTAGAAAACAATGTTAGCGGCTCCTGAATAATGCATTCACCGCACTTAATCCACCAGAGTCTACTCCATTAAAACCAACATTCATTTGTTCATTCAGTGATGGACACTGCCACGTGCATCACCCCTATAGACAATAACCCCATGAGATGAGCATCTGTCCAGTGAGAGACACACAATGTCCGGGGAGTCCAGTGAGACACACACGAGGTCCTGGGAGTCCAGTGAGAGACACACACGAGGTCCTGGGAGTCCAGTGAGAGACACACACGAGGTCCTGGGAGTCCAGTGAGAGACACACGAGGTCCTGGGAGTCCAGTGAGAGACACACAACGTCCGGGGAGTCCAGTGAGAGACACACAACATCCGGGGAGTCCAGTGAGACACACACGAGGTCCTGGGAGTCCAGTGAGAGCCACACAAAGTCCTGGTAGTCCAGTGAGACACACACCAGGTCCTGGAAGTCCAGTGAGACACACACACAAGGGCCTGGGAGTCCAGTGAGAGCCACACAAGGGCCTGGGAGTCCAGTGGGACACACACAAGGTCCTGGTAGTCCAGTGAGACACACACAAGGTCCTGGTAGTCCAGTGAGACACACACCAGGTCCTGGGAGTCCAATACAGACGTGACAGAGCCAAGTGATGAGACTCATCCTGTGAATAACATGGATCGGGCAGATTCCAGGGGATGTCAGATCCTTTGCAGCCAAACCATGGAGGGATTCCTTTGTGGGAAATAAAAAATCAGTGCTGACATCACAGAGCCCCCCCCCCCCACTGGTCAGGGCCCCCTCACCTCATTTACCCCGTACAGTAAACTATTTACTGATATATATTTTCCCTGCTCACCTGGTGTTACTAGGAGTGCGGTAAATCCCTGATGGTCCAGCGAGAGGAGAAAGTGTACCTGGTGGGAGAGCATTCACTCCTCTACACACACCATACTAATCGCTCACCCACATGGCACAGCCCACCAGCAAATGGGTTGGTATCTTGGTGGGCCAGACCTGGGTGGCACGGAGGAATTCATACATCTCTAGTAATTAGACAAGCTTCACAGCGTTTGTCAAGGATCGGGCCCATAGATTCAATGGCTCCCTAAACATGTCATGGGCTGTCACCCCCTGAAGGCAGCCATGCATAGAATCAACCCAATCTTCTTTAATTTGGTGCTCTGTCTAAAAGGTATTTAGGTAGATAAGTGTGTGTGTGTACGTAGGTCTGTGTGTGTGTACGTAGGTCTGTGTGTGTGTGTACGTAGGTCTGTGTGTGTGTGTGTATGTATGTAGGTGTAGGTGTGTGTATGTACGTATGTAGGTGTGTGTGTGTACGTATGTAGGTGTGTGTGTGTGTACGTATGTCGGTGTGTGTGTGTGTACGTATGTCGGTGTGTGTGTGTGTACGTATGTAGGTGTGTGTGTGTACGTGTGTGTGTGTGTACGTATGTAGGTGTGTGTGTGTGTGTACGTGTGTGTGTGTGTGTACGTATGTAGGTGTGTGTGTGTGTGTACGTATGTAGGTGTGTGCGTGTGTGTACGTATGTAGGTGTGTGTGTGTGTGTGTACGTATGTAGGTGTGTGTGTGTGTACGTATGTAGATGTGTGTACGTATGTAGGTGTGTGTGTGTGTATGTAGGTGTGTGTATGTAGGTGTGTGTGTGTGTGTATGTAGGTGTGTGTGTGTGTGTATGTAGGTGTGTGTGTGTGTGTGTGTATGTAGGTGTGTGTGTAGGTGTATGTAGGTGTGTGTACGTATGTAGGTGTGTGTACGTATGTAGGTGTGTGTGTGTGTGTATGTAGGTGTGTGTGTGTGTGTATGTAGGTGTGTGTGTAGGTGTATGTAGGTGTGTGTGTAGGTGTATGTAGGTGTGTGTACGTATGTAGGTGTGTGTACGTATGTAGGTGTGTGTGTAAGTATGTAGGTGTGTGTGTGTACGTATGTAGGTGTAGGTGTGTGTGTATGTAGGTGTAGGTGTGTGTACGTATGTAGGTGTGTGTGTACGTATGTAGGTGTAGGTATGTGTGTGTACGTAGGTGTGTGTGTGTGTGCGCCTACAACCTGCAGCCAAGGATACAATGTGTAAGAACAAGCTGACAGAGGACACGTCTGAGCAGGAGATCCGTCACACATACAGCCCATCGCTGATAGGAAGAGGAGACGTTCAATGTACATTACGTAACAAAATGTATCTGTCGTACGTCACAGCATCACCATGATTTGTATCCATCATGCAGGGGATACAGTGACCATCCAACTGAATGTCCCCCAAAATGTCCTACCCATCCACAAGTACCTGAGCGCAGGTAACCTGTAACCAAATAATGTCGATGCTGCGTCATATGTTTTCTATAACAATCGACAGCAAAGAATAGACGCGCACAGCCTGCGCTAACAACAAACCAGGCGAGAGCGCCACGGGCCCCCCAGACTCATCAACTCCTCAAAAGCTTCAAACAGTGGAAAATAAGGGACCCGGCATCATCCCACCGCACCACAACACCTTCATGTAGGAAATGTAACGCGGCGTCTTGCCTGGTTAAGCATCTCACTCAGGCCTCGGCAGAGATTGCTCCACGAGTCACAACGCCACCTTATATTTCCCATAGGTGCCCCGGTGCAGCAGGATGGCACGCAGGTCCCTTACTTTCCATTTTCTCAAACAATCACCTCACAAGGGGTTAATAATCCACATATTTATATATACTACATCATGGAGCAAGTCAGAGACAGGGAGGAGAGAGGACGTTATCTTCTGCGTCATCAACATACGGTGAGGACCAAGAGACGCGAGACCCGCGAGCAGAAAAAACAGAGGGCCGCGTGTCTGTACATACCTACACATTACACTGCATGTATGTTTGCCCCGCGCACGCTAACGCGTCCCATTATTCACACCATTGAGATGCTGGTAAAGCCGATCCGTCTCTGTCAGGATCCCGGTCACATGGAGGCGGCTGCTGCGGAAAATGGGGCGAAGCGTAGAAAAAAAAATTAAAAGGCAGCATTCAGCCTCCGCGCACAATCCCAACGTAATTACCAGCCCTGTGCTGACACGGCGTCCGCAGCCATCCCCGGCACGCTCTGCGTACAGCACCGCGCTGTATAGACGGGAATTCAGCCGCAGAACACTCACAACTTACTGTTTTCTTAGAAAAATCCCATTATGTTTAAACAAAGCTCTCCAGGCCTTACGTCCACGCAGCAGGCGCATCACATCGAGCATAAAATGAACCGAGCAGTGAAACGGCTGGAATATCCGGCACCCAGGAACACACACCGCCCCGGTGTAGCCAGGAATGGCACCGTGGGAAATAGCTGAAGCCCGCAGGACACGGCGCACCAGGGAAGGGGCCACTGCGTGTTATTGTAAACCTCTGGGGCGCACAAAGGGCTGACTGCGTGAAAATAGAAACACATTGCCACAAGCTCCGTATACATAAACCACAACGCCATAAAACGTGCCGGATCACTTATCACAACCTTAACCCTAGAGCAGGGAGAGGGGGGGCAGGAAAGCCTGATCATCCACAAGGAGCGATCACTAAGCGGCGCGCTGGGGACGGGTCTCACCGGGAGCGGCGCCTGATCATCCACAAGGAGCGATCGCTAAGTGGTGCGCTAACGGCGGGTCTCACCGGGAGCGGCGCCTGATCATCCACAAGGAGCGATCACTAAGCAGTGCGCTAACGGCAGGTCTCACCGGGAGCGGCGCCTGAACATTCACAAGGAGCGATCGCTAAGCGGCGCGCTAACGGCGGGTCTCACCGGCGTTGAGGAGTCTGACTCTGAACCTATGGTTGCTCTCGTACTGAGCAGGATTATTATCGCGACGCCGCCGTCATCATCCGGCGTAGTTGTTCTAAGAGAAAATAAAAGAGCAATTTATTAAAATCAATCGATTTTGGTTAAACTCCTCAATTCCTGGTGCGATTCCAGGTAACGTCCTCCTCCCTGCGCCCCCTGAGTCCCGCCACTTTTCTAAACGCACATTCCTTCCGGCAAGAAATCCGTGTAGACCCCTGAACCGGTGTAAGAGACCATCTGTCCTCCCTCATTCTGCGTGTGACGGGACGTCTGGAACATGCTATAGATTTGCTGCAGTGCAATAAATTACCGCTCCCCGTCTCGCTGCTGCAGAGCTTGACTTATCACCGCAGCTGCAACAAGCGGCACCTCTCACACATCGCCCATCCCGCGTCTGGACCCCCAGAGTGACCCTCCCCATCGCTTTACGCCACCGCACACACCGTGGTCACCGATATTCCCTCTATTTAACGCTTTTCACAAAAATCCCGTCTCGTCGTCGCGTTGAAGCTTTATTATTGTTATTTTATCGGGGGGATTTTTGCCTAAATGTTGTCTTTTTATAGAATTTTCTGATAACGCAGCCTGTTCGTCGCGCCAAGCAGCGCCGCGGTTACAGCCGAGCCGCCCGTCTCCTACTCCGTCCGTCCATCTAAAACAAAACCCAAAAGCGCTGAACGTGTTCAGAAGAATGAGCAAGACCCAGCAGATTCTGCTCCCAAAGTGCTTTATGACGGAGCAGAAAAGCCGTTTCTGATGACGGAGGCGCTTTACGGCCGTCAGCGCGTGATGGATCCATGCGAGGGCTCCGGTCCGAGATTAGTCATTCGCTGGTCTCTATCCAGGCTCTCCGTCCCCGTGTTCGGCTTCGCCATCTCGATGTTTAATTAACCTCATCAGCCTTCTGCCGGAATGTTCCTTCCTCCAAACCCGCGGTGTGTGCCAGCTCTGTTTCGTGGGATTGCTGGGGTGCCGTCCCTGGTGGATTGTGGGGTTCCTGCGGGCGCAGGTCTGATATACTGTAAAATGATGGATCTATGCGCTGCACTTGTTCCTCCCCTTGATATACGGCGCGCGGTGCCGACCCGTGGAGCGCGGCAGAGCCATTTTCTCCTTAGTATATTAGCAACATCTGCTCTCTATATATTCACACTGTGTATGCAGATTTTTAACCTGTTTGGCACATGCCGCGGCGCTCTCCAGCCCTTGGTATATGCACGGACGACTCAACGTTAACCCTTTGTGCTCCCCTCGATTCTCCAGGCAGCAGTCACTGCCACTCTGGTCACTCACAGCCAGCCAGGATGAAGCGCGGTGAGAGCCACGAGGGCTGCGGCTATGGCTCCGGCACTTTCCAAAGTCCAAAAGCAAAGCCGCCCTTGAATATTCCGTCCACGTCCGCAGCGCTCGCTCTGTTTTCGCAGAGAAGATCTATTTTCCCGACTTACTGTATTTTCCTCAATATGTATAAAGTTTATTATCTCTTCGATTTCGCCGCCGAACGCGGAAAGAACGAGTCGTGGAACAGCTCTGTGAATCATCGCTCCGGAGCATCGCGCAGACCACTCATCTCATTAAGGCAGCGTTCCCCAAAGCGCCGACGCAAACCCGTTCCCCGAACCATTATCTAGAAAGCGCTCAACCCATTTCCATATCCAGCCTGTTCATCTTTATCCTGAAACTGCTCCCCAAGTCATTACCGCGCCCACCGGCAGCCCTAAAACCTGCCCACAAGACATTCCTTCCCTCGCAATCACATATGCTGCTTGGCACGGGCCATTGGACACCATTCCTCATGAGCGTAACCCTTACCGTGCCAATCACTTACAGAACCTTCTCTTCCAGGGCAGGTGACTCAGAATTCCTCCAATTTCAGACACGGGACGGTGGGGGGGGGGGGCAGATGGAAATGAATGAAAAGGGAACCAGAGAAACTTTTTATGTCGTCAATGAAAATGATCATATAATTCCATCGGGATCTGAGATTTACTGGTTTTACACTATTGGGGTCTGGGGTTCCTTTCTGGTACCATCAGCGCCTGATACTCCCGCTGTGCTCAGTCACCCCAAAACAGGGCTAGAGTCTTACTATATCAACCCTAAAACATGCTCTGTGTATCAACCATCCAAAACAACCACAATCCCAAGCGACCACGATCCAAAACAACCACTGCCAACCACAATCCCAAACGACCATGATCCAAAACAACCACCAACCACGATCCAAAACCACCACGATCCCAAGCGACCATGATCCAAAACAACCACCGCCAACCACGATCCCAAACGACCACCATCAAAAATGACCACGATCCAAAACAACCATCACCAAACACAATCCCAAGCAACCACAATCCTAAACAACCGGTATCCATGATCCCAAACGAACACCGGCATCCACAATCCAAAATGATCCTCTACTTCTGAAGCAACACAAACCTCTCCTTACTTCACCACTGACAAAGCTCCGTCAAGGTGTTTTTTGGGGATCCCTGACCAACTGCTAGTTCCAAGTCACTTCCCATCTCATAGACAGCAAGTCTGGGCAAGAGGACACCAATTACTCCAGATTTCTTGCTTGATAAGTAATAGATCTATACAACCCGATCACTGGGGGCCAACACGGTCTAATCCGTGAACCGAGAAACAACCCGATCTTGCTCTCCAACCTCTCAGTGCTGTAAAAACACCAACTTTATGATTTCTCTGTCTCTCTCTACCCCCCCCCCCGTGACGTTCCTGCCCCTCCCTCTATCTGCTGTGCATGTTGGAAGAGCAGTGTACCAAGACTTCCCATATTCTGTTGACTAACACGTTCTTCCATCCCAACGTCCATCGTGTTCCACCTTTCCCACATCTGACAAGCTGGTTTTCGTTCTTCTATCCCTGTATGTTATGCTTTAGCAGAAAGGACCTGGAGCAGAACTGGACAAAGCGTCCTCCCCCGGCAAAGGAGTCCATAACTTTATTGACTTGTTCTTTGGAACCTTTCCCTTTGGCGTTAGTGGAATCGCCCTTCCTGGGATCTCATTGAAGGACCTTGTGTCAATTGTAGAGTCCTGGTTTTGAAGAGTTTACTACAGGGCTGCTTATATTGACCTATTATATTTGGTCATAAAAACTGAATTTAGTAGACTTGTCGCCGAGTACCAAACGGAGCCAACGAGAGAGTAATCCTGGCCAATACTCTGCCTTTTTCCGATCGTTCTTTTCTCCTGATGTCCTCTTTATTCTTCATTTAATGAGCACTCGGCAGGTTCTCAGGTTTTAATGAAGGAATGTTTAGACGTTCCACGTTGGGTTCTCCAGTTGAAGCTTCTTCTCCAAACTGGTGATTGTAGAGAAGGGGCGGCGTGGATTTGTAAACAGTTTATGTTGAAATCTACAGGTCGGGGGACCGGTCTAGGGTCGTTTTGTGCCGCTTCTGCTGCATAATCCTAAAACGTGCACTCCCCTGACCGACTCTCCATTTCTGGGTTAACGAATGGGCCGACGCGTTCCTCTGTGCAGGTCTGGGACTCCGAGCCACCTTGCCAGAGACATATATTCCTATCTCTGTCCCCTTGACATCCTTTGTTTCTCAGAGTCCCTGCTCCATAAATCACCTTCATAGATCCCTACCATAAGGTATTATTCTGCTGGTGATGAACGTGCCGGCGTCAGCAGAACGGTGATAGAGAGAGCCGGCTGGATATAGGGGGTCGGATCCTATAGACGTGGGGCACAGATACCAGGCCTATTCCCATCGCAGACACGCGGCACTATCTATCCGTGCATATTACTGTATCTTCATTTCTGTGGAATTATTGATGGCACCACCAGCTCCCGAGTCCCAGTTGGATCGTTTCAATCTGGTGTCATCATTGATTAAAAAGGAAAAAAATCTCCTCATTTATTCCGTGTCATCATTTCCAGCCAGAGCTATAATTAAACGACAATGTGTTAAGGCAGTTCTGGAATTAAAAAGAATAATACATCCAGAAAGCGGCCGGCTTTCTCGCTTTTTATTCCAAAAAAAAGGCTGAATATACGGTCCAGGTCAGCAGATTTCAGCCCAAGGGGGCAGCCGAAGTGAAATGCCCTGTGGCACGCGGAGTGCTGAAACCAGCGCGATCCACAGCGACGCCGAAAGAAAGCCATTCAAACAAGCACAGAATGGAACAAGACAGAGGGAAAAAGGCAACGCGCGCCACCTGCAGCGCACGGCACCCGCAGCACCGACCTTACGCTGCCCCGTGTGGACGCACGTGGGAGTGCAGAGAGAGAAAACACAACAATAGTAAATATTGTGACTTAACATCTATATACACACATGTGCTGTCATAAATATATACAGTTTGGTTCAAAATGATTCAACCCCCACTGAAATTGAGTGTTTTGGCCAGTATGACATTGATTTTGATCATTTAGTCATCTTGCTTACAATTAAATCAAAGAGGCACGTGTAGGTCAGACAAATATAACATAACATTTATAATGAAATAACCACAAATGTCTTTTCTGTGCTCACATCATTATCAGTTTTATTCAACCCCCAAGTGACATTCAATCTTAGTACTTAGTACAACATCCTTTTACAGTTATAACAGCTTTTAAACGTGAAGCATAGCTTGACACAAGTGTCTTGCAGCCATCTACGGGTATCTTCGCCCATTTGTCATGGGCAAAAGCCTCCAGTTCAGTCACATTCTTAGGCTTGCGCACTGCAACTGCTTTCTTTAAGTCCCACCAGAGGTTCTCAATCGGATTTAAGTCAGGTGACTGCGATGGCCACTCCAAAATGTTCCAGCCTTTAATCTGCAACCATGCTCTAGTGGACTTGGAGGTATGCTTGGGATCATTGTCCTGTTGAAAGGTCCAACGTCTCCCAAGCCTCAGGTTTGTGACAGAGTGCATCACATTGTCATCCAATATCTCCTGGTACTGAAGAGAATTCATGGTACCTTGCACACGCTGAAGCTTCCCTGTACCTGCAGAAGCAAAACAGCCCCAAAGCATGATTGACCCCCCGCCATGCTTCACAGTAGGCAAGGTGTTCTTTTCTTCATAGGCCTTGTTCTTCCTCCTCCAAACATCGCGTTGATCCATGGGCCCAAACAGTTCTAATTTTGTTTCATCAGTCCACAGAACACTATCCCAAAACTTCTGTGGTTTGTCCACATGACTTTTGGCATACTGCAGTCTACTCTTCTTATTCTTTGGAGACAGCAAGGGGGTGCGCCTGGGAGTTCTGGCATGGAGGCCTTCATTACGCAGTGTGCGCCGTTTTGTCTGAGCTGAAACTTCAGTACCTACATCTGACAAATCTTTTCTCAGTTCCTCAGCAGTCACACGGGGACTTTTCTCCACTCTACGCTTCAGGTAGCGCACAGCAGTCGAAGTCAGCATCTTCTTTCTGCCACGACCAGGTAGCGTTTCAACAGTGCCCTTTGCCTTGAATTTGCGAATGATGCTTCCTATGGTCTCTCTTGGTATGTTTAACATCTTTGCAATCTTCTTATAGCCATTGCCCTTCCTGTGAAGAGTATCACCTCTTCTCTTGTCTTCCTGGACCATTCTCTTGACTTCACCATGTTTGTAACCACACCAGTAAATGTCTAGAAGGAGCTGAGTATCACAGTCATTTTAAAGCTGCCTAATTGGTGCTTATTATGCTTTATTGCTGCTCCGTGACATCCACAGGTGTTTTCAATACCTGATTGAAAACACTTGAATGAACCTCTGTTCTTCAGAGTGGTAGTCTTTAAGGGGTTGAATAATTGTGTCAATGAAGAATTCACAAAAGAAACATTTACTACTGTATTACAAAACCAATTGATGTCATTTTAGTTGCATATGGTTCTTTAAAAAGTCCTTGTAGGATTTCATTCTGAATACAATTACAAATGTCACTAAATTCCCTAAAACCCAACACAGCATTGGGGGTTGAATCATTTTTAACACAACTGTACTTATCCACATTCTCCGCGCTCAATTTTCAAGAGAATTCATGCTCCGGTGCTGGGAAGCCGTCTCCACTATACACTCAAAACGGTACGGATGAAAGTCCCTGTGCGGACTGAAACGTTGAATCAATAAAAAAGGATTTTTTTTTCTTATTACTCAAGCTCCGTGTGACAGGTTACCGTTTTGAATATATATATGTGCTGTCATAAATATATATATATACTGTATGTGTGTGTGCTGTCATAAATATATATATATAGTGAGTGTGTGTTGTCATAAATATATATATATATATATATAGTGTATGTGTTTGTGCTGTCATAAATATATATATATAGTGTGTGTGTGTTGTCATATATATATATAGTGTATGTGTTTGTTCCTGTCATATATATATATATATATATATAGTGTGTGTGTGTGTGTCATAAATATATATATAGTATATATGTGTGTGTGCTATCATAAATATATATATAGTGTGTGTGTGTTGTCATAAATATTATATAGTGTATGTGTTTGTGCTGTCATAAATATATATATATAGTATACATGTGTGTGTGTGTGCTATCATAAATATATATATATATAGTGTGTGTGTGTGTTGTCATATATATATATATTAGTGTATGTGTTTGTGCTGTCATAAATATATATATATATATATAGTGTGTGTGTGTGTGTCATAAATATATATATAGTATATATGTGTGTGTGTGTGCTATCATAAATATATATATATAGTGTGTGTGTGTTGTCATAAATATATATATATATAGTATATGTGTGTGCTGTCATAAATATATATAGTATATGTGTGTGCTGTCATAAATATAAATATATATATAGTCTGTGTGTGCTGTCATAAATATATATAGTATATGTGTGTGTGTGTGTGCTGTCATAAATATATATATATATATATAGTATATGTGTGTGTTGTCATAAATATATATATATAGTATATGTGTGTGCGGTCATAAATATATATATATATAGTATATGTTTGTGCTGTCATCTGCTTCATAGTAACCAGCGGTCTCTGCTGATTTTAATTCCACGTGAAGATAAAGAGTTATTATGTAAACACATTGATGTCAGCTGTTTGCCTTTAGCCCCGCACTGTCCCGGGGGGGGGGGCTGATATGTAAACATTACACTGTAAATATTAGTATTATAAAACCATTTAATAAAAGCGCAGTGATACAATTCATTTGGGTGGGTTTTACTTTGTTACGGCTGCGCCTGGTAACTAGCGGCGACTCTAGGAACAATAGATGGGGGGGGCACATGTGATACCACAGTCAAAACTGGGGGGACACTAATAATTTCCCTCAGCAAATCATAGCACTAACAAACCGAAATAAGTAAGGATCCAAAATCCCACAGTAATGTGTTATACAATGATACCTTCATGTACTAACCGGATAGATTCAATATCTTATTCGCCGCAGTTCGGTGGTTTTCGCAGACATCCGATAAGTGCTTCGGCAACTCCATTTTTCCAAAAATTTCCATGATCATTCACCATATTTTCAGCAAAATAGATTCCCCAAAATGTGACGAAAAGCAAAGGGTCTAAAGGTGATGAAACCCTATAGATTCTACCTTCCATAATAACCCCTAAAATGCCATAAACTCTGGGACATACAACAAAAATAATACACTATGAGGCATGTAGCCTACCCATTAACCCCTAAAATGCCAGTAATCAAGGGAAAACATGAAATAAATACTGTGTGGAATGAAGCCTGTCCATTAATGCCTAATCTACAACTAACTCAAGGGGAAAACGAGAGTAATACACAATGCAATATATAGTGTCTGACCTTTAACCCCTTCACTGCTGAGCCATTTCAATCCTGTGAATAAAAAGAAATAGTTACTTTGATTTTTTTATTTTACACTGAATATAGTCATGCTGGGTATCATTGGAAAGGCCAGATTCTGCCCTTTCCGAAGACACCTTGATTGACCATATCTGATGCACAGATGGAGATACAGTAGTCCAAATGAAGTGGGGGAAGTTTGATGCTGATGGGGGGCAAACGGTGGCAGGGAATACCTTCGGGGGCCCCCCTTGCACACCTGTGGGGACACCTATGCTTATAACACTTGCTCTGTGCAGGAGGTGCTTAATATGGGGAATATTGTTGAATTTTGGTAACGATTTGTAAATGCTTTTATGTTTTTCCATATTAATTAATTAAACTAATCTTGGGAGAAATGAAGACGTGGACATTGTGTGTCTACTCAAAATGTTTGAGCCACGTGATAAAATAAAAGGCAAATGCAAATACTGCCATTTTGTAACAATACCCTAAAATTAATCACCATATACAGTTTTCTCCCCACTCATCATTTCTGCAAACACAGACCCAGCCAGGCGTCCCTCCATCCTTTGCAACCCATGCCTGGCTGGTCCTGCTCGACCCGATCTACATCAATCCCCTTCCCCCTTGACCACTTCCATCTTTACCAACCAAGTCTCCATCTCCAACCCTTTATCCCTACCATCCCTGATCTGGCCATTCCTATATTGACAAGTTATGGATGGACAGATTTCTGGCAATGTATCTTCCTTCCTTACCCAACAATGCCTTCCTCCATCCTTACCCAACCAAGCCTTCCTCCATCCTTACCCAACCAGGCCTTCCTCCATCCTTACCCAACCAAGCCTTCCTCTGTCCTAACCCAACCAAGCCTTCCTCAATCCTTACCCAACCAAGCCTTCCTCCATCCATAACCAACCAAGCCTTCCTCCATCCATAACCAACCAAGCATTCCTCCATCCTTACCCAACCAAGCATTCCTCCATCCTTACCCAAGCAGGCCTTCCTCCATCCTTTCCCAACCATGCATTTCTCCATCCTTATCCAACCAAGCCTTCCTCCATCCTTACCCAACCAAGCATTCCTCCATCCTTTCCCAACCATGCATTTCTCCATCCTTATCCAACCAAGCCTTCCTCCATCCTTACCCAAGCAGGCCTTCCTCCATCCTTACCCAACCAGGCCTTTCTCCATCCTTACCTAACAAGGCCTTTCTCCATTATTATTATTATTATTATTATTTATTTATAAAGCGCCAGCATATTCCGCAGCGCTGTACAATAAGCACAGTACAGACAGGGTTACAAAACATTGAACAACATTTGACAAACAGTACAGGAGGAGATGAGGGCCCTATTCCCGTAGGAACTCACAATCTAGGAGGGTTGGGGTTGGAAACAGGAGGAGAGGACTGTAAGGTGAGAGTGATTGATGGTTGCGTCAGTGAGTTGGGTGGTAGGCTTCCCTAAATAGGAATGTTTTCAGGGAGCGTTTGAAGGAAGAGAAGTTAGGGGAAAGTCTGACAGCACGAGGGAGAGCGTTCCAGAGAGTGGGGGCTGCGCGTGAGAAATCCTGCAGTCTATCATGGGAAGAGGTGATGCGGGGAGAAGCTAGGCGCAGGTCACTGTTTGACCTTAGGGAGCGGGCTGGGGTGTATTTGGTGATTAGTGAGGACAGGTAGTGGGGCGCTGAGTTAGTGAGGGTTTTGTAGGTAAGGATAAGGATTTTGAACTTAATTCTGCAGTGGATGGGGAGCCAGTGAAGGGACTCGCAGAGGGGAGCGGCAGAGACAGAGCGGCGGGTGAGGTGAATTAGCCTGGCGGAGGCGTTCAGGATGGATTGTAGGGGGGAGAGGTGGGACAGAGGGAGGCCAGATAAGAGATTATTGCAATAATCGAGTCGGGAGATTACCAGGGCGTGTATGAGTTGTTTTGTGGTGACCGCGGTAAGAAATGGCCGAATCCTTACCCAACCAAGTCTTTCTCCATCCTTACCCAATCAAGCCTTCCTCCATCCTTGCCCAACCAGGCCTTTCTCCATCCTTACCCAACCAAGCCTTTCTCCATCCTTACCCAACCAAGCCTTTCTCCATCCTTACCCAACCAAGCCTTTCTCCAGCCTTACCCAACCAAGGCCCCTATTACATTCCTCGCGCATCGGTTTTGCGCGCAGACAAATGCGCATTTGTGCGAGGACAAAACCATTTGCGCAGAACGTCGTATTTCAACATTCGCGCAAAAAATGTGTGTTACCGTTTAACGCAGATGGACTTGCGCGAGCGTGATGAACTGTGCACGTCCGATACTTAACATTGTGAGCGCAAATGCATTAAGTGGATGGTTTTTCAATAGATACGCAGCTTCCTACGAACAACGTTTGCGCGCATAATTTTAACGTCTTTGAAAACCTGGTGGTAACTGCACATCTGAACGTTCTGGCCGAAACAAGACACACCAGAACGAAAAAAAAAATACAGCACAGTATAGTTACACATTCTACACATACCCAAACAATAAAATTCATGCATATTTTTTTTATTGCTGCAGCATGTATACTCAGATTTATTTTGACCTTAGTGAGTCAATTAAGGTGAATTGATGTCAATTAAGGTTCTTAATTCTGATTGTCTGAATCCCGCAAAAAAACAGTCCGTGCACTGGTTTACATGTGCAACGTTACTGCACGCGTATTACACTTTGTTTTGCGCGTTTTTTTACTAATGTTATTTTTTGACGGATGAGAAAATGCGTACGGATCCGAATATCACGTTAATTTTTGTGTGATAACGCTGGACAATGTGCGCAAAAACAATTTGCGCAGAGAATGTAATAGGGCCCCAAACCTTCCTCCATCCTTACCCAACCAAACCTTCCTCCATCCTTACCCAACAATGCCTTCCTCCATCCTTACCCAACCGAGTCTTTCTCCATCCTTACCCAACCGAGCCTTTCTCCATCCTTGCCCAACCGAGCCTTTCTCCATCCTTACCCAACCGAGCCTTTCTCCATCCTTACCCAACCGAGCCTTTCTCCATCCTTACCCAACCGAGCCTTTCTCCATCCTTACCCAACGAGCCATCCATACACAACAATGCCTTCCTCCATCCATACACAACAATGCCTTCCTCCATCCATACGCAACAATGCCTTCCTCCATCCTTACCCAAACAGGCTTTTCTCCATCTCTGCCCCTAATACATTCAAGACACCATCCTGAACATGTAGTCCATGACTGAAAAAGAACAATAAAGCTTTTGGTCTTTTAATTTAATTCAGAATTTTTATCAAAACTTACGAAATCCCAGAGTATGAAAGAGTTAAAGTCTGTAATATCATCATTAAATAGAGAGGAAGGAGTTTCACACTCACAAAAGTATTCTCAGATTATCATTAAGTAGATGGTCGCTCTGTGGCCAAGAGCAGCCAACAGTCCACGTCAAACCGTAGCAGAAGCTCCAGTCTACGATATGACCGGTGTAACCGATGTGCAACATTTAGGGTGTAAAGACAGACCCTTTGGGCATCGCTTGAGAAAGGGCATCTTTACAGCCGAAACGTCACACACCCATTAAATTGGTTGTATCATGGCTCTCCTCCTCCTGTAACATCATCACTGACCGAATTAACTCGTCTCATCTTCTGAGGGAATTTCCCACAACAGCCAATTAAAGGATAAATAGATATAAATGGCCGCACTCCTCAGGCAATTAAAAGGGGCTGCTGTGAGAGAGCGGGGGTCAAGGTGATACATTAACCAGCCTCGTTTGTGGAGCTTCCAGAGACACGAGATAACAGGTTCCCCCTCCACGTCTCATTCCATGACTGGTGACAAGGGCGGGAGTGTATGTGGAGCAGTTTCCACGCACGCTCCGTCCCCGTATAGATTCACTCACTGCGTTCTTTCACATTACGATACGTGCGGCTCTTCCCATGTTCCTGGAGGATGGGGGTGTCACGGGATGGCCCAGCACCCTCAGCCAGGGGCGGTGCAGGGACAGTGGTGACATGGACACTCGGGTGTGGTGGCACGCACCTTACTTTTCGTTATTTGATTTAGATGTGGCATTGAGTGGTGTTAATAAAGTGTTCCCCGTTGGTTATGGTGTGATGTATTTTTCCCTGTGTTTGCCTTGCTCGCCGCCATTTTCCGATCCTTGTGGCGCAGTTGGAATTTCGATTCGGAAAATGGCCGATTCGAACCATCTGGTTCGAATCGTAAAATGGCCGATTCGGACCATCCGGTCCGAATTGGCGACTCCCTGAAGGCTAAGGGCCAATGGGTCCTGGGAGGGCGGGCAAGGAGTCCCATTGTATTCTAATTATGATAAGAAGTAATAAAAGTCTGTACTGTAAACAATAAACCCAGTTCCTGCAGTGCATTCAGCTGTGTCTGGTGTGGCTTGATTCTCCGCCGTATTTCGGATCTGAGTGTCCCCCGCGGCCTCAGAATACGGTGCCCATCCGATCCGAATCGAGCGCGCTGACCCTGCATCGAGCATCAGGGCAGCGGCGCTACATCAGAAGATTCGATCGGGGAAATTCAGAGATCCGATCCGAACCGAGCGCGCTGACCCTGCATCGAGCATCAGGGCAGCGGCGCTACATCAGAAGGTTCGATCGGAACAGACACAGCGATCCGAACTGAACGGCCCGCCGGAGAGCCGCGCATCGTCCGCAGCGGTAAGACCCGAACTTCCCCCTGGCCCGGCCAGTTCCGAAGCGCCCTTCCCCATCGATCCGAAGCCCTCCAGTTCCGAACCGACCCTTCATACTGTCCCGACCCGAACGCATCGCCGCTCAAGATCCGAAGAATCCTCCGCCCCCCGGATCGGAAACGTTTCCCACTTAAGAACCGAAACGTTTCCCCATAAGATCCGAATCTTCCTCCGCAGCCGTTAGGGCCGATTCCCGCAGGCGTCCCACACCCGCCAGGTCAAGAAACCAGTTGCTCGGGACGCTGAGTGCTGCATGGCTCAGTGGTCGGACTGGTTTCAGGCAGGGGTCCCCTCCACCGCCCGCTAACCCTACCCTAGGGTCACGCCAGGCCGCACGAGACGCCGAGTGGGCGCCACTCGGTAGTCGGGCCAGCGGTAAGCGACGGGGTCACGCAGATTGAGCACACCCGCAGGCGGAACAACATCTCCATTCCGTCATACTGGTGGCAGCGGTGGGATCGCTCTCTGCAGACCCCAGGGGGACCCGCAACATGATCAAGTATTCTGCCTATAAGCGGGACGTTCTGCGCGGGATGCTGGAGAATCGGGGCGGGGTCCCGGGCTCCAAGAGTCGGGAGACCCTGATAGAGGAGTTGAGGAGGATAGATCAGGCGGAGGCGTTCGCGGAGTTGCCTGCGGACCCAGTACCGGCTGCCGTCCCCGCTGAGGCCGAGGACAGCGAATTCTGCCGGAAGATGCGGGAGCGGATCTCCATGATGGGTCCGGCTCCATCGGAGGCAGAACTGAGGAAACTGGGTCGGGAGCTCGGTCAGGAAGAGGAGAGAGAGAGAGAGCGGGTGCACGAACTGCGGCTGGCCGAAGTGCGAAGCCGGCGGAGCAGCCGCTCGCCATCGGACCGGTATGCCGACCGAAAAGTGCCGTTCCAGGCGTTCAAGGAGTTCCGGGAAGCTGAGGAAGAGATCGAAAGCTATCTCCAGGACTTTGAGCGCCTGTGTCGGGTGCATGACGTGCACCGCGCCGACTGGATCCGGATCCTGGCGAGCAAGCTGACCGGTCGGGCCGCCGAGGCCTACCGCACGGTGCCGGATGACGAGGCCACTAGCTACTCGCACGTGAAGCAGGCGCTGCTGAGTAGGTATGCCGTGACCCCTGAAGCTAGCCGGATGAAGTTCCGGAATTCCCGCCGGCCCAGTGGCGCCACTCACGTGGAGTGGGCCCATCGGCTGCAGAGGGACCTGCGCACCTGGCTCTCGGGAAGCCAAGCGGAGTCAGTGGCCGAGATTACCCAACTGCTGCTGCTCGAGCAGTTCTTCGAGCACACACCCTCCGCTGTCCGAGAGTGGGTGCGCGACAGGAAGCCCTATACGGTGCAGCAAGCGGCCACCTGGGCCGACGAGTACACGGACACCCGGAAGCTGACGGGGGGGGAGCGGCCTCTGGCCAGCCGTCCCATTCTACCCGCCCCACTACTTCCACCACCTCCACCACCCGTGGTCCGGCCGCCTGTAGCACGGGCTCCCAGCCGGCCCCCCAACATGGCTAATGTCCGTTGTTACGGGTGCAACCAGGAGGGGCACTATAAACAACATTGCCCCAACCGCCCGGAATTGACCCGGCCGGCCGGCAGGCCCTCGCTGGCGGCCCATTGTTGCGACGCCGGAGCTCCGTGGCCGGAGGCCCCGGAAGAATGGTGGGAGCAGCTGCACGAAGCCGACCCAGTGCAAGCCGCCGCGGATGACAACCGCCGACACCACCGCCAGGCGGTGTGGATAAACGGGCGGGCCGCTGAGGGGCTGCGAGACTCCGGGGCTACCATCACCCTCGTCCGGCCCCACTTGGTCCCGCCAAGCGACCGCATGCAGAGCACCGTAGCGGTACGGGTGGCGGGAGGGAAAGTGCTCCGGCTGGAGACTGCCCGGGTGTACCTGGACTGGGGGAACGGGGAGAAGGAGGTGCGGGTGGGGTTGCTGAGACACTTGCCGGCTGAGGTACTCCTGGGAAATGATCTGGGGCAGTTAGTGTCCGCTTATTCCACAGATGCAGCTACCCCGGTTACCACTAGGCAACAGAGCCGACGCCACGACCAGAGCACTCCGAATGGGACCCAGGTGAGATCCCCACCAACACCCTCCCGACCTCCCAAGCCTTCCAAACCTCCCAAACCGCCTCGACCTCCGCGACCCCCCACCCCTTACCGATCCCCGCGACCTCCCCGACAGACCAAAACCCCAGGCCCTTCCCGCCCTCCCAGTCCGTTATCCTCTCCCCGACCCCGACGGGGCTCGATGCTCCTCCCTTCGCTTGACCTCCCTTCCCCGTGGTGTACCCCGGAGACTCTGCGCCACCAGACGCAAACCGACCCCACATTACAGGGCTACCGGGACCGAGCTGGTCAGGGCCTGGACGGCCAGGGGAAAGACAAGGTGGAGTGGGAGGACGGGCTGCTGTACCGCTACACCGTGAGGGAGGGGGCCAAGAAGAAGCAGATCCCTCAGAAGCAGCTGGTGGTGCCGCAAGGACCCAGGCAGGAGCTTCTGCGCTTGGCCCACGACATTCCCATGTCGGGTCACTTAGGCCAGTCGAAGACCCGGCACAGGTTGGCGCGCGCGTTCTACTGGCCCCGCCTCAGCAACGACACCCGCGATTATTGCCGCACCTGCCCAGTCTGTCAGAAGGCTGGGAAGGCTGGGGACCATCCGAAGGCGCCCCTGCACCCCATGCCCATCATCCAGGAGCCCTTTAGCCGGGTGGCGGTTGACATCGTAGGGCCGTTGCCACGGCCCAGTGCCACCGGTAAGAGGTATATTCTTACCGTGGTGGATTATGCCACCCGGTACCCCGAGGCTGTGGCTTTGGCCAACATCCAGGCGGACACGGTAGCGGACGCGCTCCTCAGGGTGTTCACGAGGGTGGGGTTTCCCCGAGAAATCCTGTCCGATCAGGGTACCCAGTTTACCGCTGAGCTCACCCAACAGCTCTGGCGTCTCTGTGGCGTTAAGGCGCTGCACAGCGCCCCGTATCACCCCCAGACCAACGGGCTGTGCGAGCGGTTCAATGGGACCCTGAAGCAGCTCATCCGGGCCTTCGTGCATGAGAACAGGGATTGGGAGAAGTATCTTCCCCACTTGCTGTTCGCCTACCGGGAGGTTCCGCAGGAATCCACCGGGTACTCACCGTTTGAGCTGCTGTATGGACGCCGGGTGCGCGGCCCTCTGGATCTGGTTAGGGCTCAGTGGGAGGGGCCGCCGGAGGAGGACGGTGTCCCCGTGGTGGAGTATGTTCTGAAGCTCCGGGAGCGCTTGGCGGACCTCCAGGGGTTCGTGCAGGAGAACATGGAGACGGCCCAGGCTCAGCAGAAGGCGTGGTACGATCGCGCTGCGTGCAGCCGCTCGTTCTGTGTGGGAGAGAGGTTCTGGTGTTGAAACCACAGCGGCAGAACAAGCTGCAGGCGGCCTGGCAAGGTCCCTACAAGGTGGTAACCCAGCTGGGGGATACCACCTATGTGGTTGTAAGCTGCGCGGACACCAGAATCCAGCGGACGTTCCACGTCAATATGCTGAAGGCCTTCCATGAGCGGCCGGAGTCGGTGGACGCCATATGCGCGCCGGCGGCCGAGGAGGCGGAGCCCTTTCCCTTGGAGGAACTCCCGGGGGTAGCTAAGCAGCCTTCCGGGGTGGAGCAAGTGCAGTTGGGGGAGGAGCTAGGGCCCGAGAAACAGGCGCAGGCGCGGCAGCTGCTTCTCGCCTATCGGGGGTTTTCTCGGCCCTTCCAGGATATACGGACCAGGCCGTCCATCAGGTGGACACCCCGGCCAGAGACCACTCCGACAGCCCGCCTACCGGATCCCGGAAGCAGTCCGCGAGACTATGCGGGCTGAGATCCGGGAGATGTTGGAGCTGGGGGTCATAGAACCGTCGGCCAGCCCATGGGCGTCGCCCGTGGTCCTGGTGCCCAAAAAGGACGGTACCACCAGGTTCTGCGTCGACTATCGGCGGGTAAACGACTGTACTGTTACGGACGCTTATCCGATGCCCCGAGTCGACGAGTTGCTAGACCAGATCTCCGGGGGTCATTTTCTGACCACGGTGGATCTGTGCAAGGGGTATTGGCAGATTCCCCTTGCCGAGGAGGCGACCCCGAAGTCGGCCTTCATCACCCCGTTCGGCCTGTACCAGTTTCGAGTCATGCCGTTCGGGATGAAGAACGCCCCTGCTACTTTCCAGCGGTTAATCGATCGCCTCCTCGATGGCCTCCAGGGATTCGCTTGCGCGTACCTGGATGATATAGCCGTCTATAGCCAGACCTGGGAGGAACATCTGGAGCATGTAGGGACTGTCCTGGGCCGGATTAGGGACGCCAACCTGACCCTAAAGCCGGAGAAGTGCAAGGTGGGGATGGCCGAGGTGCAGTATCTGGGCCACCGGGTGGGGTGCGGGATACAGCGGCCGGAGCCCGCCAAGATAGAGGCTATCCTGGATTGGCCCACTCCTGTGACCAAGACTCAGGTCCTGGCCTTTCTGGGTACCGCGGGGTATTACAGGAAATTTGTACCCCACTACAGTGATCTGGCCAAACCCCTGACTGATTTGACCAAGAAATCCCTGCCCCGCCAAGTCCTGTGGTCCCCGGAGTGCGAACAGGCCTTTCGACAATTGAAGGCCGCCCTGACCCAAGCTCCCCTGCTGGCAGCTCCCAACTATAACAAACGTTTTATTGTCCACACAGACGCGTCCATGTTCGGACTGGGAGCTGTCCTGAGTCAAGTGGGGGACGACGGGGGGGACCATCCGGTGGCGTTCATTAGCCGGAAGTTGTTGCCACGAGAGGTGGGGTACGCTGCAGTGGAAAAGGAGTGCCTGGCCCTGGTCTGGGCCCTACGGAAGCTCCAACCCTACGTCTACGGTCGGTCCTTCACCGTGATGACCGACCACAACCCCTTGGTATGGCTCAACCGAGTGGCGGGGGAGAACGGCCGCCTGCTGCGGTGGAGCCTGGCTCTCCAACCCTTCAACTTTTCCATCCAATATCGGCCCGGGTCGCAGAACGGTAACGCAGATGGGTTATCGCGACAGTCGGCCCGGGAACCAGGGGATTGGGGAGCCCCGACTACCTCGGTACGACCCGGTGAGGTCCAACCGAGTGCGTCGGACCTTGGGGAGGGGGAGGAGTGTCACGGGATGGCCCAGCACCCTCAGCCAGGGGCGGTGCAGGGACAGTGGTGACATGGACACTCGGGTGTGGTGGCACGCACCTTACTTTTCGTTATTTGATTTAGATGTGGCATTGAGTGGTGTTAATAAAGTGTTCCCCGTTGGTTATGGTGTGATGTATTTTTCCCTGTGTTTGCCTTGCTCGCCGCCATTTTCCGATCCTTGTGGCGCAGTTGGAATTTCGATTCGGAAAATGGCCGATTCGAACCATCCGGTTCGAATCGTAAAATGGCCGATTCGGACCATCCGGTCCGAATTGGCGACTCCCTGAAGGCTAAGGGCCAATGGGTCCTGGGAGGGCGGGCAAGGAGTCCCATTGTATTCTAATTATGATAAGAAGTAATAAAAGTCTGTACTGTAAACAATAAACCCAGTTCCTGCAGTGCATTCAGCTGTGTCTGGTGTGGCTTGATTCTCCGCCGTATTTCGGATCTGAGTGTCCCCCGCGGCCTCAGAATACGGTGCCCATCCGATCCGAATCGAGCGCGCTGACCCTGCATCGAGCATCAGGGCAGCGGCGCTACATCAGAAGATTCGATCGGGGAAATTCAGAGATCCGATCCGAACCGAGCGCGCTGACCCTGCATCGAGCATCAGGGCAGCGGCGCTACATCAGAAGGTTCGATCGGAACAGACACAGCGATCCGAACTGAACGGCCCCGCCGGGAGCCGCGCATCGTCCGCAGCGGTAAGACCCGAACTTCCCCCTGGCCCGGCCAGTTCCGAAGCGCCCTTCCCCATCGATCCGAAGCCCTCCAGTTCCGAACCGACCCTTCATACTGTCCCGACCCGAACGCATCGCCGCTCAAGATCCGAAGAATCCTCCGCCCCCCGGATCGGAAACGTTTCCCACTTAAGAACCGAAACGTTTCCCCATAAGATCCGAATCTTCCTCCGCAGCCGTTAGGGCCGATTCCCGCAGGCGTCCCACACCCGCCAGGTCAAGAAACCAGTTGCTCGGGACGCTGAGTGCTGCATGGCTCAGTGGTCGGACTGGTTTCAGGCAGGGGTCCCCTCCACCGCCCGCTAACCCTACCCTAGGGTCACGCCAGGCCGCACGAGACGCCGAGTGGGCGCCACTCGGTAGTCGGGCCAGCGGTAAGCGACGGGGTCACGCAGATTGAGCACACCCGCAGGCGGAACAACATCTCCATTCCGTCATAGGGGGTACGGGATGATGTGGGGTGTATCAAGCCGCTGCGCTTCCTCCGCCGCACCAACATGCAGATTGTCAGAAAGTGATTAATCAAGTCCGCGCACACCGGAGTGCTGGCTAATCACAATGCGCAGTAATGAAAGAGCTCTGCCACCTACCTCCCTCCAGAACCCCCACCAGAGGGGATCTGAACACCCCCCCCCCCCACCGGGACGGAGGAGAGGGGATCTGAACACCCCCCCCCCATCGGGACGGAGGAGAGGGGATCTGAACACCCCCCCACCGGGACGGAGGAGAGGGGATCTGAACACCCCCCCACCGGGACGGAGGAGAGGGGATCTGAACACCCCCCCCACCGGGACGGAGGAGAGGGGATCTGAACACCCCCCCCACCGGGACGGAGGAGAGGGGATCTGAACACCCCCCCCACCGGGACGGAGGAGAGGGGATCTGAACACCCCCCCCCCACCGGGAAGGAGGAGAGGGGATCTGAACACCCCCCCCCACCGGGACGGAGGAGAGGGGATCTTAACACCCCCCCCCCCCCACCGGGACGGAGGAGAGTGGATCTGAACACCACCCCCCCCCCCACCGGGACGGAGGAGAGGGGATCTGAACACCCCCCGCCCACCGGGAAGGAGGAGAGGGGATCTGAACACCCCCCCCCCACCGGGACGGAGGAGAGGGGATCTGAACACACCCCCCCCCCCACCGGGACGGAGGAGAGGGGATCTGAACACCCCCCCCACCGGGACGGAGGAGAGGGGATCTGAACACCCCCCCCACCGGGACGGAGGAGAGGGGATCTGAACACCCCCCCCCCACCGGGACGGAGGAGAGGGGATCTGAACACCCCCCCCCCACCGGGACGGAGGAGAGGGGATCTGAACACCCCCCCCCCCCCCACGGGACGGAGGAGAGGGGATCTGAACACCCCCCCCCCCGGGACGGAGGAGAGGGGATCTGAACACCCCCCCCCCACCGGGACGGAGGAGAGGGGATCTGAACACCCCCCCCCCCCACCGGGACGGAGGAGAGGGGATCTGAACACCCCCCCCCCACCGGGACGGAGGAGAGGGGATCTGAACACCCCCCACTGGGACGGAGGAAACAGGATCTGGACACCCCCCATCACCAGGACGGAGGAGAGGGGAACTGAACAACCCCCCCCCCCCACCGGACGGAGGAGAGGGGATCTGAACACCACCCCCCCCCCCACCGGGACGGAGGAGAGGGGATCTGAACACCCCCCCCACCGGGACGGAGGAGAGGGGATCTGAACACCCCCCCCACCGGGACGGAGGAGAGGGGATCTGAACACCCCCCCCCCACCGGGACGGAGGAGAGGGGATCTGAACACCCCCCCCCCACCGGGACGGAGGAGAGGGGATCTGAACACCCCCCCCCCCCACCGGGACAGAGCAGAGGGGATCTGGATGGAGCAAGGTTCAAAACTATGACCCGCCATTACTGTCCATGCGCGCCACCATCCATAGCATGAAGGAAACCGGTTTTAATCGCTTTCCGATGTCACTGGCACCGGAACCAGGCGTCCTGACAGGCCGGTGCTGTAATTGTCCTACGAGTGCGCGGCTTGTATATATTTATTATTGCTTTATTTATTTTACCGGGGGTGTTATTTGATTATCCTAACGCGCGCATATCGTTTGCAGGACGCGGCAATTCAAGCTTCCTTTCACTAGGACAACGCCGTAATTAAATTACCCCGGCCCTTTGAATCTCTCACATTAAAGAGCGAGAAGAGAAGGCGGCGTTGTGTGCCGGCAGCCGCACCGCTAACCCGCTCCGCATTGTTCCTTTAACTCCAGCCGGTTAAATTAAGTAAATAAATCTGTGAATTGCAATTTCCCGGCATGAATAAAAGAAGCGAAGCCGGCAGTAAAGAGGAAACGTCTGAAAACAGGGCTTTAAGAGCCGAGCTGCGGCGTAGAAACATCTCCTGCAATCCTGCCCGCTTTATCACCGGCAATCGCACCGCAATCTAAACACGAGCCGTCATTAAAGAGTCTGAAAACAAAAGGACGCTCGGACTGCGAGCTGCTGCCGTGGACCGGCGGCGGCCGCTCTATACCGGTTCATACACAGCTCACCGACTCACTGAGAGTTTTAATAGAAATTTATTAATGAAGTAGAAAAAAAAAGGGATAATAATTAAAAAATAAATAAAAACAACGATGACTCAAAACATCCAGCAGGCGCTACGTGTGACAGAGGACGGACGCTGCACACATCAAAAAGATCATCGATGAGCCGGTGCCGACCAGTGTGTAACCTGAGCCCTGTCCTCGATGCGGAAAGTGATAGTTTGGATTTCTGTCGTGAAGCCGCCTTATTGCTGCTGCTCCGGCAGAAGGGGGGGGTAGAGGGGTTAATTAACCATTCGTTTACAGGACATGATAAATATTTACTCGTGTGTCACAGAGGAACAACACAAAATAAAATTACAATAGCTTAATCACCGATTGCTATTATATATATATATACATTATGTTGCCAAAATGTGTTCCAATCACTTCCATGGCCACAGGTCTATAAAATCAAACACCTAGACATGCAGACTGTTTTTACAAACATTTGTGAAAGAATGGGTCGCTCTCAGGAGCTCAGTGAATTCCAGCGTGGAGCTGTGATAGGATGATGCCACCTGTGCAACAAATCCAGTCGTGACATTTCCTCGCTCCTAAATATTCCACAGTCACCTGTCAGCTGCATTATAAGAAGGTGGAAGTGTTTGGGAACGACAGCAACTCAGACACGAAGTGATAGGCCACGTAAACTGACGGAGCGGGGTCAGTGGATGCTGAGGCGCATAGTGCGAAGAGGTCGCCAACTTTCTGCAGAGTCAATCGCTACAGACCTCCAAACTTCATGTGGCCTTCAGATTAGCTCAAGAACAGTGCGCAGAGAGCTTCATGGAATGGGTTTCCATGGCCGAGCAGCTGCATCCAAGCCATACATCACCAAGTGCAATGCAAAGCGTCGGATGCAGTGGTGTAAAGCACCCCGCCACTGGACTCTAGAGCAGTGGAGACACGTTCTCTGGAGTGAGGAATCGTGCTTCTCCATCTGGCAATCTGATGGAGGAGTCTGGGTTTGGCGGTTTCCAGGAGAACGGTACTTGTCTGACTGCATTGTGCCAAGTGTAAAGTTTGGAGGGGGGGGGATTATGGTGTGGGGGTGTTTTTCAGGAGCTGGGCTTGGCCCCTTAGTTCCAGTGAAAGGAACTCTGAATGCTTCAGCATACCAAGACATTTTGGGCAATTCCATGCTCCCAACTTTGTGGGAACAGTTTGGAGCTGGCCCCTTCCTCTTCCAACATGACTGTGCACCAGTGCACAAAGCAAGGTCCATAAAGACATGGATGACAGAGTCTGGTGTGGATGAACGTGACTGGCCTGCACAGAGTCCTGACCTCGACCCAATAGAACACCTTTGGGATGAATTAGAGCAGAGACTGAGAGCCAGGACTTCTCCTCCAACATCAGTGTGTGACCTCACAAATCCGCTTCTGGAAGAATGGTCACAAAGTCCCATAGAGAGGAGGGAATAGATTGACTTTATTGAAACAACGCGAACTCCACTGGATTTATGAGTTACAAACTATGGCTCCACTTGGACTAAATGAGGATAGAGACCTGAGTCCATTCTTGTAGATGGATAGTATTAATCTTGGCTTGCTTTTCTTTTATTGTAGTTGTTTTTATTCTTTCCCCTTTTTTTCCTATTTAGGATCTTTTTCGTACCAAGGAATATTGAGGGATGCCCGGTGGGAAGATTGGATTTGTTGATCTTACCGAAATAAATCACAATGAAACGAATCATCAAAAACGTTTCCCCCCTCTTTTTATAATCATTACTGGCTATATATTGGATTAATGGTGTGGAATATTGATACAGAGTATTGCCTTGTACATGTTATGTCATGATTAATATAGAAATAGGGTTAGTTATTTTTGTATATATTTACTTTTCTGTAGAATATTTGTTTGCACAACTGTAATTATTATGTATCAAGTAATAATCTACTAGCATTATGGAAAGTTGATACAGAATGGTTTTTTTCTATAAGTTATGGTGCATTTTTTTCCTCTAATTGATATAGAGATTAAGATAGCTATTCTTTTATAAATCTATTCGTATGAATTGTGATGGATTAGAGGAAATGCTCTGTGTAAATGTTTTTTCCTATTACGAAATAGTTAGGACTTATGGTTCAAATAACTTGTTCTTTTCATGACTTGACATATCTTAGACTCTGTTTGCATTTTTTTCCGATAGTGGTATATATTATTGAGTTTATGATATGATTACATACATTTAGCATTTCCCTTCTTTTGCTGGGTATGTCTGATTTGTTTTACTTTTGTTTTTGTTTGATTCGGTGCTCTCTGAACCTATTTACGGCTATTATCCGTTATTTTCTCACCCAGGCGCTTTGTATACCTTCCCTTCCTCTTTGGATGTCTATTGCGCATGCGCCTTTTAGGCGCATGCGCATAGCACCCTTGTCGACGCCGGACTCTCGTGATGGCTTTCTGCGTGAGTCCAGATGTCTGACATGGCGGCCGCCGTCATCTGACACAGGTGTGTGGGCATTTCATTTCCTTGGCGATTGGTTTACATGGGGAACTTATGATATATATATGTGTGACTTTTATACTGACTCTTATCCCTTGACAAAGACTGAGGTCGAAACGTTGGGATCCCTGGCTCTGCTCTCTATTGGCTAGTTTTTTCCTATAGTGCCTGGTAACTTTTCTATATTTGCTACATGTTGGTTCTAAGCTTGGTTTATTTACTTATTCTTTGTGATCTTGTAGCGGTTTGGTTATATATTATATGTCATATTTTAATTTACTGGATACCAATAAATTGTATTTTTTCTACTGGAGTGCATTCTATTCTGGTTTCTTTCAAATACTTTAGAGGTTTATGGGAAGCCTCCTATAGATGGTGCACCCTCGCTCTTTAGTGTGCAGGACAACTATTTGTTTCATTTTACAAATTCCCATAAACACCCTCCTAAACCTTGTGGACAGCCTTCCAGAAGAGCTGAAGCGGTTATAGCTGCAAAGGGTGGAGCGACGTCATATTGAACCCTATGGATTAGGAATGGGATGTCACTTAAATTCATATGTGAGTCAAGGCAGGTGAGCCAATACTTTTGGCAATATAGTGTATATATATATATACACAAACATGTGCAGACGTCACATGATACAGGCATCATTTCCCGCCTTTCATCTCCCAGCGCTCTGGTAACCGGTAATTCTATGCCATGATGCGCCGGCGAATTATCAATTAAACGGGAAGATAACGCTGCGAGGATTGTGTTTAAATGCTATACAGTATCACAGCTCCCCTTTGTGCCTTTGCTTGATACACACACACACACACAGTGATTCACAAAGCACTGGTGTTTGCCGTAGTTGCATCAGCAGCAAACTTCGGCTTTTCAAAGTGAGAAATTCAAACGACACCAGGAGAAGCTTCAACAACCAGACCCATCAACATCCAGACCCATCAACATCCAGACCCTTCAACATCCAAACCCTTCAACATCCAGACCCTTCAACAACCAGACCCTTCAACAACCAGACCCTTCAAAATACAGACCCTTCAACATCCAGACCCTTCAAAATCCAGACCCATCCACATCCAGACCCATCAACATCCAGACCCTTCAACAACCAGACCCTTCAACATACAGACCCCTCAACATCCAGACCCTTCAACAACCAGACCCTTCAACATACAGACCCTTCAACATCCAGACCCTTCAAAATCCAGACCCTTCAACATCCAGACCCATCAACATCCAGACCCTTCAACAACCAGACCCTTCAACATCCAGACCCATCAACATCCAGACCCTTCAACATCCAGACCCTTCAAAATGCAGACCCTTCAACAACCAGACCCTTCAACAACCAGACCCTTCCTGCCGATATTTGAATTTCCCTTTTGTCAAACGCCAAACTTTGTGGCAGCTGAAAAATGACAAACACTAGTGCTTGGTGTCGCTGTCCCATTACACACTGCACTGCGTCACTATCTCGTTACACGCATTGCAGCATTGTCCCATTACACACTATGTCGCTGTCCCGTTTCACACACTGCACTGAGGCATTGTCCCATTACATGCACTTTGTTGTGTCACTATAACATTGCACATACATTGTTGTGTCGCTGTCCCGTTACGCACACTCTGTTGTGTCGCTGTCCCGTTACGCACACTCTGTTGTGTCGCTGTCCCGTTACGCACACTTTGTTGTGTCGCTGTCCCGTTACGCACACTCTGTTGTGACGCTGTCCCGTTACGCACACTTTGTTGTGTCGCTTTCCCGTTACGCACACTTTGTTGCGTCGCTGTCCCATTACTGGCACCGTGAGCCCTAAATGGTCTGAGAGATGCGCCGCGCAGGGACCTGAATCTTTAATGGAAAAACAAAACATCTGGGGGATAAAAACCATTTACACCAACGGTGGCGAATAATGTGCCGCTCGGCACGGTGATCTATATGTACCCGAGTCACCACACGGTAACCGCAGAAACCAAGCAGCCACTTCCGCCGCCAGACGCCTCAGGTCTGCACATTCTACAAATTATAAACTTTTGTGCCTTAAAAAGAAGCCGTAACATGAAGTGACACAGACAGACCTTTATTACCCCCATCTAGAAGATATATACAGTTGTGTTCAAAATGATTCAACCCCCACTGAAATTGAGTGTTTTGGCCAGTTTGACATTGATTTTGATCATTCAGTCATCTTGCTTACAATTAAATCAAAGAGGCGCGTGTAGGTCAGACAAATATAACATAACATTTATAATGAAATAACCACAAATGTCTTTTCTGTGCTCACATCATTATCAGTTTTATTCAACCCCCAAGTGACATTCAATCTTAGTACAACATCCTTTTACAGTTATAACAGCTTTTAAACGTGAAGCATAGCTTGACACAAGTGTCTTGCAGCCATCTACGGGTATCTTCGCCCATTCGTCATGGGCAAAAGCCTCCAGTTCAGTCACATTCTTAAGCTTGCGCACTGCAACTGCTTTCTTTAAGTCCCACCAGAGGTTCTCAATCGAATTTAAGTCAGGTGACTGCGATGGCCACTCCAAAATGTTCCAGCCTTTAATCTGCAACCATGCTCTAGTGGACTTGGAGGTATGCTTGGGATCATTGTCCTGTTGAAAGGTCCAACGTCTCCCAAGCCTCAGGTTTGTGACAGACTGCATCACATTGTCATCCAATATCTCCTGGTACTGAAGAGAATTCATGGTACCTTGCACACGCTGAAGCTTCCCTGTACCTGCAGAAGCAAAACAGCCCCAAAGCATGATTGACCCCCCGCCATGCTTCACAGTAGGCAAGGTGTTCTTTTCTTCATAGGCCTTGTTCTTCCTCCTCCAAACATAGCGTTGATCCATGGGCCCAAACAGTCCTAATTTTGTTTCATCAGTCCACAGAACACTATCCCAAAACTTCTGTGGTTTGTCCACATGACTTTTGGCATACTGCAGTCGACTCTTCTTATTCTTTGGAGACAGCAAGGGGTGCGCTGGGAGTTCTGGCATGGAGGCCTTCATTACGCAGTGTGCGCCGTATTGTCTGAGCTGAAACTTCAGTACCCACATCTGACAAATCATTTCTCAGTTCCTCAGCAGTCACACGGGGACTTTTCTCCACTCTACGCTTCAGGTAGCGCACAGCAGTCAAAGTCAGCATCTTCTTTCTGCCACGACCAGTAGCGTTTCAACAGTGCCCTTTGCCTTGAATTTGCGAATGATGCTTCCTATGGTCTCTCTTGGTATGTTTAACATCTTTGCAATCTTCTTATAGCCATTGCCCTTCCTGTGAAGAGTAATCACCTCTTCTCTTGTCTTCCTGGACCATTCTCTTGACTTCACCATGTTTGTAACCACACCAGTAAATGTCTAGAAGGAGCTGAGTATCACAGTCATTTTAAAGCTGCCTAATTGGTGCTTATTATGCTTTATTGCTGCTCGTGACATCCACAGGTGTTTTCAATACCTGATTGAAAACACTTGAATGAACCTCTGTTCTTCAGAGTGGTAGTCTTTAAGGGGTTGAATAATTGTGTCAATGAAGAATTCACAAAAGAAACATTTACTACTGTATTACAAAACCAATTGATGTCATTTTAGTTGCATATGGTTCTTTAAAAAGTCCTTGTAGGATTTCATTCTGAATACAATTACAAATGTCACTAAATTCCCTAAAACCCTTTACAGCATTGGGGGTTGAATCATTTTGAACACAACTGTATATATATAAAACGCAACATCTGAGATTTGAGATAATTCATGTTTTGGAGCGATTGACGTCCCCCCTCGTTTAATGTTATGTGTGTTTGTGTTGTGGCGTTGCGTTTGCCCACGGATCGTGGACGAGCAGACCCCGCGCCGTGGCTGGTGCGATTAATTAACGCCGGGCTCGTGTGATGAAAACTTTGCCTTTCGGGATGTTTATCCACTCGCTTCTTCATAAAATCGCGCAGCGTCGCTCTTTTTGTTGCTTTATTATATGCGCAGTCTGTCAGTCAACCCCCGGCGTGCCAGCTGCTGCGGATTTCAGGCTCTCACACCAGGCTGGACGACTACCGCGAGACCTGGCGGCCCCTAACAGAGATTCATGGGAGTTGCAGTAGACAGCAGGGGATTGATAGCAATGAGAGCTGGAGGAGATTCACAGGGATGATACTCCACAGCAGCGAGCTGGAGGAGATTCACAGGGATGGTACTCCACAGCAGCGAGCTGGAGGAGATTCACAGGGACAGTATTCCACAGCAGCGAGCTGGAGGAGATTCACAGGGACAGTATTCCACAGCAGCGAGCAGGAGGAGATTTACAGGGATGGTACTCCACAGCAGCGAGCTGGAGGAGATTCACAGGGACAATATTCCACAGCAGCGAGCTGGAGGAGATTTACAGGGACAGTATTTCACAGCAGCGAGCTGGAGGAGATTCACAGGGATGGTACTCCACAGCAGCGAGCTGGAGGAGATTCACAGGGACAATATTCCACAGCAGCGAGCTGGAGGAGATTTACAGGGACAGTATTTCACAGCAGCGAGCTGGAGGAGATTCACAGGGATGGTACTCCACAGCAGCGAGCTGGAGGAGATTCACAGTGACAGTATTCCACAGCAGCGAGCAGGAGGATATTTACAGGGATGGTACTCCACAGCAGCGAGCTGGAGGAGATTCACAGGGATGGTACTCCACAGCAGGAGGTTGGTGCAGAGTGGTGGGAATAGAGGTGCACAGCAGCTCAGAGTGACTGAGGTTTGATTGCTGCCCGCGTGCCCTCTCCTCCCTCTTACTATGGGGAAGAGATGAGCTGCTGTAATTTCCGTACATTGAATCTAAGCTCAATCAGCAATACATCACGCGGCGTGTCAGTGCAGAGCTCATGCATGATAAATAACCTGCGCTCCGGACGGTTCCCTCGTGCTGAGTGGTCATACTGCTGACTGGTAACTGTCACCTAAATGCAATATATTGCAGGGACTGGCAGATAAGTGTAACCTGTGCACCGCCAGAGCGGTGGTGCGCACGCACTGTACTGCAGCCTGGACGCGCTGACATCTGCAGTATGGAAGGAGTTACCTCCATTACCATCAGTACCGACTCATAATAATCTGGGAATTCACCCTCACCACGAAGCAGGAAATCTCCCTCTGCCGCTTCTCCTGCGCCGGGCCCTTTTATTGCGAGGACAATCAGCTATTTAGGCTAGGGACAGATGAGCGCATTTTCTGCGGCCACCGTCAAAATGTACGTCGATGCGTGCGCACGCATTTTTTCACGGAATACGCTTAAGTGGTCAGACGACCACAGTCGCACAGTCGCAGGTACTCACCAACGCAATTCTAGGGAAATCCGGCTGTTTGAACGTTATGTAGGCCGCACACTAGCAGCGTCTGACATCTCCTAATCACGCACACACGCTGCCATGCGGCCGCAGCGCACTCTGTACGTCTGTAGCAGCGGTTTCACGTTCTGAGAAAAATGCGTTCATTTGCTGGTTGCGTGGTGTCGGCGCACTTTTGTACGCACGTACTGCGTATATTGGCCGTCATTGGCCGTTATGTGCTGCTACTGCCGCCGTGATTTAGTGCGCCTGCACGCGCGTTCCGACTGCCCCACTCTGACCCTAGCCTTAAACGGAACACCGCGTAAAACACCGGCTTTCACCGGCAAAGGAAGCCGAGTCCCGGAGCCTTAATCAGCGCCAGCGAGAGCCTTATTATATGTTTACTGGGAGAGAATGGGTTATATATATTATTATACCCTGAGTGAGGGCTTCACACGCAGCTAAAACCCATTACTCTATTACCCTCAGCAACAAATCACTGGGGAGAGGTTTGTCTGCATCAGATGCAAAGTGTGATCCTGAAATCACTGCAAAGCAAATATGTGCAACATTTTCTCCACGGCGACCAACACACCCCAAAATATTTTATGTGTACATGTGTATCCCAGAGCTGCACAGCAATAAAACCCACAGTAATGTGCAGTGTGTATGAGCGTATCACAGAACTCCACAGCAATAAAACTCACTGTAATGTGTGGTGTGTATGAGCGTATCCCAGAGCTGCACAGCAATAAAACCCACAGTAATGTGCGGTGTGTATGAGCGTATCACAGAGCTCCACAGCAAAAACTCACAGTAATGTGCAGTGTGTATGAGCGTATCACAGAGCTCCACAGCAATAAAACTCACAGTAATGTGCAGTGTGTATGAGGGTATCACAGAGCTCCACAGCAATAAAACCCACAGGAATGTGCGGTGTGTATGAGCGTATCACAGAGCTCCACAGCAAAAACTCACAGTAATGTGCAGTGTGTATGAGCGTATCACAGAGCTCCACAGCAATAAAACTCAAAGTAATGTGCAGTGTGTATGAGGGTATCACAGAGCTCCACAGCAATAAAACCCACAGGAATGTGCGGTGTGTATGAGCGTATCACAGAACTCCACAGCAATAAAACTCACAGTAATGTGCAGTGTGTATGAGCGTATCACAGAGCTCCACAGCAATAAAACCCACAGGAATGTGCGGTGTGTATGAGTGTATCACAGAACTCCACAGCAATAAAACTCACTGTAATGTGTGGTGTGTATGAGTGTATCACAGAACTCCACAGCAATAAAACTCACTGTAATGTGTGGTGTGTATGAGTGTATCACAGAGCTCCACAGCAAAAACTCACAGTAATGTGCAGTGTGTATGAGTGTATCACAGATCCTGGCTGAACCTGAGTCACACGCGTTACCCCATTGCTTCTCTCTCGGAATCCTTGGCTTGTTTTGGTTACACGGTTATTCTAACAATGCGAAGTGATCCAATAATTCTGTAAAAATCTAATATTGGCATTTATTACCGTTTTAGTTGAATTTTATACAGTTTGAGCTGGATCTCAGTTCCCCCCCCCACTCTGCACCATAAGTCACATCGCAAACCCCCGTCTCCTGCTCCCGGCGATCACAGGCAGCGAGAGAATCGCTAAAGTTACCAAAATGCTTCTTTTACCGGTCAGAATTTATTACAAGAAACAGTAAAAACAGATAAAAGCCGAGATTAAATTCCAGTTATTATTTGGGGGAACTCCTCTCGATATTAACACCGTGCATGGTGACGTCCTGTGTGAGCGCCACCTGACCTGTGTTCAGAGGACGGAGAGGCGGGTGGAGGAGTCTGACGCACCCAAACGTCCGTCCCTCCGGCATCTCATGGGTTAATCATCAACAGCGTAAAAACAGAATCCAACGGAAACAAAACAAACTCCCATTTACTCATTTCACTTAACGAGTGCCGTGGTCTGCCGGTGACATCATGCCGCCAGCGCCGCGCCGGGACACGGCTTTTTTTTTCTCCATTATGTGGTTTCCGCGGCTGGAAGCGGGGGGGGGGGGGGGTTCAAATTCCAGAGTGACAGGATGGAAACGCCGGTCCTCGCGAGGATTCTGCGGCGCACGGTCTAGCCTCAGAAAAGGAAATCTGGGGAATGGGGGGGGGTCTCTATCGCGTCCGGAGGGGGGGTCTGTAACGAGACGGCCGCCGTGGCGCAGGGGGGGGCTCCGTGCTCCCCCCTCCCCTGAGCTGAAAGGCTGGAGACAAAACAATTTCGCACCTTTTTGCAGATAAGCAGAAAATCGCAGCGAAATCCAGCAGTGCCATTAACTAATTACATTGCCGCGCCGCTGCCGCTGCCGCCACTCAATCCCGCCGATTGGCTGTCCTGCCGTAAATCCCCGATCTGTCAGGCCAGGCCACCCCGCCGGCTTTAACCAGTATTGGCTTTTTTCCCCCAGCATTTTTATGCTTTAGGTAAATTCTATACGGTGATATTTCAGGCGTCACGCCCCTCCCCCTCCTGTCGCCGCGAAGCGACGCAGCCAAGCGCAAAACCCCGTCTTTATTTACTTTACGAGCTTTTTTTATTATTATTATTTATTTTGTTATTTAATTTTTTTTTTTTTACCAGTTCAGCGGGTTTAAGCTGCGCGTTACGCGGCGGGCAGGTACGGCGGGCGCGCCTGAGTTATTACGCGGGATGGCGCCCTCCTCCCGCGCCGCGTCCCGATTGGCCGCACGCTTTGCGTTATTTTATATCATTTTAACTCGTTTTATGATGCGGAAATCTGGTGGACGAGGGGATGCGCGGCAGACCTTTTTTTTTATGTCTACGCATAAACGAGCTTGTCGGCGTTTTCGCGGAAATGTGACATAAAGATAAAACTGGCGGAAATATCACAAATACCCATTAAAACTGGGCGGGGGAGGGGATTATATACATCACCGCATGTTTTACATCGCTCAGGTCCCTGGGGTAATAAAATGAGGGATGAGCACCTCAGCGGCACACAAGGGGTTAAAGGTTCATTTTTGGGGGGTGCAACAGGCGACGGCAGCCTCTGTGATCCAATCCCAGCGCCGTCAGGAACGGCCTCGGCCAATTAAAGGACAATGGATGGATATTCTGCATGAGCGACTGAGCGGGAAGAGAAAACACACAAAACACGAGAAAAACACAGGAAAACGCGCCCAGCTCAGCTCTGCTTATACATCACGGCGGCGCGGGAGGGAGCGCTGATCTGGGGGTGCGGAGGACGCAGCGGACGCGCCGGCTTCACAAACTGCCACGTCAGCATTATAAAGCTTAATTAAGAGCCATTTAACAAAAAACTAATCAAAAAGCGGGCTCGGCGTGACGCCTTCAGAGCGCTGTGACAAAGAGCGGGCCGTGTGCGCCGCCGCCGCCGCTGCAGCGATACTGTCATTTCATGTCGTTTTGTTATGGTTTTTGTTAGAATTCTTTAACTCCCTCGTCCTGATCTCCCCGAGCAGCAGAAAAAAACACTTTTTAGCCCGGAGATAAATTTGAATTAGTATTTCTTCTAATTACGTAAAAACCTTTGTTTTTCCTTTTGGTGTTTTACCTTACGGCCACTCTTTCTGAACAACTAAACAAGATTTATTTTATTTTCCTTCCTTTATCAAGTAACTCCAATCTCCTCTAGGTATTCTGAAGTCGACATGATTTCCGTCAGTTTGTTTTAAAGTCATTGTTAAAGAAGGGATTAGTTTTACCTTATGGCTCGTCCTACTGAAGGTGTCATGATTTGAGCCATGTAAAATCGGTTTCCAGCGCTCTTAATCCCACCTTTTACATATTTTTCTTACTGTTTATGGCTAATAGCTCAGTTCTTCATTACTTGTCATTTCCAGAGGAAATATAACACAATTTTATCTTATGGCGCTTCTTTCTGAAATGGTACTTTTCCCTGTGACGGTTTGGAAAGGGGAATTAAAGTGTTAGCTGTGAGGGAAGGCTGGAGCACGGCAAGCTAGGTGACTCTGTGTTATAGCTGGATGATACGATATGTTTTTCATAAGAAAAGGCTACTTTATCTTATGGCACGTCTTTCTGAGGGGTTCAGACATGGACTGTTAAAGTAATTTTGTTCCATTTCCAGAGTCTCCCCTTTTTCTCACAAATCACTCGGCATTTGATCAGACGCTACACATTGGCGGTGTTAACAAATCACTCTGAAGCTTGAGAAGAGACTACTTTATCTTATGAAACTATTTTCCTGAAGGGTTATAAAGAGCAATTAAAGTGTTCTTTATAAGGGAAGGCTTTGAGCGCTGGAAGTAAAACAAGTCTTTGCATTACAGCTGGACGATACAATATGTTTTTCAATACTTAAAGTAGCCTACTTTATCTTATGAACCTTCTTTCTGAAGCCTATCACTGCTTCAGCTTTCCTCGCAGTGTTACCATTGCTTGGGGGGGTGATTGATGAATATTCTGTCTGCGGGAGGAGGAGGAGAGCATGGAAACCATACGTTGGCGCACAGTCCACAATGATAGGTTTTAAAACAAAGTCACTATTTGATCAATTAAAAAATCTGCAATTTATAAATAGAAAACCCACAAAATCAACAAGACAGAGAACAAACAAGTATTGCACTGCCAGTATACGATTTGTTACCCTCTGAGTCCTGCGCCAGTTGCCTGTGATCCCTTTTAACCCCTTCACACCCGAAATCGAGTTATCTTGATTTTGAATTGTAATACGTTGATCAACACTCAATAACCTAATATATTAAAAACACATTTTCACACCTTTTTAGAGCAGGATTAATCCTCTTCCTGTGGAGAAACAAAATCCACTGCCTTATCTATCTCCGAGTGCCCTACAGAGAGTGAGAGAAAACAAGCTGTAAATCGCAGCTCTAGACCTCACTGAAACAAAAAGTTCAAACACATTACATCAGCATTCCAGCAGCCAGGGATGTGTCAGAATACAGGGAGAGCTGTGGGGTCAGTCGCTGCTGTACAGGGATAAGATTCAGGGGGTTATAATGAGTGTAAATCCCTGTACAGTACAGATACAAGGTGTTGCTGTAATTGCCATACACAGGCATTATGCGGCACATACAGATACAAGGTGTTTCTGTAATTGTCACACACAGGCATTATGCAGCACATACAGATACAAGGTGTTACTGTAATTGCCACACACAGGCATTATGCAGCACATACAGATACAAGGTGTTGCTGTAATTGCCATACACAGGCATTATGCAGCACATACAGATACAAGGTGTCGCTGTAATTGTCATACACAGGCATTATGCAGCACATACAGATACAAGTGTTGCTGTAATTGCCATACACAGGCATTATGCAGCACATACAGATACAAGGTGTTGCTGTAATTGTCATACACAGGCATTATGCAGCACATACAGATACAAGGTGTTGCTGTAATTGTCATACACAGGCATTATGCAGCACATACAGATACAAGGTGTTGCTGTAATTACCACACACAGGCATTATGCAGCACATACAGATACAGGTGTCGCTGTAATTGCCACACACAGGCATTATGCAGCACATACAGATACAAGGTGTCGCTGTAATTGCCACACACAGGCATTATGCAGCACATACAGATACAAGGTGTTGCTGTAATTGCCATACACAGGCATTATGCGGCACATACAGATACAAGGTGTTGCTGTAATTGCCATACACAGGCATTATGCAGCACATACAGATACAAGGTGTCGCTGTAATTGCCATACACAGGCATTATGCAGCACATACAGATACAAGGTGTTGCTGTAATTGCCATACACAGGCATTATGCGGCACATACAGATACAAGGTGTTGCTGTAATTGCCATACACAGGCATTATGCGGCAACATACAGAAGGTGTTGTTGTAATTGTCACACACAGGCATTATGCAGCACATACAGATACAAGGTGTTGCTGTAATTGCCATACACAGGCATTATGCAGCACATACAGATACAAGGTGTTGCTGTAATTGCCATACACAGGCATTATGCAGCACATACAGATACAAGGTGTTGTTGTAATTGTCACACACAGGCATTATGCAGCACATACAGATACAAGGTGTTGCTGTAATTGCCATACACAGGCATTATGCGGCACATACAGATACAAGGTGTTGCTGTAATTGCCATACACAGGCATTATGCGGCACATACAGATACAAGGTGTTGTTGTAATTGTCACACACAGGCATTATGCAGCACATACAGATACAAGGTGTTGCTGTAATTACCATACACAGGCATTATGCGGCACATACAGATACAAGGTGTTGCTGTAATTGCCACACACAGGCATTATGCAGCACATACAGATACAAGGTGTTGCTGTAATTGCCATACACAGGCATTATGCAGCACATACAGATACAAGGTGTCGCTGTAATTACCACACACAGGCATTATGCAGCACATACAGATACAAGGTGTCGCTGTAATTGCCATACACAGGCATTATGCGGCACATACAGATACAAGGTGTTGCTGTAATTGTCATACACAGGCATTATGCAGCACATACAGATACAAGGTGTCGCTGTAATTGCCATACAGGCATTATGCGGCACATACAGATACAAGGTGTTGCTGTAATTGTCATACACAGGCATTATGCAGCACATACAGATACAAGGTGTCGCTGTAATTGCCATACACAGGCATTATGCGGCACATACAGATACAAGGTGTTGCTGTAATTGCCATACACAGGCATTATGTGGCACATACAGATACAAGGTGTTGCTGTAATTGCCACACACAGGCATTATGTGGCACATACAGATACAAGGTGTTTCTGTAATTGTCATACACAGGCATTATGCAGCACATACAGATACAAGGTGTTGCTGTAATTACCACACACAGGCATTATGCAGCACATACAGATACAAGGTGTTGCTGTAATTGCCATACACAGGCATTATGCAGCACATACAGATACAAGGTGTTGCTGTAATTGCCATACACAGGCATTATGCAGCACATACAGATACAAGGTGTTGCTGTAATTGCCATACACAGGCATTATGCAGCACATACAGATACAAGGTGTTGCTGTAATTGCCATACACAGGCATTATGCAGCACATACAGATACAAGGTGTTGCTGTAGTTGCCATACACAGGCATTATGCAGCACATACAGATACAAGGTGTTGCTGTAATTGCCATACACAGGCATTATGCGGCACATACAGATACAAGGTGTTGCTGTAATTGCCATACACAGGCATTATGCGGCACATACAAATACAAGGTGTTGCTGTAATTGCCATACACAGGCATTATGCGGCACATACAGATACAAGGTGTTGTTGTAATTGTCACACACAGATACAAGGTGTTGCTGTAATTGCCATACACAGGCATTATGCGGCACATACATTACAGATACAAGGTGTTGCTGTAATTGCCATACAGGCATTATGCAGCACATACAGATATAAGGTGTTGCTGTAATTGCCATACACTGGCATTATGCAGCACATACAGATACAAGGTGTTGCTGTAATTGCCATACACAGGCATTATGCAGCACATACAGATACAAGGTGTTGCTGTAATTGCCATACACAGGCATTATGCAGCACATACAGATACAAGGTGTTGCTGTAATTGCCATACACAGGCATTATGCAGCACATACAGATACAAGGTGTTGCTGTAATTGCCATACACAGGCATTATGCAGCACATACAGATACAAGGTGTTGCTGTAATTGCCATACACAGGCATTATGCGGCACATACAGATATTGCATTGCTAATAATCTCATTCTGATCACTACAAATCCACATGAGATCTCACCATTTTATTATCTGTCTGCAGCACATTTACTGTATCTGCCTGTATGTTGATAATGTAGGCCCCATGTAAGCAGATCTGACCATTTTTATTATTTATCACAGTTGCAGTATTTGACAAAAAGGCCATTTCTGCCTGTATGCTGATAATGCAGACACTGTGTGACATCGTGAAAGACCAAAAACACCATCTCGAGTTCAGACTTTTTCATTCCAACAATATTTCTGTAAAGGGTTAATGAATACGTGAAAAATTAAAAATGTCTAAATTTACATTACTTAATTTTTTTTAACATTCTCTGGAATTTTTCTATTTTCCTCCATATTTCACCGTTAACTTTGCATCGCGTTTCAAATAAATGTTACGATAAAGAAACGTCAACAAAAATCACTTGGTAGTGAAGGGGTTAATAATGAGGTAATCCGCAGACCCTCTCCTTAGTGCAATATTTTGGAGGGGAGGGGTAACGGATTGGCAGGTCAGAGGTCATAGCTGCCCCCCCCTCCGCGCACGGTGCAGCACCCGCTGATACATTCTTTCTGTTCCGTCATTAAACACTGCGTCGTCGTCTCGCTCCCTGCGCCGTTTTTTTTCGTTTTTGTGCATTTCACCGTATCGTGTCTCTGCGACCTAACCCTTTCACTGCCGGAGGGAAGCCGCTGCCGCCGCTCGTTGAGTTAATTGGATTGCGATCCCGCTCTGTGTTGAGTTTTTGTGGCGGCTCGGTTAATTTGTCTGCAGATGGCGAGGGCTCGCGGCCTCTGAACGCTTCCCCGGCCTCGGTCTGTCGTGTGACCCCCCCCCCTCATATCATATTGTATTTTTTATTCATTTTTACTTATTTACAGGTGAAATACAGGCGGCGTGCAGAGCGAGATGCTGCCGCAGATATCATTTGTGTCTTGTCATGCAGATTTATAGAGGTTACGTATGAAGAGCCGCTGCGGCGGGCAGATAGACTCCTCGGCCACTCGCTTCCCGCTGCCGAATTGGATTTTATTGCCACGCGTTTCGCATTCCTGCGGCTGATCTTCTCCTGGAACTCCGGCCAGAACAAAGCGATTTTAATTCTACATCCGATTTTAATCCACTTACTTCCCATTGCCATTTAACAGACTGCAGGTAGGGGCCGCGCCGCAGGCAATCAAATCCCCGGCTGCTGCAATCTGGAGTGGCCCGGGGGGGGGGAGCGGGGGGATTAGCGCGGCTCACGACGCAAATTGTTTTCACTCCGCAAAAAAGAGATGGGCAACCACGGAACAATACGAAGGGGACGCGGCGTCTGTAAATTATTAGCAAAATGCAGGATTGTTTGTTTTAAATAAACTGAAGGCGAAAAGATTCATTAAAATAAAAAAAAAGGTGAAAATAATAAAAAAAAAATGATAAAAAAGCAAACAGAAGCCATAGAAGAGAAAAACATACCAAAATAATGTATAAAAGGTGCGTTTACTGGCAGAACGCGAAGATATCGCTCAGGTTTTGGAGCCGCAGCCGGTTAACGCGTTTCGCGCGTGACGAGCAGACGGGGAAACGTTGGTGGAGACGGTGTTTTTCAGGGATACTGACATGGCGAGGGGCAGCTTTTCCAGAATATTGCAGGGAGGTGCTGCACCGCGATGTGCCGGGGGCTGACGTGCGGAACGCACGGGGGGAGAGAGAGAGAGGTTCAGACAGTCTGATGTAGCAGAGAAACAAATCTGTCCCGATGCTTTTCCTGCGCGCGGAATGCGGCAATACATCCATCCCGCTCTCGGAAGATTTGCTTTGTAAGGGCAATATAAACCAATTTTTATTCATTTCCACTTCTAGAAAAACACAAAAGTACACGTCGTGCCGGAGAGACGGAAAGCTCCGGCGTCGGATGCCGCATACAGACACCCAGAACTTTCCAGCTGGCCGCGGTGCATCAAAATGCAGCGCGGCAAGGGTCGACACGTGTGCCTTCTGTGCGCGGGGTCTCTCTGCACCCCGTGGGGTCGCGGGTCAGCTCCTCAGGCTGGGATGGCTTGTCGGAGAGTCCTGGGAGTTGTAGTTCAGCTTTCTACAGAACATAACTATGACTCCCAGCATCTCTTGGCCATTAACCCACTCGACACAGATGGGGCACCAGGATTGGCTGAGACATGTGATATGATACAGTTTGCTCCTGGCCACTTCACAGCAAGGAGCACGGTGCAACGCGTTACGTGGTCTCTGTGCGCGGTCACGCGCCCGATCATTAGGGATGTGTGTTTCGGGTTTCGGAATTTTCGGATGCGGCCGATTTTCCGAAAATTTTTAGATCCAAAAACGGCAGATCCGAAAAGTTTTCCGAGCCGAAACGAAATATTTTCGGAATTTTCGAATGGACTTGAAATGTGTCAAATCGAAATTTATTGCTTTGAAATGAGGAGAACAGACGTTCCGAAAAAACGAAAATTTCCGAAATCACGAAAAGTCGATACAAAAAACGAGCAAAGTGACACGAAAATACGAAAAATGGTCGATATTCCGAAAAAAAAATGTACACGAAAAACGAGTCGAGCCGAACCGAATCGAAACAGAAATCGGTCGAAACGAGCCAAATCGAAAAGTTTAAACATCCGAAAAATCGAATCGAACCGAAAAAAAAAATCGGTGCACAAGCCTACCGATCGTCAGTGCGCGCAGCCAGTACAGCCTTCACAAACTGGTCTGAAAGAGGCGCAGGATCCAATACAGCCAAAAATATGGTAATATAACCCAAAAACTGTGTAGGTTCATCCAAAAGCTCTCAGATACACAAGACCTGCTTTCACCAAAACCGAGGCTGTGGTGAAGCCCATTTAGAAGCAATGGTATGTGCGTCTCTCTGGTGGAGCATCTCGAGCCTACATATTACTAGTCCTTCGTTCACCGTGCGTAGACGTCCACCATATTGGCCTGACCCGCATCATACTCGTGCAAATTTAACTCGTTTTTGTCTCTTGAAAGGACCTTTGCATTTCCTCAGCTGTCCTCCTCACCAGACCCGCGCGCTTGATATCGTGGCTTGACACATGTTTTACTCAACTTCACCTCAAAGTGTTGACCTGCAACCACCATCAGAGCTTCAAACGTGATGCACCCTCATACAGCTTATGAGCTCATCCTAAAAACCTGACCAGCCTTTGTCACCCCTAGAACCTCATGAGTTTACTCCAACCTTCTCCTCACCTAGAACTTCATCAATGAGCTTAACCCAACTTTTCCTCCTCATCTTGGACCTCGTAAATAAGCTTATCCCACCTTCTCCCCATCTAGGACCTTATATATGAGCTTAACCTACCTTCTCCTCATGTGTAGGTGAATGTGATGCACCTTCATAACACTTATCAGCTCATCTTAAAATCTTGACCAGCTTTTGTCACACCTAGAACGTCATAAATGAGCTTATCCCACTTACCAATCACCACCTAGGACCTCACGAGCTTAACCCAACGTTTCGCCACATAAATGGACCTTCTCCCCTTGTAGGACGTTGAAAATAAACCTGATCCGCCTCCTCCCCCAGAACCTTGAACTCGACCCTCCTTCTCCTCTGGTAGAGCTATGGTAAGAAGATTGACCCACCATACGGACGCTTCATAGCTCAACATGAACCTTTGACCTGCTGTCAGAGCTCCTGAAACCCACAAACTGTGTCCGTCTTTTCCTCACCTAGAACCTTGCTAATACAGATCACCTACTTTCTCCTCTAGACCCTCAGAAACTTGGCCCAAAGTCTCGACATGAAGAGGTTTGCCCCATCGTCCACATGTGTCATAGCGCATGATAAAACTGTGGCCCACTTTCTGTGCTCCTAGAAACCACAAACCACGTCCGTCTTATCCTCACCTAGAACCCAAACCGATGTGAAGGCCACCATTACTGATCCCCCGAGCGTGCCGTTACCTGTCCTGCACCAGTGAGCTCATAAATAACGCTGCACCACCTTCTCTGCAACTGAAAAGCTGATAAATCTGCGTCGACCCGCCTTCCCCGCGCCACACAACAATCCCTACATTTTCATGGACACACCGGCTGATGGGCTGACGTATGGACCAGTAACCCAAGATTTACCCTCCAAGGAGGGCGGCTTATTAAAGGGACAGTGCTTCATTACGGCGCGGCTTATTAAAGGGACAGTGCTTCATTACGGCGCGGCTTATTAAAGGGACAGTGCTTCATTACGGAGCGGCTTATTAAAGGGACAGTGCTTCATTACGGAGCGGCTTATTAAAGGGACAGTGCTTCATTACGGAGCGGCTTATTAAAGGGACAGTGTTTCATTACGGAGCGGCTTATTAAAGGGACAGTGATTCATTACATCGCGGCTTATTAAAGGGACAGTGCTTCATTACGGCGCAGGTTATTAAAGGGACAGTGCTTCATTACGGAGCGGCTTATTAAAGGGACAGTGCTTCAATATGGCGCGGCTTATTAAAGGGACAGTGCATCATTACGGCGCGGCTTATTAAAGGGACAGTGCATCATTACGGCGCAGCTTATTAAAGGGACAGTGCATCATTACGGTGCGGCTTATTAAAGGGACAGTGCATCATTATGGCGTGGTTTATTAAAGGGACATTGCATCATTACGGCGGCTTATTAAAGGGACAGTGCTTCATTACGGCGCGGCTTATTAAAGGGACAGTGCATCATTACGGCGGCTTATTAAAGGGACAGTGCTTCATTACGGCGCGGCTTATTAAAGGGACAGTGCTTCATTACGGCGTGGCTTATTAAAGGGACAGTGCTTCAATATGGCGCAGCTTATTAAAGGGACAGTGCCTCATTACGGCGCGGCTTATTAAAGGGACAGTGCTTCAATATGGCGCAGCTTATTAAAGGGACAGTGCCTCATTACGGCGCGGCTTATTAAAGGGACAGTGCTTCAATATGGCGCAGCTTATTAAATGTTAATTCCAGGCAATAGTTTGTTTTTTTAAACAGATTTTCAAACTCGTGATGGGTTTTATACTTTTTTTCACCCCATTTGTCAGCTGTTCGTCTTTTTCCGCTGGCTGGTCGGCGCTCTGTTCGGCGGATCGTCGGGTGTGCTCAGCTTTTTTTCGGATCGCTCTGATTGTTTTCCAGTGGTTTTTGCATTCGAATCGGTGTTTTTTCCGATGTGTTCAGTGTTTTTTTCCCTGCATTTCGGGGATCCTGCGGTTAATGCTGAATTCGCCGCAGGGGCGGGGGATTTGATTCCACGCTGCAGGGAGCAGCAGAGCAGTGACATTCCAGTGGAATTTTGTTGCTCTTTGAATAACCCTGTAAGTTTCCCATCATGCTCAGCAAACACAAAGCCGTGTCTGTCAGGTCGTAATGAATCCCCTGCGATGGGGGAGGGGCAGATATTCCCGTGACTCGTTATGAACCGCGACAGGCGGCGAATACGTTCACTGCGATTAGTCATTTCTCTGACATGAAGGCCGAGGTGCGCGTGCTCCACCACGCCTACAATCACACATTCCACTTTATCTGTGCGTAAATACATACCCTGATACCATGTGTGCAGGAGCGCAGAGTATAAGCGCACCCTGATACTGTGTGTGCAGGAGCGCAGAGTATAAGAGCACCCTGATACTGTGTGTGCAGGAGCGCAGCGTATAAGAGCACCCCGATACTGTGTGTGCAGGAGCGCAGAGTATAAGAGCACCCCGATACTGTGTGTGCAGGAGCGCAGAGTATAAGCGCACCCTGATACTGTGTGTGCAGGAGCGCAGAGTATAAGAGCACCCTGATACTGTGTGTGCAGGAGCGCAGAGTATAAGCGCACCCTGATACTGTGCGTGCAGGAGCGCAGAATATAAGCGCACCCCGATACTGTGTGTGCAGGAGCGCAGAGTATAAGAGCACCCTGATACTGTGCGTGCAGGAGCGCAGAATATAAGCGCACCCCGATACTGTGTGTGCAGGAGCACAGAGTATAAGCGCACCCTGATTCCATGTGTGCAGGAGCGCAGAGTATAAGCGCACCCTGATACCATGTGTGCAGGAGCGCAGAGTATAAGAGCACCCTGATACCATGTGTGCAGGAGCGCAGAGTATAAGAGCACCCCGATACCATGTGTGCAGGAGCGCAGAGTATAAGAGCACCCCGAAACTGTGCGTGCAGGAGTGCAGAGTATAAGCGCACCCTGATACCATGTGTGCAGGAGCGCAGAGTATAAGAGCACCCCGATACCATGTGTGCAGGAGCGCAGAGTATAAGAGCACCCCGATACTGTGCGTGCAGGAGTGCAGAGTATAAGTGCACCCTGATACCATGTGTGCAGGAGCGCAGAGTATAAGAGCACCCCGATACCATGTGTGCAGGAGCGCAGAGTATAAGAGCACCCCGAAACTGTGCGTGCAGGAGTGCAGAGTATAAGCGCACCCTGATACCATGTGTACAGGAGCGCAGAGTATAAGAGCACCCCGATACCATGTGTGCAGGAGCGCAGAGTATAAGAGCACCCCGATACCATGTGTGCAGGAGCGCAGAGTATAAGAGCACCCCGATACTGTGCGTGCAGGAGTGCAGAGTATAAGTGCACCCTGATACCATGTGTGCAGGAGCGCAGAGTATAAGCGCACCCTGATACTGTGCGTGCAGGAGCGCAGAGTATAAGCGCACCCTGATACCATGTGTGCTGGAGCGCAGAATATAAGCACACCCGGATACTGTGCGTGCAGGAGCGCAGAGTATAAGCGCACCCTGATACCATGTGTGCAGAAGCGCAGAGTATAAGAGCACCCCGATACCGTGTGTGCAGGAGCTCAGAGTATAAGCGCACCCCGATACCGTGCGTGCAGGAGCTCAGAGTATAAGCGCACCTCAATACCGTGTGTGCAGGAGCGCAGAGTATAAGCGCACCCTGATACCGTGCGTGCAGCAGCGCATAGTATAAGCGCACCCCGATACCGTGCGTGCAGGAGCGCAGAGTATAAGCGCACCTTGATACCGTGCGTGCAGGAGCGCAGAGTATAAGCGCACCCTAATACTGTGTGGGCAGGAGCGCAGAGTATAAGCGCACCCCAATACTGTGTGTGCAGGAGTGCAGAGTATAAGCGCACCCCAATACTGTGTGTGCAGGAGTGCAGAGTATAAGCGCACCCCAATACTGTGTGTGCAGGAGTGCAGAGTATAAGCGCACCCTGATACTGTGTGTGCAGGAGCGCAGAGTATAAGCGCACCCTGATACTGTGTGTGCAGGAGCGCAGAGTATAAGCGCACCCTGATACTGTGTGTGCAGGAGCGCAGAGTATAAGCGCACCCCGATACCGTGCGTGCAGGAGCGCAGAGTATAAGCGCACCCCGATACCGTGCGTGCAGGAGCGCATAGTATAAGCGCACCCCGATACCGTGCATGTAAGAGCGCAGAGTATAAGCGCACCCTAATACTGTGTGGGCAGGAGCGCAGAGTATAAGCGCACCCCGATACTGTGTGTGCAGGAGCGCAGAGTATAAGCGCACCCTGATAGTGTGCAAGCAAGATACAGTAGGTGCAGCATTTGACTGCACGGCATGCGCCCCCCCCACCCTGATAACCATTGTGCAGCCAGTGCTTCCGCAGAGGTGCCCCCCCCCAGTGACCAATGTTCCGTTCGGCCCGTGTTGTTGCGCACTTGTTGCATGCCAGACACCCCCTCCCCCCATGTTGCCACGTGTGCGCTGCATGCCGCCCCCCGGCAGTTTTTCCATGTACACGTTGCATGCCGTGGCCCCCTTGGTGACCCCCCCCCCACGGCGATTCGCAGGCGGCGATTGACATTGTTATTTTTCCGCTGCTTAACGAGCTGAATCCATTGAACGCGCCGGATTAACGAGTCTTGGTGCTGGACGTTTTGGTGAAGTGTTATTATACAAGACCTCCTCTGGTACTGGAGTGCTGGGGGGGTGTCACTGAATTGGGGGGGGGCGTTAATGACATCATTCGCCGCTTTTCATGCATTGTTTTGTTTTTTTTCCCTCCCAGGGTAACCAAGAGACCTCGGCTCCACCAGAAGCAATGGCACAACCCTATCCACCCACGCAGTACCCTCCACCGCCACAGAACGGGCTGCCCGCCGAATATGCCACCCCTCACCCCCTCCCCACGCCAGACTACACCGGACAGACCACGGTAGCAGAGCACGCACTGACCCTGTACACGGCAGGACGCAGTCACGGAGAACCCCAGGGCAGCGACGTCAGCACACAGTCTGTAACGGGGACTCAGACGCTCACGGTAAGCAGGAGCGGCCGCCCGGCAGAGAGGTGCCACGTGAGAAGCCGTTACAAGTAGAACGTGAAATGACCGTCATGCCGGCATCGCAAATCTGAGGCAAAAATTGCTGAAACTGGCATTTTTCTCCTACATAGTTTGCCATTAATTTGCCAATTCCGCACAGTTTGGTAAATACGCCCGTACAGGTTCCAGTGTGCCCGGCTGGCACCGCGGCTGTGCGTGGCGTTTGTATACTCTGCCGACCTTGCCAGCCCCCCTCGGCCCGCTGGACCGTGGTGAACATAAAGCCGTTCATAAAATCCCATTGGCAGGCGGGCACGGCCAGGCGGGCACAGGGGGGTATAACTCCCACGTTACAGGTTAGGTATGGCTTGTTTTCTGTGAGCCAGGGTGCACATTGCAATAGATGCGATGCCAGCTCTGCGGTGTGCGGCACGGCTCTGCAGTGTGCGGCACGGCTCTGCGGTGTGCAGCGCGGATCTGAGTGTGTATGTATACCTCCAGATTTGTAGCGGGCAGTGTCAGACCACGAACACACACATACACCTTGCTCGAGTGCGGAACGCGTCATGGCAAATATCTCTCCCACCAGGTGAAACCACAGAAACTCTGGAAATGGAGCCCGGTGGCAGCACCATGACAAATACACAATATGTGACAAACGTGCACACACGCAGGCACACACAGTCACATGCAGGCAGTTGCACACACAGTCACACGCATGTACACACACGCAGGCACACATAAACGCACGCACAGTCATACATAGACACACACAGTCACCCTGTTTCTTTGATTCAGAGTTGCACCCCTCTCTTCGTGTTAAAGGGGGCCTTTTGGAGTCACTGCCGTTTTGTCGCCCGCCCCCCTCCCCCACACTTTGCTTGTTTTCACAGATATTTATACGAGGAATAAGGTGCGTGTTTGAATAAAGTGCGCGTTTGAATAAGGTGCGCATTTGAATAAGGTGCGCGTTTGAATAAAGTGTGTGTTTGAATTAGGTGCGTGTTTGAATAAAGTGCGTGTTTGAATAAAGTGCGTGTTTGAATAAGGTGCGTGTTTGAATAAGGTGCGTGTTTGAATAACGTGCGTGTTTGAATAAGGTGTGTGTTTGAATAAAGTGCGTGCTTGAATAAGGTGCGTGCTTGAATAAGGTGCGTGCATGAATAAGGTGCGTGTCTGAATAAAGTGCGTGTCTGAATAAGGTGCGTGTTTGAATAACGTGCGTGTTTGAATAATGTGCGTGTTTGAATAAGGTGTGTGTATGAATAAGTTGCATGTTTGAATAAAGTGCGTGTATGAAATAGTGATGAGCCGAACACCCCCGTGTTCGGTTCGCATTCGAACTCGAACAATTTCAAAAACACGAACCGAACTCAATGCAAGTCAATGGGGCTGAAAATTCGGTTTTTAGAGTGCCCTCCCAGAGGGCATATATGCTAGATATTTGCCATAAAAGGTGTATGGGGGTCCGGGTAGTGCCCTGGGGGACAGGAAACAAGGACAAAAAGTTATAAAATAAATGTTTTTAAAGGAACAGTGAGTTTTCCATAAAATAAGGGTTAAGAATAAAAACGAAAAATTCCTTCAAATATCGTGCCTAGGAGGTCCCCATAACCTGCCCGTGAAGTGGCGGATTTCTAGGATGTATAGAAACACTTAAAAACAAAAAAATTACGTTTCAAATTACAGTAAATGCTTTTCCTTTAATCTATTCATAAACAACTGCTTGGGGACGGCAGTCTGTATGAAAAGAGGAGACGTTTTAGGACACACAGAACAAGTTTTGTGATTTTTTGGCTAAATTATGGTGAAACTTGTGCAGGCTTTGGATGACAGTAACAATAGGTGCTTTAAAATTGGGCCTTTAGTGTCGGCAACAGTGCCGTCACACCGTAACCCCTCTGTGGTATTGTGGAAGAGTGCAGGGTTGGACCCTGCTGTCAAATATTAAAATGATATGAATCTGGTACAGGCGTCAGTGCACCTAAATATTGTGGAAAGAGAAAGAGAAAAGCGCCTATACAAATCCCCACAACCGTAAAGGCAAACAGCACAGCAAGCACACCTTGTGAGCTATTGCCGTGAGTAACGTACACAATTTATTTATTTTATTTATAAAGGATTTTACCAGGAAGGATACATTGAGATTTCTCTTGTTTTCAAGTATGTCCTGGGTTCGAGAACATTGAGTGGTTACAGAAATACAAAATAGTAAAAATTCAAGATATTAACACAAGACCAAATATACAGATTATTTCCTACATATTAAATTTTTCTGTATATAGTCACTGTGTTACATGTTTACAGGTGCACTCCATATTGAGGTATGTTAATAGGGTAGACTTAAGGGACTTTAGACTGGGGAAAGATTTGACGGTGTCTGGGAGGTTATTCCATAATTGCGGTGCTCTATAGGAAAATGAGGATCGAGACACTTTCTTTTTGTATTGTGGTATTGCAAGTAAGGTGCTGGTCCTGGATCTGAGGTTATAGGATGAGGGAGCTGCTGGGGGTAGCAGCCTATTCAGGTAGGGTGGTAGCTTCCCAGAAATGCTCTTAAACACCAGGTTGGAAAGGTGAAGGGTGCGTCTAGATTCCAGTGATGGCCAGTTTAGTTCTTTTAACATGTCACAATGGTGGGTCATGTAGTTACATTGTAGCACAAAGCGACAGAATGAGTTATACAATGTAGTAAGTTTCTGAAGGTGTGTTTGAGGGGCAGCTGCATACACTACATCTCCGTATTCAATGGCTGGCATACGCATTTGTTGTACAATCTGCTTTCTTACCGCCGGGCTCAGGCAGGATTTGTTTCTGTATAGGGCACCTAGTTTGTGGTATTTACCCTGTATATATCCGTATAAGGTGCTGACTTGTAGACCGTGATTATACAGATTTGGGGTACATATGAAAAAGAGACACAAATATATGGCGTAGTATGTCTGTACAATTAAAAGGGATATATGGGATGAATGCACTCACATATAGTAGAGCCTATAAACTCAAGGCTCAATACAGACGCAGTGGGTCCCTTCAGGGATGACCCCGTCCCGTCTTCGTGTGATATCAGGGATCACTCACATCAACCATATGGAGAAGAGAAGAACACAGGCCATGGTATAATATTGCCAAGCCACAGGTTTAAGAAAAGTTCGCAATATGGAGAACTCACGTGATGATGAGCCTGTGCAGATCCACTGGCTCCGTATAAGCACTTTGGTATATATTGGGATACACCAACCCCCTTTAGAAGCAAAGGAATCCTTCTCTCTCCATAAGTCAAATAAAAAAGTATTTAATAGAACCATGAAAATCAGTTGGTATAAAGAAAACAACTGATGAAGCTGCTGTAGCAGCGAAACGCGTTTTGGTTAGGTTTTTATGGTTCTATTAAATACTTTTTTATTTGACTTATGGAGAGTGAAGGATTCCTTTGCTTCTAAAGGGGGTTGGTGTATCCCAATATATGCCAAAGTGCTTATACGGAGCCAGTGGATCTGCACAGGCTCATCATCACGTGAGTTCTCCATATTGCGAACTTTTCTTAAACCTGTGGCTTGACAATATTATACCATGGCCTGTGTTCTTCTCTTCTCCATATGGTTGATGTGAGTGATCCCTGATATCACAGGAAGACGGGACGGGGTCATCCCTGAAGGGACCCACTGTGTCTGTATTGAGCCTTGAGTTTATAGGCTCTACTATATGTGAGTGCATTCATCCCATATATCCCTTTTAATTGTACAGACATACTACGCCATATATTTGTGTCTCTCTTTTTCATATGTACCCCAAATCTGTATAATCACGGTCTACAAGTCAGCACCTTATACGGATATATACAGGGTAAATACATTGTGCATTGTGTACGTTACTCACGGCAATAGCTCACAAGGTGTGCTTGCTGTGCTGTTTGCCTTTACGGTTGTGGGGATTTGTATAGACGCTTTTTCTCTTTCCATAGTATTCTCTTCTGTGGGCTTTGGGGAAGGCCCATTGAGATCATAGCTGCCGTACCGCTCCACTCCCTTGCGACCACTCCCTTTACCACTCGCCGTTCCAGCGCCCCTTATATTTTTTGTATTCACCTAAATATTGTGCCTTTGGTGGCAGCAAGTGCCTTCACACCGTAACCCCTGAGGTATTGTGGAAGAGTGCAGTGGGGGAGGTTTTGGTAATGCAGAAGAGATCCCCGATCTATTCAGTTACATCAGCAGCTATAACAAAACCGGGTCAGCAATGTTTAGGCACTTGTACTGCGCTACTGTATATGGTGAGAATCGGCGCACACCAGTAGCAACAGGAAGCAAACAGAACAGGCAGGGAATACACAGAGAGAATAGTCAAATGGCAGGCAAAGTCGGCAACAGATCGGGTCCTCAGTTCAAGCAGGGTCAGTAACAAGTATACAAACGGATTCGGTAAGCTAGCGATGCGGGAATAAAGGCTGAGACACACTGAGCGTGTAGCGACGCACAGCGTAGCGAAGCGAAGAGAAGCAAACATTTTGCAGGCTTGACTTCACTCCGCTCCGCCTCGCAGCGTGTCTACACTGCATTACGTTTGCTTCTCACCGCACTGGACAGGAATCCACTAACTAAATTAAAATGTACACACAAAACCGTTTTATTTTCACAAAGCACATGTTATATAGGCAAAAAAAAGTTTCTACTGAATAAAATACATCAAAAATTACTGTTAATTCAATAGGAATAGTATTAAAATATAAAAAAAGGTAACCCCTGAACATATATATTATAGGGACACGGAGCGCTGTGTATAGAGTAGGGATGCATTGATACCACAGACATATACATCAACACGCAGACCTATATATACGTATATGTCAACACGCAGATATATATATATACACCCACCCACAGACCTCAGACCATATATACACATACGCAGATGGGGGGGTGGCATGTGGACAATCTTAACTAAATGTGCCCCCCCATTTGGCTGATCCCTCCAGAAGAAATGTTGAACCCGATAGAGCAGAGAAAATATATATATTATTCTCTGCTCTATCGTGTTCAACATTTCTTCTGGAGGGATCAGCCAAATGGGGGGGGGGCGCATTTAGTTGCCAAAATGTTTTTTATAAGTATAGATTTATAAGAATATATATATATAGATTAGGTAGGCCGTGTTAGTCCAGATGCCAAAATCACGAGTATAGCCGTCTGTAGTGATACCTTTTTTATTGGACTAACGTTACATTTAAAGTACAAGCTTTCGAGAGGATTCCTCCCTTCGTCAGGTATAGAAGCTTACATATATATATATATCATACCTGCCCTTACCTTCCCCTATAAATTTCCTAAAAATATACACACAAAAAAAACAAACCACTGCCTGAGAACCCGCACAGCCCACATGCCACCACCCCCCCTCTACCTGGCTGAATGTATCTAATATATATAATTAAATACATTCAGCAAGGTAGAGAAAGAAAAAAGTTTCATTTTATGTTCCCGGGGACATTTAAAAATGTCCTCGGATTTTTTTATTTTTTTTTAGAAATGTGTCACCTTACCTTAGCCTGGTGGTTCGTGGGGGCTCCCTGGATCCTGGTTGTGGGGGGGGTCTGCCGTGGCCGCAGGTGCAGTGGCTCCCTCCCTGCGCCGCCTTTCTCTGCCACATGCACCTGGGCGGCTAGCCCGCACAGTCGCAGCTCTGTCATCCGGCGGCCGCATGCTCCTCAAGGGGATCCTTAGGAGGCCCCGGCAGGCTGCCCTCTACAGTGCCTGATTAGAGGGCCGTGTCTGCCTGATGTTTTAGTAACAAGAATGTTTTATCCCATAGGCTTCAATGTTAAAAATATTCACGTTTTAATTCAATATCTAATAGACCATTGCTTATAATATTCTGCAGTAAAAAGTCTCTTTATTTATAGATTTTTTTAGTATTTTTTAAGCATTTTTTATACTTTTTTAAAAAATAAAAATCGAACTTTTGGCGAACGTCCCAAAAGGGTCGAAGTTCGCAAACTTTTGAACGGCCAATGTTCGAATCGAACTCCGAACCGATCAAACCGAACAGCTCATCCCTAGTATGAATAAGGTGCGTGTTTGAATAAGGTGCGTGTTTGAATAAGGTGCGTGTTTGAATAAGGTGCGTGTTTGAATAAGGTGCGTGTTTGAATAAGGTGCGTGTTTGAATAAGGTGCGTGTTTGAATAAGGTGCGTGTTTGAATAAGGTGCGTGTTTGAATAAGGTGCGTGTTTGAATAAAGTGCGTGTTTGAATAAGGTGCGAGTTTGAATAAGGTGTGTGTTTGAATAAGGTGCGTGTTTGAATAAGGTGCGTGTTTGAATAAGGTGCGTGTTTGAATAAAGTGCGTGTTTGAATAAAGTGTGTGTATGAATAAGGTGCGTGTTTGAATAAGGTGCGTGTTTGAATAAAGTGCGTGTTTGAATAAAGTGAGTGTATGAATAAGGTGCGTGTTTGAATAAGGTGCGTGTTTGAATAAGGTGCGTGTTTGAATAAAGTGAGTGTATGAATAAGGTGCGTGTTTGAATAAGGTGCGTGTTTGAATAAAGTGAGTGTATGAATAAGGTGCGTGTTTGAATAAAGTGCGTGTTTGAATAAGGTGCGTGTTTGAATAAGGTGCGTGTTTGAATAAGGTGCGTGTTTGAATAAGGTGCGTGTTTGAATAAGGTGCGTGTTTGAATAAAGTGAGTGTATGAATAAGGTGCGTGTTTGAATAAAGTGCGTGTTTGAATAAGGTGCGTGTTTGAATAAAGTGAGTGTATGAATAAGGTGCGTGTTTGAATAAAGTGAGTGTTTGAATAAGGTGCGTGTTTGAATAAGGTGCGTGTTTGAATAAAGTGCGTGTTTGAATAAGGTGCGAGTTTGAATAAGGTGCGTGTTTGAATAAGGTGCGTGTTTGAATAAGGTGCGTGTTTGAATAAAGTGCGTGTTTGAATAAAGTGCGTGTTTGAATAAAGTGAGTGTATGAATAAGGTGCGTGTTTGAATAAGGTGCGTGTTTGAATAAAGTGCGTGTTTGAATAAAGTGCGTGTTTGAATAAAGTGAGTGTATGAATAAGGTGCGTGTTTGAATAAGGTGCGTGTTTGAATAAAGTGAGTGTATGAATAAGGTGCGTGTTTGAATAAGGTGCGTGTTTGAATAAAGTGAGTGTATGAATAAGGTGCGTGTTTGAATAAAGTGCGTGTTTGAATAAGGTGCGTGTTTGAATAAGGTGCGTGTTTGAATAAGGTGCGTGTTTGAATAAAGTGAGTGTATGAATAAGGTGCGTGTTTGAATAAAGTGCGTGTTTGAATAAGGTGCGTGTTTGAATAAAGTGAGTGTATGAATAAGGTGCGTGTTTGAATAAAGTGCGTGTTTGAATAAGGTGCGTGTTTGAATAAGGTGCGTGTTTGAATAAGGTGCGTGTTTGAATAAAGTGAGTGTATGAATAAAGTGCGTGTATGAATAAAGTGCGTGTATGAATAAGGTGCGTGTTTGAATAAGGTGCGTGTTTGAATAAGGTGCGTGTTTGAATAAGGTGTGTGTTTGAATAAGGTGCGTGTTTGAATAAGGTGCGTGTTTGAATAAGGTGCGTGTTTGAATAAAGTGCGTGTTTGAATAAAGTGCGTGTATGAATAAGGTGCGTGTTGGAATAAGGTGCGTGTTTGAATAAAGTGCGTGTATGAATAAGGTGCGTGTTTGAATAAAGTGCGTGTATGAATAAGGTGCGTGTTTGAATAAGGTGCGTGTTTGAATAAAGTGAGTGTATGAATAAGGTGCGTGTTTGAATAAAGTGCGTGTTTGAATAAGGTGCGTGTTTGAATAAGGTGCGTGTTTGAATAAGGTGCGTGTTTGAATAAGGTGCGTGTTTGAATAAAGTGTGCGTTTGAATAAGGTACGTGTTTGAATAAAGTGTGTGTTTGAATAAGGTGCGTGTTTGAATCGCGGTGCTCCGCGGTGGAAGGTTTCATGTCGTTCATTGGACGCAGAGTTTGCCGGGTTTTGTTGCAGTCATTAGTGCAGGGGTTCACATACTTTCTCCAGCCTGTGCTGTGAATATATCAGTAACGTGTGTGATGAGTTAAACAGGTTGTGTTTGTGATTCCTGGAGCAGAAAACCAGATTATACACAAATGTGCACAGAGACACAGTCACTGCTGAAGGGTTCACATACTTCTTCTCGCCTCTGTATACAACGAAAGGAACATGACGCTTAGCAACTGTATCCAGCGGGGGCGGGGGGGTCAGCCTGTCACTCAGCAACTGTATCTAGTGTGGGGGCGGGGGGGTCAGCCTTGGCGCTCAGCAACTGTATCCAGCGGGGGCGGGGGGTCAGCCTGGCGCTCAGCAACTGTATCCAGCGGGGGTCAGCCTGTCACTCAGCAACTGTATCCAGCGGGGGGCGGGGGGGTCAGCCTGGCGCTCAGCAACTGTATCCAGCGGGGGTCAGCCTGTCACTCAGCAACTGTATCCAGCGGGGGGCGGGGGTCAGCCTGGCGCTCAGCAACTGTATCCAGCGGGGGTCAGCCTGTCACTCAGCAACTGTATCCAGCGGGGGTCAGCCTGTCACTCAGCAACTGTATCCAGCGGGGGGCGGGGGGTCAGCCTGGCGCTCAGCAACTGTATCCAGCGGGGGGCGGGGGGGTCAGCCTGGCGCTCAGCAACTGTATCCAGTGGGGGCAGGGGGGTCAGCCTGTCACCTCAGCAACTGTATCCAGCGGGGGGCGGGGGGGTCAGCCTGGCGCTCAGCAACTGTATCCAGCGGGGCGGGGGGGTCAGCCTGGCGCTCAGCAACTGTATCCAGCGGGGGGCGGGGGGTCAGCCTGGCGCTCAGCAACTGTATCCAGCGGGGGCGGGGGGGTCAGCCTGGCGCTCAGCAACTGTATCCAGCGGGGGGCGGGGGGTCAGCCTGTCACTCAGCAACTGTATCCAGCGGGGGGCGGGGGTCAGCCTGTCACTCAGCAACTGTATCCAGCGGGGGTCAGCCTGGCGCTCAGCAACTGTATCCAGCGGGGGGGGGGGGGGTCAGCCTGTCACTCAGCAACTGTATCCAGCGGGGGGGGGGTCAGCCTGTCACTCTGCAACTGTATCTATAGGGGGGGTCAGCAGATCCCTGGAGAAACCCGGTAGAGGATGGGACCCGGCGGGCTGTATGTTCCAGGGAAGGCACTTTGTGGGTGATGCCGCGTTTCGCCTGATGAACGTTGCTTTCCTGGGAGTATTCGGCGCCGGGTCCCGCCTCTGCTCGCCGCCCTCTAACGTGTGACATCGTACAATCGCAGGACAGAAACACCGATAAATCGTTTACCCACTGAATTTTTATATAACGGAAATTAGGAGGAATTGGTTTTTCCGCGTTTCCGCATAATGTGACCTCGCTAAGCGATCGGCGAATACCCGCTCTGGATGGGTCGGGGGAGGGGATCAGCGCGTCACATGAAGCTGTTAAGGCGCAGCCGAGGAGATCTCCTCTCTGGAAAGACCCAGGGGCTCCTGAGTGCCGCCCCCTGCGAGATTGATCAGCGCAACGGAGAGCGCCGGGGTGCGGGAGTCACCCCCATACCCGCAGCGCCCGTGCCTTGATCCTGGGGCAGGGAGATGCTGGCGGCTCAGCGCGCGGAGCTTTCCTGTCTCCGCTTGCAGGCGAGCCTATCTCTTCTAATCGCTTGTAATCGACCTGCTTGGCTGCTCTCCAAACAGATAGCTTCAATTATGTGTTTGTACTGCGGCTCCGAGGGGAAAGTGCTGAGCCCAGCACTGCATAGTCATTTCACAGCAATAAAGGCAGAGCGTGGCACAGCCGTGTGCCAAGCGCACACAACGGCGGCACAGAGCTGCCACCTCCTAACCCCCGGCGCGCTCGCCCAGGGAATACAGCCGCGCGCAACCATTACACCTTATATACACGTGTGTGGATGGATACTTTGTATACAGACACGGAAATACCTGCGTGTGGCCACACAGGACGGGCGGGGGCTCCTCTGTACCCCCTTAGTACCCGCGCGCACCACGCAATCCGTTTTATGCTTCTCCTACAGAGCAAGAATGATTTAATTATTATTATTACAAATAAATCCACGGGAAAGAAAGAGAAGGCGTCTCCCCGGCCCCCCGGCCCCCGCGGACATGGAGGAAGGGAAGCCGGCAGACACACGCGGGTACACACAGGATGATTAGAGCGCGCGCAGCCCCTGATTGCATTGTGTTACAGCAGACAAAGAGAAGATTAGCCGGAATCTAGATAAGTCAGTCGGAAAATTCCGTGTAAATCAATTTGTATCAAATTATAATCGCGAAAGAATTCATCAACACAGCTGCAGCCGCGCCGGCCAGATTGGATTCCACAAGAAGGTGCATTATCTCCCTAATTATTCTCTCAATTTCATCACAAACCCCGCGCAATGGCGTCACGCGGCCCCCCGCTTCAACCATGACACCTCTGCTTGTGGTGGGAGAGAGCGGGTCCTCAGTGGAGATGCCCTGAGAGGAGCAGGTCCTCGGCTGAAATCCCCTGAGAGGAGCAGGTCCTCGGCTGAAATCCCCTGAGAGGAGCAGGTCCTCGAGTGAGATCCCCTGAGAGGAGCAGGTCCTCGGTTGAGATCCTCCGAGAGGAGCAGGTCCTGGGTGGAGATCCCCAGAGAGGAGCAGGTCCTCAGTTGAGATCCTCTGAGAGGAGCAGGTCCTCGGTTGAGATCCTCTGAAAGGAGCAGGTCCTCAGTTGAGATCCTCTGAAAGGAGCAGGTCCTCAGTGGAGATCCCCAGAGAGGAGCAGGTCCTCAGTTGAGATCCTCTGAAAGGAGCAGGTTGTTGGTTGAGATCCTCTATAGTGAGCAGGTCCTCTGTTGAGATCCTCTGAGAGGAGCAGGTCCTCAGTTGATATCCTCTGAGAGGAGCAGATCCTCGGAGAGGAGCAAGTCCTCAGTGGAGATCCCCAGAGAGGAGCAGGTCCTCGGTTTAGATTCTCTGAGAGGAGCAGGTCCTCAGTTGAGATCCTCTGAGAGGAGCAGGTCCTCGGTTGAGATCCTCTGAGAGGAGCAGGTCCTCGATTGAGATCCTCTGAGAGGAGCAGGTCCTTGGTTAAGATCCTCTGAGAGGAGCAGGTCCTCGGTTGAGATCCTCTGAGAGGAGCAGGTCCTCGGTTGAGATTCTCAGAGGAGTAGGTCCTCAGTTGAGATCCTCTGAGAGGAGCAGGTCCTCGGTGGAGATCCCCAGAGAGGAGCAGGTCCTCAGTTGAGATCCTCTGAGAGGAGCAGGTCCTCGGTTGAGATCCTCTGAGAGGAGCAGGTCCTCGGTTGAGATCCCCTGAGAGGAGCAGGTCCTCGGTTGAGATCCTCTGAGAGGAGTAGGTCCTCGGTTGAGATCCCCAGAGAGGAGCAGGTCCTCAGTTGAGATCCTCTTAGAGGAGCAGGTCCTCGGTTGAGATCCTCTGAGAGGAGCAGGTCCTCGGTTGAGATCCCCTGAGAGGAGCAGGTCCTCGGTTGAGATCCTCTGAGAGGAGTAGGTCCTCGGTTGAGATCCCCAGAGAGGAGCAGGTCCTTGGTTGAGATCCTCTGAAAGGAGCAGGTTGTTGGTCGAGATCCTCTTAGAGGAGCAGGTCCTCTGTTGATATCCTCTGAGAGGAGCAGGTCCTCGGTTGAGATCCTCTGAGAGGAGCAGGTCCTCGGGTGATATAGATGTAAGTCTCTGAACACGCAGATATTTAATCTCACGGTAATGGTGGCTGATGTTTCCTTTTTTTGGTATTTTCCCTGTTTTTTTTGTATTTCTCGCTGCTTTATGTATTTATTAAATTTACAGGAGAATGAGAAGTCCTTTTATTAAGTTACACACAGACCCGCTGCTTTTATGATTGTTCTGTAACACTGTGGCGCCTTAATGAGCTCGTAATCAGCCAACACATACAGAAGCCACATAACAGACCGTGCGGCGCATGTCACGACGCTCAACGTATGGAATCAAGCTGCTACAAGGAGGACCGTGAGACATGCGAGACCCGGTAAATTATGGATTAATGGAGAGGAATCACATGTCCTGCTCTCCGGCACACAGAGGTGAGGCTGGTCTGCACGGCGAGATGTGAGGCCGGCGAGACATGTGCACGGAGAGATGTGAGGCCGGCGAGACATGTGTACGGCGAGATGTGAGGCCGGCGAGACATGTGCACCGGGAGATGTGAGGCCGGCGAGACATGTGTACGGCGAGATGTGAGTCCGGCGAGACATGTGCACCGGGAGATGTGAGGCCGGCGAGTCATGTGTACGGCGAGATGTGAGGCCGGCGAGACATGTGTTCGACGAGATGTGAGGCCAGCGAGACATGTGCACAGTGAGATGTAAGGCCGGCGACACATGTGTACGGTGAGATGTGAGGCCGGCGAGACATGTGTACGGCGAGATGTGAGGCCGGCGAGACATGTGCACCGGGAGATGTGAGGCCGGCGAGACATGTGTACGGCGAGATGTGAGTCCGGCGAGACATGTGCACCGGGAGATGTGAGGCCGGCGAGTCATGTGTACGGCGAGATGTGAGGCCGGCGAGACATGTGTTCGACGAGATGTGAGGCCAGCGAGACATGTGCACAGTGAGATGTAAGGCCGGCGACACATGTGTACGGTGAGATGTGAGGCCGGCGAGACATGTGTGCGGTGAGATGTAAGACCGGCGACACATGTGTACTGTGAGATGTCTCCACATGAGGCTGGTGAGGTGTCTCTATGGGGAGATGTGTACATGGTGTGGCTGGCAAGATGTCTCTGCATGGCAGGATGTGTCTGCGTCAAGATGTCTCTTTGCGGCCGGATATCTCTGCGCGATGGGATGTCTCTGCACAGTGGGATGTCTCTGCGAGTCTGCGGCGGAGGATGCCTCTGCGGGGGATGTCTCTGCGAGTCGGAATGTCTCTGCGCGTCGGAATGTCTCTGCGCGCCGGGATGTCTCTGCGGCGGGGGATGTCTCTGCGGCGGGGGATGTCTCTGTGAGTCGGAATGTCTCTGCGTGCCGGAATGTCTCTGCGCGCCGGGATGTCTCTGCGGTGGGATGTCTCTGCAGCGGGGGATGTCTGTGCGTCGCGATGTCTCTGCAGCGGGAAATGTCTCTGCGGCGGGGGATGTCTCTGCGGCGGGGGATGTCTCTGCGGCGGGGGATGTCTCTGCGGCGGGGGATGTCTCTGCGGCGGGGGATGTCTCTGCGGCGGGGGATGTCTCTGCGGCGGGGGATGTCTCTGCGGCGGGGGATGTCTCTGCGGCGGGGGATGTCTCTGCGGCGGGGGATGTCTCTGCGGCGGGGGATGTCTCTGCGGCGGGGGATGTCTCTGCGGCGGGGGATGTCTCTGCGGCGGGGGATGGCTCTGCGCGTCTGGATGTCTCTGCGGCGGGGGATGTCTCTGCGCGTCTGGATGTCTCTGCGGCAGGGGATGTCTCTGCACGTCTGGATGTCTCTGCGGCGGGGGATGGCTCTGCGCGTCTGGATGTCTCTGCGGCGGGGGATGTCTCTGCACGTCTGGATGTCTCTGCGGCGGGGGATGTCTCTGCGCGTCTGGATGTCTCTGCGGCGGGGGATGTCTCTGCACGTCTGGATGTCTCTGCGGCGGGGGATGTCTCTGCGGCGGGGGATGTCTCTGCGCATCTGGATGTCTCTGCGGCGGGGGATGTCTCTGCGCGTCTGGATGTCTCTGCGGCGGGGGATGTCTCTGCGCGTCTGAATGTCTCTGCGGCGGGGGATGTCTCTGCACGTCTGGATGTCTCTGCGGCGGGGGATGTCTCTGCGGCGGGGGATGTCTCTGCGCGTCTGGATGTCTCTGCGGCGGGGGATGTCTCTGCACGTCTGGATGTCTCTGCGGCGGGGGATGTCTCTGCGGCGGGGGATGTCTCTGCGCATCTGGATGTCTCTGCGGCGGGGGATGTCTCTGCGGCGGGGGATGTCTCTGCGGCGGGGGATGTCTCTGCGCATCTGGATGTCTCTGCGGCGGGGGATGTCTCTGGGCATCTGGATGTCTCTGCGGCGGGGGATGTCTCTGCGGCGGGGGATGTCTCTGCGGCGGGGGATGTCTCTGCGCATCTGGATGTCTCTGCGGCGGGGGATGTCTCTGCGGCGGGGGATGTCTCTGCGGCGGGGGATGTCTCTGCGGCGGGGGATGTCTCTGCACATCTGGATGTCTCTGCGGCGGGGGATGTCTCTGCGGCGGGGGATGTCTGCGGCGGGGGATGTCTCTGCACATCTGGATGTCTCTGCGGCGGGGGATGTCTCTGCGGCGGGGGATGTCTCTGCGGCGGGGGATGTACCAGAGAAAATCCCCCTGTTTAACAAACACCAAGACAATGGAAAGCACAATGTGCCCCCCCGAGCTGCGCTCTAATCCGCGGAGACCCCGGGCTGCTCTGCTGCTCAATCGAGCGCGTTTCAAGCAATCTGCGTCTCAGTCTGATCTGTAACACCCCCCCCCCCCGAGCTCGCCGGGGGATCCTCAGATAATATCTGCGCGTGGCAGCCACTCCATCCGGCATTATCCCTTAACCTCTCGCTGCCCGGGGGGGTAATGTGGTGGTGATACAGTGTTACACAGGAGAGGACGTGGCGCCGCGTGCGGCTCGGAAACCATTGCTGCAGCGGGTGAACGTTGAGCCTGCAACAAAGTAACAGAGTATTGTGATGCGAGAACGTGGGATTTAATCACCCGCGGCGCGCTAACATTCATATCTGCGTAATAACATTAGTTATATTGTGATGAGCCGTAGCCACATACAGCGACCTCCGCGGCAGCAGACTGCCAGAATAAGCACGGGGACCATGTAATGAGCCGCAGCCACATACAGCGACCTCCCCGGCTGCAGACTGCCTGAATAAGTATGGGGGCCATGTAATGAGCTGCAGCCACATACAGCGACCTCCCCGGCTGCAGACTGCCTGAATAAGTATGGGGGCCATGTAATGAGCCGCAGCCACATACAGCGACCTCCCCGGCTGCAGACTGCCAGAATAAGCACGGGGGCCATGTAATGAGCTGCAGCCACATACAGCGACCTCCCCGGCTGCAGACTGCCTGAATAAGTATGGGGGCCATGTAATGAGCTGCAGCCACATACAGCGACCTCCCCGGCTGCAGACTGCCAGAATAAGTATGGGGGCCATGTAATGAGCTGCAGCCACATACAGCGACCTCCCCGGCTGCAGACTGCCAGAATAAGTATGGGGACCATGTATTGAGCCGCAGCCACATACATCGACCTCCCCGGCTGCAGACTGCCAGAATAAGCACGGGGACCATGTAATGAGACGCAGCCACATACAGCGACATCCCCGGCTGCAGACTGCCAGAATAAGTATGGGGACCATGTATTGAGCCGCAGCCACATACAGCGACCTCCCTGGCTGCAGACTGCCAGAATAAGTATGGGGGCCATGTAAGGAGCCGCAGCCACATACAGCGACCTCCCCGGCTGCAGACTGCCAGAATAAGCACGGGGGCCATGTAATGAGCCGTAGCCACATACAGCGACCTCCCCGGCTGCAGACTGCCTGAATAAGCACGGGGACCATGTAATGAGACGCAGCCACATACAGCGACCTCCCTGGCTGCAGACTGCCAGAATAAGTATGGGGGCCATGTAATGAGCTGCAGCCACATACAGCGACCTCCCTGGCTGCAGACTGCCAGAATAAGTATGGGGGCCATGTAATGAGCCGCAGCCACATACAGTGACCTCCCCGGCTGCAGACTGCCAGAATAAGCACGGGGGCCATGTAATGAGAGGGTACGGGGGGGGGCGCAGGCCGGCGGAATAATATCCCCAACTCTATAATATCACAACGCTGACAATGATCTAATAAAGAGCTGAGGCGGAAGCATCCGGAAACATGCGTCACTTAACACACAACTCACGCGATACACACCTGAACGCGGCGGGGGGCAGCGGGTTTGCGGCACCGGCAACTTTGATAAATGGACACACTTTGCGTCATTTAAAAGCGTCTCTCGCTGAATTATCCTGATAAATGACTCCGCTCTTTACACGGAAAATTGATGGCGTTCCCCGGTTACTTGGGGGGGGGGTTACTCCCCCTATTTAGGAATAGTATGAGGGGGTGTGAGGGGGACACCATGATGAATGGCACCCGCGCCCTGTGTGGGCATTGCCATCTGCAGGCACATCCATACTGACATACGTCAATGCCGCGGGGCGATCCTCCGCCTTACAGGTCGCCTTCGAAACCTTCTGAGTGGGGGGAGGGGACTACAGCACCACAAGACTGAAAGGAAACATTACAGGAGCCGCACTCGTTACGGAGGCTGCGGATAACGTGACGCGGCTTCATTAGAAGATTAATTACCGCTTGATACAATGGAAGATCCGAGTGACCCATGGAGTGACGGGGGGGGGGACTTTATTAAGTGTCTGAAGAACCTGGAGAACGTCTGGAACTGCTCCTAATACCCGAGTAGAATGTCACCACCGTGAGGAGGAGCACAGGCAGTGAGGAAAAAAGGCCTGGAAGCCAACAGACACGGCAACTGGGGGAAATTCTGGGCGGAATTTTCCTGAACCCAAAAAATTACAGATTCCAAAATATTCGGATCAGACAGGTTGGAAAATCCAAAATCCGATTTATTAACCGATTCCAACATTCCGAACTGCGACGATGTAACATATAAAGAGGCACAGAATGACGCACAGAGTGACACATGAACTGCTCCAGAATGACGCACAGAGTGACACATGAACTGCTCCAGAATGAAGCACAGAGTGACGCACAGAGTGACACATGAACTGCTCCAAAATGAAGCACAGAGTGACGCACAAATGGCTCCAAAATTATGCACCGAGTGACGTAGAGTGACACATGAACTGCTCCAAAATGAAGCACAGAGTAATGCACAAACGGCTCCAAAATGAAGCACAGAATGATGCACAAACGGCTCCAAAATGATGCACAGAGTGACACATGAACTGCTCCAAAATGATGCACAGAGTGACGTAGAGTGACAGATGAACTGCTCCAAAATGAAGCAGAGTGACTTACAAACGGCTCCAAAATGATGCAGAGTGACGCACAAACGGCTCCAAAATGAAGCACAGAGTGATGCACAAACAGCTTCAAAATGATGCACAGAGTGACGCACAAACGGCTCCAAAATGAAGCACAGAGTGACGTACAAACGGCTCCAAAATGATGCACAGAGTGACGCACAAACGGCTCCAAAATGATGCACAGAGTGACGCACAAACGGCTCCAAAATGATGCACAGAGTGACGCACAAACGGCTCCAAAATGATGCACAGAGTGACGCACAAACGGCTCCAAAATGATGCACAGAGTGACGCACAAATGGCTCTAAAGTGAAGCACAGAGTGACACACATACACAAAAAGTGACAACTTGATGCATTCAGTTTTCCGTTTTTTATTTGACATCCGTCCAGTTGTGGATACATTGTGTCTGTTTGTTGCACTACATGTATAAATATACTGATAAACGGTGGCAGGGCACACATAACTATACTGTATATTGAATAGAGTAAAAAGAGAGAAAAGGAATCTTTATTGTGTGTTTATGGTGTGTTTGTGTGTTTATGGTGTGTTTATGGTGTGTATATGGTGTGTTTATGGTGTGTTTATGGAGTGTATATGATGTGTTTATGGTGTGTATATGGTGTGTTTATGGAGTGTATATGGTGTGTTTATGGAGTGTATATGGTGTGTTTATGGAGTGTATATGGTGTGTTTATGGAGTGTATATGGTGTGTTTATGGAGTGTATATGATGTGTTTATGGTGTGTTTATGATGTGTTTATGGAGTGTATATGGTGTGTTTATGGAGTGTATATGGTGTGTTTATGGAGTGTATATGGTGTGTTTATGGTGTGTTTATGGTGTGTTTATGGAGTGTATATGGTGTGTTTATGGTGTGTTTATGGAGTGTATATGGTGTGTTTATGGAGTGTATATGGTGTGTTTATGGAGTGTATATGGTGTGTTTATGATGTGTTTGTGTTTATGGTGTGTTTGTGTTATTTACGGTTGATTTGTGTTTTGTTATTTAATTTTTAATCAGTGTCAATAAAAGTGAGATTTTAGCTCATCGAGTCTGATCATGGAGCTGTGGAGAATGGGGTTTAAGCCCTGCTATATGGATGGTTGTAATGAAGGTCTCCCTAGTCTCCTGAGAGACATTTATAGTTACTGTTACACAACAAATGATGCACAGAATGAAGCACATGCTGCAAAAATGATGCACAGAATGAAACACATGCTCCAGAAATTATGCACATAATGAAGCATGTGCTCCAAAAATGATGCACAGGATGAAGCATGTGCTGCAAAAACGATGCACAGAATGAAGCATGTGCTGCAAAAACGATGCACAGAATGAAGCATGTGCTGCAAAAATGATGCACAGAATGAAGCATATGCTCCAAAAATGATGCACAGAATGAAGCATGTGCTGCAAAAATGATGCACAGAATGAAGCATATGCTCCAAAAATGATGCGAGCGATTCGTCGAGCGATTTGGTTCGGATATCGGTAAATCAGAATTTGCATTGATCGGATTCATAGAAACATAGAAAATGTGGGCAGATAAGAACCTTTCGGCCCATCTAGTCGCCCAATTACATGGATACTTTACCTGGATTTATCTTTTGTTTAGGATAGCCTTATGCCTATCCCATGCCTGCTTAAATTCAATCACTGTTTTGGCCTCTATCACTTCTACTGGAAGACTGTTCCATGTATCCACCACCCTCTCAGTAAAATAATGCTTCCTGATGTTACTTTTAAACCTTTGCCCCTCTAATCTAAGACTATGTCCTCTTGTTTTGCTACTTTGTTTCCTTTTAAATATACTCCCTTCCTCTACCTTGTGGATTCCCTTTACGTATTTAAATGTTTCTATCATATCTCCTCTGTCTCGTCTTTTTTCCAAGCTGTACATGTTAAGATCATTAAGCCTTTCCTGGTAACTTTTCTCCTTCAAGCCGTACACCATTTTAGTAGCCCTTCTCTGAACTCTCTCTAAGATGTCTATATCCTTCTGGAGATACGGTCTCCAGTACTGCACACAGTACTCCAAGTGAGGTCTCACCAGTGCTCTGTACAGTGGCATGAGCACTTCCCTTTTCCTACTGCTAATACAGGCTCTCCCTACACAACCAAGCATTCTGCCAGCATTTCCAAGCATTCTGCCAGCATTTCCAAGCATTCTGCCAGCATTTCCAAGCATTCTGCCAGCATTTCCTGCTGCTCTATTACATTGACTACTTACCCTTAGATCCTCTGCAATAATAACCCCTAAATCCCAACCCTCAGATGTATCAAATATTCTATATTCAGCCCTTGGGTTTTTACGTCCCAGGTGCATTATCTTGCACTTATCCACATTAAAACTCAATTGTCACAACTCCCACCATTTTTTTAGTTTACCTAAATCATTTGTCATTTGGCTGATCCCTCCAGGAACGTCAACCCTGTTGCAAATCTTTGTGTCATCAGCAAAAAGACATACTTTACCAATAATACCTTCTGCAATATCACTAATAAAAATATTAAAGAGAATGGGTCCAAAAGTTCATCAACTAGGTTTTTATTCGGCAGAATTCCAGATTGATCTGAACCGAATTGCTCACGTCTAGAAGCCATATTTAATACAGGTTAAAAGGCAGAGGGCAGAGGGGTCTAACCTCCCGGATAGGTTTAATGTAGGAGACCAGGAAGATGAGTGAATGGGACGTATCCAAGGATTTGCAAGTTGTGTGGAACGAGGAATCCTACAGCTTCACAACCCGCTTAGAGCTTCCGATAGGACGGCACGGTGTGATAAACGGAATAGCGTGAGATTATGCGGAGCGCTGTGTGGTGGCAGCGGTGGGATCCATTACAGTGCTATACAGGTAATGTATACACAGAATAAAAGCAGCCGGAAGCATGAGAGGATTAGAACGAGCCCTGTAATTCATCGAGTAATGTTACATCCTGGGATGCCCATATTCCCATCCCAATAACGCGCATCTATAGAGGAACGTTACTGCGAGGCTCTCCTCCAAAACGCCTGGAAATTAGCCGCAGTATTTGGGGTAAGAGTGAGCCGATTTGACGAATGTTTAATAAGATGAAGCCTGTCCTCGGTGGGGTCGTAAAACACGTGGGGATGTAATGGGTTGGCGCAGAGTAGATGAGCCGGGCAGCTCCTGGAGAACGTTGGAGCAGAAGAGATGTTTTTTTGGAGCAGATTTCCCAGCCTGAGCTTTCATTTCCTCTCTCAGCTGTAGACATGAAGCTGTATGATTCCACTGATCAGGTACGTGCGTGTGGATCTCTCCATGGTGCTAGCTTGCATTTGCTGTACTCTCCATGGTGCTGACTCGCGTCCGCAGTGCAGGGAGCAGCATTGAGACTCTCCAGTACTTTCCACCAGGCTGTGTGGACACCTGCTCTGCCGCCCCGATACTCCTGCAATGACTCGTTACCAGGCAGGGTTACCGGTAATTTATGCTCCTAGAGAAATTGATGGGCCTTTCATGCACCTCCTGGACGGCGTGTGGGGACTATCAGGTCCATGTGTCAGTGACCGGGCCTGGGTACGTCTTCAAATGCTTTATGGAGCCGGAGATATTAGGGTGAGAATTTTAATTAACGCCCAACGCTCCAAGTGAAATGGGTTTAACCAGATGGGAAGACAGAAGCCCGTGAGATCAGAGAGTCGGTCCGACGCGCACCGCGTTACCGGCGCTTTTAGCGTTTCATTCTCCTGCATGCTTATTATTTCGATTTTCTGGCAGGATTCGTGGAACGACGGCAAAGCGTTCTATGCAAATGCTCGGTCCTCAGTGGACAAGCCGCTTCCAAGAAAAGGGTCTGGCTCAGAGCTCTGTCATTAGAGTGATGTCATATAATTGCATTTGTCCTGCATCAGGAACGTCGCTCCAGTATGCATATATTAAGCGGATGGTGTGCGCGTCTGTGAGGATTAGTCCAGGTCCTCGCTGCGACAGAGGAATCCACCTCCAATTTACTTTTGATGGATGATCTGCAGGGGGGGCTTATTCTTTCGTTCCTGCGGTAATGGCTTCCAGGTTGCGGCGGTGGTGGCGGCGGCGGTGAAGCCTGTGCTGGGGAATCCAGACAGTTTGAAATGGAAGACACTATTAACGACTTGCCGCCGAGCCCCGAGAGAACATATTATAGTCTTTAGCCGCCTTCACTGTTATGCGAGTCCGTGTTCTGTCTGACCAGATCCTCGTCCATGCGCACCACCATGTTCTAGTTCCTGACTGCCCCCCCGCGTAACGATATCGTTTTATTAATCAGTGTTTTATTACAGCTTGATTCTCGATGTACAACGATACAAAGCGTGAACTCTATCCGACAGCAGAAAATGCTACAGAACGACTGGTGGTTTGCTCCTGTAGCGAGTGCAAGCCAACTGACGCGTTTCCGTAGAATGATCGCTGAAGCGACTTAGACTTGGATGTCCGATCAAACCAACCAAAGAAAGCACCGTTGCACCAGGCCGGCGTGTGGCAAATGGCAGCAGGGTTTGATTGGAAAATCCCACAGTTTGGTGCTATCCAAGGACCATCATCATTGGACAGGACTGAAACGTTGCATTTTACCCAAACCCTGCTCCTCTTTGCTCCTCTCCTCGTGATGTGACCGAATATGGTGGGACGGCTACCTGTGGACCCTCTGGGTGAAGTATAGTGGGGCGTGCGTCTCTTTTTAATATTCTGTCCAATCGAACGTGCCGGTGGGTGCCTCTGACGTAGCGGTGTCTCTGCAGGAACCAATGCGTTGTCCCAGCGGTCATGCCAAGTTCTTCCTCAGGTTCTTTCCCAAAGAATGAATAAAGTGTGTGTAGAGAACATGTGATGCCGACGCGTTTCAGGACTGGCCGAGGTGAGCCTTTGCATTAATCCCCCGCGCGTTTTGCTCTTCTCCGCTTACAGACAGATGAAGTATCACAGACAGACAGCAGCCAACAGCTACAGTGTCCAGAGAACACAGAGAAGCAGCAGCCCAAGAGATTACACGTCTCCAACATCCCCTTCCGCTTCCGAGACCCCGACCTGCGGCAGATGTTCGGGGTAAGTGGCAATCGCTAAAGCTGGCACCGATCCAAAAGAGAGCCCCAAAACCTGGGGCTTCCACAGCGAGAGGTCCCCAGGCCGACCCGGCAAATCCAGGCGATGAGGGTCCAGCCGCCGCGAGCTCCGAGGAACCTTCCGCACAACCCCCCCCCCCACGCGCACAGCCAGAGCGAAATTAATTGTTTAGCTTCAATCAAACGGGAAGTTTATTGTAATTATGAATCGGCGTCCAGAGAGACTGATCAGTGAACGGCTCGGCTTTATCCTCCCGGGAGCCGTTAGGATTTACAGAGCTAATAATCCGCCGCGCGCGATGCCTCCCTCCCCGCTCGCCTCCGTCTGGGGGAGGCTCTTACCCTGAAATCCCCCTAATTTGGAGCTTTAGTGGCTTTTTTGTATTTTTTTCGGCACTGCTTTTATTATCTGTCAGCGGTTTCCAGGCCCCCCCCTTTGTGATTTTTATTTTTCTTGTTTCTCGTTTTATTTAGTAATTTCGTTTGGTAGAATCGTGCGGCACAACTGGCGCCAACAGAGGGTCCTGTCCTGAAACCCCCCACCCTGAAATCCCGGATATTACCCTGCTCCGCCCCGTACATTTAAATCTCATTTTATTATGTTTTAATGCATGTCCTGTCGCCCCCACATACACCGATGCAGCGGCATTATTTTGCAGCCACGCAGGGGATCGCTCGCTGCCGCGGTGTCCTAGCGGAGATTTCCTGGAAGCAGCGCCACGCGACGCTCAGTACAAGAGGAAACTTGATACTGTAATAAAGCGCCTCTGTCTGATACATGACCCGAATGTCACCGAGGTTTGCTCTGCGCTGCCTGACAGCTGTCACCCACACGTCAGCGCCTGGCATTTACCATACAGCGCCGCACTTCACATACCCGCCTGCGTCCTCTCCCGCGGTGTCAGACCCTATTACTGCGAGCGAGACTTTACTTTAACCCAAAGGGAGTCCAGGTATTATCTATGGAAGAATAATTTTAAAAAAAAAAATAGACGGCGAAGACGTTATCCCAGAAAACACTAAATAAAAAATGTTAAAAGACGGGAAAGACGTTATCCAAAAAAAAATTTTAAATATCTAAAAAGACGGCAAAGACGTGATCTCAGAAAATACAAAATAAAAAAAAATTTAAAAATGTTAAAACGCAGCAAAGACGTTATCCAAAAAAAATTAAAAAAATATCTAAAAAGACGGCAAAGACGTTATCCCAGAAAATACTAAAGAAAAAATATTTTATAAATTTAGAAAGACGGCAAAGATGTTACTCAAAAAAAAAAATAATTTAAAAAGACGGCAAAGACATTATCCCAGAAAATACTAAATAAAAAAATTATTAAAAAATGTTAAAAGATGACAAAAACGTTATCCAAAAAATTTTTTTTATAAAATTAAAAATACGGCAAAGACATTATCCAACAAAAAAATATAAATATATTTAAAAAAATGTAAAAAGGCAGCAAAGACGTTATCCCAGAAAATACTAGATAAAAACTATTTAAAACTATTAAAAAGACGGCAAAGATGTTATTCAAAAAAAAAAATGTAAAAAGACGGCGAAGACGTTATCCCAGAAAATATAAAATATTAGAAATATCAGCTCTCCATAGAGCACCATCTCAGCCGGCTTCACCCAGATTACACCGGAACGGCTAGACCTTCTGTTTGGCCGTAGCCGATTCTGGGAATCCTATGGAGAATGGGATTGGTCAGGTGAGACGCGGTATGAAAAGGAGCCGCGACGTTTCGGTCGAGACACAGGACTTCCTCAAAAGATAATATGCTCATCACTGGAGGAAGGTCTTGTGTTGGGACCGAAACATCACGGTTCCTCATGAAGCTCCTCTCCATACCATGCCGCGTGTCACCGGTCCCTTTCGTCATTGGATGCACAGTTTTTTGGTTGGAGCCTTAGCCGGTGCCTCTCTACTATTCCCAGAATCCGGCTGGGCAAGACGGCTTTGTGTCCCGCCGTACCCTGCGTTTTGTATGTGCATATCGAGCGGGCGCTTCGGGGTTTGCCGATCCAATACACAATCTTTTTTTTGTTTTGTGCCGTTCCTGAACTGCAACTCTAATTATTTTCGACCAGCGAGAGGCAGCGGCAGGAGGGATCGCAGGTGGCCAAACCTTCCGCCGCAGCGTCACTCCCGCTCCTTTGTCTTTCATTACGGTTACACGGAAGATTAATGCCTGCCTGTTACTTTCTAAACGAGCCAAAATCTCTCGGTTTGAGACAAGTAATTAGTATTAATTAAATAATGCAGTCATCTCCAGCCGCATCTAAATCTCTGCCGCGTCGCTCGTTAGCATTACCGCATTGCCAGATCTTATAGCAGCACCTGTGCGGACCCTCTCAGACCCCCCGGGCCCGAACGCACTAACCATCTCCTCTCTCCCCCCCCCCTCTTTTTTCAATCCCGTGTTTGTGTCTTTTGCAGCAATTCGGGAAGATTTTAGACGTGGAAATCATTTTTAACGAGCGAGGTTCCAAGGTGAGTGCAGATATCTCATTAGCGCGGCATGTCCTGGAGATATGAGGGATTCGCAAATCGTTACCTGTCAGAGAGGAACTTTCCAGCAGTCCTATCTGCATTACAGCGGGGGCAGAGGAGCATCTCTGTGACCTGTCACATGGACCGGCTGCCTGCATCCCGAGAGCCGAGAGCCCAGCATCCCCGCCGTGCCCAGGGTGCCCTTAAACACTCATTATCTCCAGCGCTCGCCGCAATCCCCGTCACAGTTTGAACCCGGAGGTATTAGGTCGGGGGGCAGGAGGGAATACAGATCGGTCACTAGTACTTCCCACGCCTAAAATAATTTACTCAACAAAGGATATGCGGCCTTTATGACGTTTCGAGAAGCGGCAGCACGAGAAAACAAGGGGCGCCGCGCCGATGATCACCAGGATTCATTGCCAAATCGCCACCCATACATCAAAGCACCCAGGCATCACATATCTGTGTGTTATACAAAGTAACTCCTCCCCCCTGCATTATACAAAGTAACTCCTCCCCTGTGTTATACAAAGTAACTCCTCGTGTTATACAAAGTAACTCCTCCCCTGTGTTATACAAAGTATCTCATCCCCCGTGTTATACAAAGAAACTCCTCCCCTGTGTTATACAAAGTAACTCCTCCCCCCTGCATTATACAAAGAAACTCCTCCCCTGTGTTATACAAAGTAACTCCTCCCCCTGTGTTATACAAAGTAACTCATCCCCCTGTGTTATACAAAGTAACTCCTCCCCTGTGTTATACAAAGAAACTCCTCCCGTGTTATACAAAGTAACTCATCCCCGTGTTATACAAAGTAACTCCTCCCCTATGTTATACAAAGTAACTCATCCCCTGTGCTATACAAAGAAACTCCTCCCCGTGTTATACAAAGTAACTTCTCCCCCGTGATATACAAAGTAACTCCTCCCCTTGTTATACAAATAAACTATCCTACCGTGTTATACAAAGTAACTCTTCCCCCTATGCTATACAAAGTAACTCCTCCCCCTATGCTATACAAAGTAACTCCTCCCCTATGCTATACAAAGTAACTACTCCCCCATGCTATACAAAGTAACTTCTCCCCCTATGCTATACAAAGTAACTACTCCCCCTCTACTATACAGAGTAACTCCTCCCCTATGTTATACAAAGTAACTCCTCCCCCTATGCTATACAAAGTAACTCCTCCCCTATGCTATACAAAGTAACTACTCCCCAATGCTATACAAAGTAACTCATCCCCCTATGCTATACAAAGTAACTACTCCCCCTCTACTATACAGAGTAACTCCTCCCCTATGTTATACAAAGAAACTCCTCCCGTGTTATACAAAGTAACTCTTCCCCCTATACTATACAAAGTAACTCCTCCCCTATGCTATACAAAGTAACTCCTCCCCTATGCTATACAAAGTAACTCCTCCCCATATGCTATACAAAGTAACTCATCCCCCTATGCTATACAAAGTAACTACACCCCCTCTACTATACAGAGTAACTCCTCCCCTATGTTATACAAAGTAACTCATCTCCCCTATGTTATACAAAGTAACTACTCCCCGTGTTATACAAAGTAACCCCTCCCCTATGTTATACAAAGTAACTCCTCCCCGTGTTATACAAAGTAACTCCTCGTGTTATACAAAGTAACTCCTCCCCTATGTTATGCAAAGTAACTCCTCCCCTACATTATACAAAGTAACTCCTCCCCTACATTATACAAAGTAACTCATCCCCTGTGTTATACAAAGTAACTACTCCCCGTGTTATACATAGTAACTCATCCCCGTGTAATACAAAGTAACTTCTCCCCGTGATATACAACGTAACTTCTCCCCCGTGTTATACAAAGAAACTCTTCCCCTGTTATACAAAGTTACTCATCCCCGTGCTATACAAAGAAACTCCTCCCCATGTTATACAAAGTAACTTCTCCCCGTGATATACAAAGTAACTCCTCCCCTTGTTATACAAATAAACTCTCCTCCCCGTGTTATACAAAGTAACTCATCCCCGTGTTATACAAGTAACTCCTCCCCGTGTTATACAAAGAAACTCCTCCCCGTGTTATACAAAGTAACTTCTCCCCGTGATATACAAAGTAACTCCTCCCCTGTGTTCTACAAAGTAATTCCTCCCCGTGTTATACAAGTAACTCATCCCCGTGTTATACAAAGTAACTCCTCCCCTATGTTATACAAAGTAACTCATCCCCTGTGCTATACAAAGAAACTCCTCCCCGTGTTATACAAAGTAACTTCTCCCCGTGATATACAAAGTAACTCCTCCCCTTGTTATACAAATAAACTATCCTACCGTGTTATACAAAGTAACTCCTCCCCCATGCTATACAAAGTAACTCCTCCCCCTATGCTATACAAAGTAACTCCTCCCCTATGCTATACAAAGTAACTACTCCCCCATGCTATACAAAGTAACTTCTCCCCCTATGCTATACAAAGTAACTACTCCCCCTCTACTATACAGAGTAACTCCTCCCCTATGTTATACAAAGTAACTCCTCCCCCTATGCTATACAAAGTAACTCCTCCCCTATGCTATACAAAGTAACTACTCCCCAATGCTATACAAAGTAACTCATCCCCCTATGCTATACAAAGTAACTACTCCCCCTCTACTATACAGAGTAACTCCTCCCCTATGTTATACAAAGAAACTCCTCCCCGTGTTATACAAAGTAACTCTTCCCCCTATACTATACAAAGTAACTCCTCCCCTATGCTATACAAAGTAACTCCTCCCCTATGCTATACAAAGTAACTCCTCCCCATATGCTATACAAAGTAACTCATCCCCCTATGCTATACAAAGTAACTACACCCCCTCTACTATACAGAGTAACTCCTCCCCTATGTTATACAAAGTAACTCATCTCCCCTATGTTATACAAAGTAACTACTCCCCGTGTTATACAAAGTAACCCCTCCCCTATGTTATACAAAGTAACTCCTCCCCGTGTTATACAAAGTAACTCCTCGTGTTATACAAAGTAACTCCTCCCCTATGTTATGCAAAGTAACTCCTCCCCTACATTATACAAAGTAACTCCTCCCCTACATTATACAAAGTAACTCATCCCCTGTGTTATACAAAGTAACTACTCCCCGTGTTATACATAGTAACTCATCCCCGTGTAATACAAAGTAACTTCTCCCCGTGATATACAACGTAACTTCTCCCCCGTGTTATACAAAGAAACTCTTCCCCTGTTATACAAAGTTACTCATCCCCGTGCTATACAAAGAAACTCCTCCCCATGTTATACAAAGTAACTTCTCCCCCGTGATATACAAAGTAACTCCTCCCCTTGTTATACAAATAAACTCTCCTCCCGTGTTATACAAAGTAACTCATCCCCGTGTTATACAAAGTAACTCCTCCCCGTGTTATACAAAGAAACTCCTCCCCGTGTTATACAAAGTAACTTCTCCCCGTGATATACAAAGTAACTCCTCCCCTGTGTTCTACAAAGTAATTCCTCCCCGTGTTATACAAAGTAACTCATCCCCCGTGATATACAAAATAACTCCTCCCCGTGATATACAAAGTAACTACTCCCCCATGCTATACAAAGTAACTCCTCCCCCTATGCTATACAAAGTAACTACTCCCCCTCTACTATACAGAGTAACTCCTCCCCTATGTTATACAAAGTAACTCCTCCCCCTATGCTATACAAAGTAACTCCTCCCCTATGCTATACAAAGTAACTACTCCCCCATGCTATACAAAGTAACTCATCCCCCTATGCTATACAAAGTAACTACTCCCCCATGCTATACAAAGTAACTCATCCCCCTATGCTATACAAAGTAACTCATCCCCCTATGCTATACAAAGTAACTACTCCCCCTCTACTATACAGAGTAACTCCTCCCCTATGTTATACAAAGAAACTCCTCCCCTGTGTTATACAAAGTAACTCTTCCCCTATGCTATACAAAGTAACTCCTCCCCTATGCTATACAAAGTAACTCCTCCCCCATGCTATACAAAGTAACTCCTCCCCATATGCTATACAAAGTAACTCATCCCCCTATGCTATACAAAGTAACTACACCCCCTCTACTATACAGAGTAACTCCTCCCCTATGTTATACAAAGTAACTCATCTCCCCTATGTTATACAAAGTAACTACTCCCCGTGTTATACAAAGTAACCCCTCCCCTATGTTATACAAAGTAACTCCTCCCCGTGTTATACAAAGTAACTCCTCGTGTTATACAAAGTAACTCCTCCCCTATGTTATGCAAAGTAACTCCTCCCCTACATTATACAAAGTAACTCCTCCCCTACATTATACAAAGTAACTACTCCCCGTGTTATACATAGTAACTCATCCCCGTGTAATACAAAGTAACTTCTCCCCGTGATATACAACGTATCTCCTCCCCCGTGTTATACAAAGAAACTCTTCCCCTGTTATACAAAGTAACTCATCCCCGTGCTATACAAAGAAACTCCTCCCCATGTTATACAAAGTAACTTCTCCCCCGTGATATACAAAGTAACTCCTCCCCTTGTTATACAAATAAACTCTCCTCCCGTGTTATACAAAGTAACTCATCCCCGTGTTATACAAAGTAACTCCTCCCCCGTGTAATACAAAGAAACTCTTCCCCTGTTATACAAAGTAACTCCTCCCCGTGTTATACAAAGAAACTCCTCCCCGTGTTATACAAAGTAACTTCTCCCCATGTTATTTTGTATAACTCCTCCCCTGTGATATACAAAGTAACTCATCCCCCGTGTTATACAAAGTAACTCATCCCCCTTGTTATACAAAGTAACTCATCCCTCATGTTATACAAAGTAACTCCTCCCCGTGTTATACAAAGTAACTCCTCTCCCGTGTTATACAAAGAAACTCCTCCCGTGTTATACAAATTAACTCTTCCCCCTATGCTATACAAAGTAACTCCTCCCCCATGCTATACAAAGTAACTCCTCCCCCTATGCTATACAAAGAAACTCCTCCCCTACATTATACAAAGTAACTCCTCCCCGTGTTATACAAAGTAACTCCTCCCCTGTGTTGCATATAAGGCAGGGGTAGCCGGATGCGTGCCATCATATGGTGCTTTGCCAGTCATAGGTCAGTGAAGCATCACAGAAGATATTGAAGCACAGAGGATGACAGCTGTAGCATTGTGGAGGATGTAGTATCTCAGAAGATGTAGCACCATGGAAGATGTAGCACCGGAGACAATGTAGCACCTCGGAAGATGTTGCATCGTGGAGGAGGTAGCATCGTGGAGAATGTAGCACCTCGCAAGATGTAGCCCCGTAGACTTTGTAGCACCTCGGATGATGTAGAACCTCGGAAGATGTAGCATCACGAAAGATCTAGCACCTCGGAAGATCTAGCACCTCGGAAGATCTAGCACCTCGGAAGATGTAGCACCGCGGAAGATGTAGCGCCTCGGAAGATGTAACGCCACGGAAGATGTAGCACCTCGGAAGATGTAGCACCACGGAAGATGTAGCACCTCGGAAGATGTAACACCACGGAAGATGTAGTACCTCGGAAGATGTAGAGAGATAGATAATCTCGGAAGATGTAGCACCACGGAAATGTAGCACCTTGTAGCACCAAGGATCATCGGAAGATGTAGCACCACGGAAGATGTAGCTTCTCGGAAGATGTAGCACCTCGGAAGATGTAGCACCTCGGAAGATGTAGCACCTCGGAAGATGTAACGCCACGGAAGATGTAGCGCCACGGAAGATGTAGCTTCTCGGAAGATGTAGCACCTCGGAAGATGTAGCACCTCGGAAGATGTAGCACCTCGGAAGATGTAGCACCTCGAAAGATGTAGCTTCTTGGAAGATGTAGCACCACGGAAGATGTAGCACCTCGGAAGATGTAGCACCACGGAAGATGTAGCACCTCGGAAGATGTAGCACCACGGAAGATGTAGCACCACGGAAGATGTAGCACCTGGGAGGATGTAGCACCTCGGAACGGAAGATGTAGCACCACGGAAGATGTAGCACCACGGAAGATGTAGCACCTGGGAAGATGTAGCACCTCGGAACGGAAGATGTAGCACCACGGAAGATGTAGCACCACGGAAGATGTAGCACCTGGGAAGATGTAGCACCTCGGAACGGAAGATGTAGCACCACGGAAGATGTAGCACCTTGGAAGATGTAGCACCTCGGAACGGAAGATGTAGCACCACGGAAGATGTAGTACCTCGGAAGATGTAGCACCTCGGAAGATGTAGCACCTCGGAAGATGTAGCACCTCGGAAGATGTAGCACCTCGGAAGATGTAGCACCTCGGAAGATGTAGCACCTCGGAAGATGTAGCACCTCGGAAGATGTAGCACCTCGGAAGATGTAGCACCACGGAAGATGTAGTACCTCGGAAGATGTAGCACCACGGAAGATGTAGCACCTCGGAAGATGTAGCACCTCGGAACGGAAGATGTAGCACCTCGGAACGGAAGATGTAGCACCTCGGAACGGAAGATGTAGCACCTGGGAAGATGTAGCACCTCGGAACGGAAGATGTAGCACCTCGGAAGATGTAGCACCTCGGAACGGAAGATGTAGCACTGCAACATACATGGCGTCCTCCTAGCAGAAGCTGGTCGTCGCAGCACAGACGTGTTATGGTGCAGCACACTTTGTTTTACCCAAAACTCTCAGTAAGGGTCCGGATTCCGAGTCAGGCGGCGTCTCGCCGGAGCCGTTACAGTCCATGAAACAAGTAATTACACCGGAGCTCTGGTTACATTAACGCCTGACTTGGAATCCGGTCCGAGATCAGGTTCTGGGAAGAGTCGTGTACGTGCGGGTCCGGTCACCTCACAGGGAGCCACCGCGCGATGATATATCTGCATGCACAGCCTGTCCGCCATTAACCTCTCTGCGACACGAGCACTTTTACCGTTTCTGGTTTCTCTGTCTCTGCTTTTTATGTCTTTAACGCTCTTACTCTTGGCTGTTTTTCTCTCTGTCTCCCCCTCCTCCCCGCTTCCCTCTTCCTCAGGGCTTTGGGTTTGTAACTTTTGAGACTAGCATGGACGCCGACCGCGCGCGGGAGAAACTCAACGGGACAATCGTTGAGGGAAGAAAGATTGAGGTGCATATCAGATAAGTCTGTGTGTGTGTGTATTGCACGAGATGATTATTATCATCATCATCATTTATATGGCGCCAACAGTGTCCGCAGCGCTTTACAATAACCAAAGGGAGCGAGACACAAACAAACACAGGAAGGAAACCAGGGGTGAAGAGGGCCCTGATCATAGGAGCTTACAATCTAGCGCCCCATCCCTGGTATCCCGCTCCACACTTTGCATTTTTCTATCATTTTACTCCTCAGGGAGAGAAAATCTTCGTTTTTTTATTAAAATGTAACTTGTGTTATATAATTAATGTTTATTAATGTGCTGTATTGTCATGTGATCATGTGATTTATATGTTAGAGCCTTAAGGACAACCTGACAGCGTTACAGTCCCCCCCCTCCCCCGGCACAGAATAACGCACCCCCTCACTTATTATGTGTATCCCATACATAGCATCATGGAAGCCCCCCCCCCATGTAACATGGTCATCAAACCGGTTAAGCGGAGTTTTCAGGAATTAGTCAATAAAACGCCACATGGACCAATCAGAAGAATGTGCCACATACTGGATATTTAGGGTGTTTGTTTTATGCCCCCGTTTCATATTTCCGTGTAAATCTTTGTGGAATCGGAGAAAACAAAATACACAATAATACGAGGAGCAGGAAGGAAAGCAAGATGGCCGCCCACACGCAGCGCGACATATATATCTATATATACAAAGAAATATGGCTGCCATCCGGACCCGTTTAACTCTAAAATGCTGATCTACGTCTCCTCTGCTGCGGAGCGGACGCATTCAATGTCGAGCGTCCTGCTGGGATCTGGGCAAGCGTCCTGCTGAGATCGGGGCGAGCGTCCTGCTGGGATCTGGGCGAGCGTCCTGCTGAGATCGGGGCGAGCGTCCTGCTGGGATCTGGGCGAGCGTCCTGCTGGGATCTGGGCGAGCGTCCTGCTGGGATCTGGGCGAGCGTCCTGCTGAGATCGGGGCGAGCGTCCTGCTGGGAACTGGGTGAGCGTCCTGCTGGGATCTGGGCAAGCGTCCTGCTGGGATCTTTTCGAGCGTCCTGCTGAGATCGGGGCGAGCGTCCTGCTGGGATCTTTTCGAGCGTCCTGCTGAGATCGGGGCGAGCGTCCTGCTGGGAACTGGGCGAGCGTACTGCTGGGATCTGGGTGAGCGTCCTGCTGGGATCTGGGCAAGCGTCCTGCTGGGATCTGGGTGAGCATCCTGCTGGGATCGGGTCAAGCGTCCTGCTGGGAACGGGGCAAGCGTCCTGCTGGGATCTGGGAAGGCGTCCTGCTGGGATAGGGGCGAGCGTCCTGCTGGGATCTGGGCGAGTGTCCTGCTGGGTTCGAGGCGAGCGTCCTGCTGGGATCGGGTCGAGCGTCCTGCTGAGATCGGGGCAAGCGTCCTGCTGGGATCTGGGCGAGCGTCCTGCTGGGATCTGGGCGAGCGTCCTGCTGGGAACTGGGTGAGTGTACTGCTGGGATCTGGGTGAGCGTCCTGCTGGGATCTGAGCGAGCGTCCTGCTGGGATCTGGGCGAGCGTCCTGCTGGGATCGAGTCAAGCGTCCTGCTGGGAACGGGGCGAGGGTCCTGCTGGGATCTGGGAAGGCGTCCTGCTGGGATCTGGGAAGGCGTCCTGCTGGGATAGGGGCGAGCGTCCTGCTGGGATCTGGGCGAGTGTCCTGCTGGGATCAGGGCGAGCGTCCTGCTGGGATCGGATCGAGCGTCCTGCTGGGATCGGGGCGAGCGTCCTGCTGGGTTCGAGGCGAGCGTCCTGCTGGGATCGGGTCGAGCGTCCTGTTGGGATCGGGTCGAGCGTCCTGCTGGGATCGGGGCGAGCGTCCTGCTGGGATCGGGGCGAGCGTCCTGCTGGGATCGGGGCGAGCGTCCTGCTGGGATCGGGGCGAGCGTCCTGCTGGGATCAGGGCGAGCGTCCTGCTGGGATCTGGGCGAGCGTCCTGCTGGGATCGGGGCGAGCGTCCTGCTGGGATCGGGGCGAGCGTCCTGCTGGGATCTGGGCGAGCGTCCTGCTGGGATCGGGTTGAGCGTCCTGCTGGGATCGGGTCGAGCGTCCTGCTGGGATCTGGACGAGCGTCCTGTTGCGAACTGGGCGAGCGTCCTGCTGCGAACTGGGCGAGCGTCCTGCTGCGAACTGGGCGAGCGTCCTGTTGCGATCGGGTCGAGCGTCCTGTTGGGATCGGGTCGAGCGTCCTGCTGGGATCGGGGCGAGCGTCCTGCTGGGTTCAGGGCGAGCGTCCTGCTGGGATCTGGGCGAGCGTCCTGCTGGGATCGGGGCGAGCGTCCTGCTGGGTTCAGGGCGAGCGTCCTGCTGGGATCTGGGCGAGCGTTCTGCTGGATCTCGGGCGAGCGTCCTGCTGGGATCGGGGCGAGCGTCCTGCTGGATCGGGGCGAGCGTCCTGCTGGGATCGGGGCGAGCGTCCTGCTGCGAACTGGGCGAGTGTCCTGTTGGGATCGGGTCGAGCGTCCTGTTGGGATCTGGGCGAGCGTCCTGCTGGGATCTGGGCGAGCTTCCTGCTGGGATCTGGGCGAGCATCCTGCTGGGATCTGGGCGAGCATCCTGCTGGGATCGGGTCGAGCGTCCTGCTGGGATCTGGGCGAGCGTCCTGCTGGGATCTGGCCGAGCTTCCTGCTGGGATCTGGGCGAGCATCCTGCTGGGATCGGGGCGAGCGTCCTGCTGGGATCGGGGCGAGCGTCCTGCTGGGATCGGGGCGAGCGTCCTGCTGGGATCGGGGCGCAGGGCGGGTAAAATGCGCTTGTATTGAAAAAGAATAATAAATGTACGCTGCAGTTTTAGACATAGGCCATGTGTCCGTACTGGCACGTCAGCCGAGGTGTGAGGAGATACCCACATTCCCACAACACCGGCACCGTGGCCACATCACATTATATAATGGTATATTATCAGGACGGTTCCGCTATGGACACAGAAACGTCCCAAGTGTGAGCAGCTCGGGGTTACATCACGGAAGCCGGGACAAGTCTGAGCATCACACGGTTATATTGGTACAAAGCTGACCTTTCACCACCTCCCGGCCCACGTCTCCCAGTCAAGCAAACATGACACAGAATATGGGAATATGATTTGTTTAGAACTTGGAAAATACAACCAGGAGCAGAAAATTCTGGAATAAGAGGGAAATCGAAAAATAAAAAGACAAAGGGCAGAGAATGAACGACAAGGGGGAAGGAAAACACAAAGACACACGGGGAGAAAGGAAGTCATGGGGGTGGAGGGAAGATACATAGAGGGAAAAAGAAGAAGGTAAACATGCTATGGAAAAATGATGACATGGGAAACAGAAAGGTGGATGTGGGGGGAGAAAAGGAAAACACAACGGGGGGGATAAAATGGAAAACACAACGGGGAGATAAAATGGAAAACACAACGGGGAGATAAAATGGAAAACACAACGGGGGATAAAATGGAAAACATGGGTAAAAAGTAAACTACGGGAGAAAAGTAATGGAAGACACGAGGGGATAACGAAAAAGGAAGACCTGATGGGGAGAAAAGGAAGATACAATGGGCGGATAAGAAGGAACACCTGGGGTAAAAAGAGGACGAGAAGGGGACAAAAGGAAGACACAGGGGAAAGGAAGACATGGGAGAGGAAGACACGGGAGAGGAAGACACAGAGGAAAGAAGACACGGGGAGGAAGACATAGGGAGGAAGACGTAAGGGAAGGAAGACATGGGGAGGAAGATGGGGAGGAAGACACAGAGGAAGGAAGAGACAGCGGAAGGAAGAGACAGCGAAGGAAGACTCAGGGAGGAAGACAGAGGAAGGAAGACATGTGGAAGGAAGACATGTGGGGAGGAAGACACAGCGGAAGGAAGACACAGGGGAAGGAAGACTCAGAAAGGAAGACACAGGGGGAGGAAGACACAGAGGAAGGAAGACACAGAGGAAGGAAGACACAGAGGAAGGAAGACACAGAGGAAGGAAGACACAGAGGAAGGAAGACACATGGGAAGGGAGACACAGAGAAAGGAGGACACGGGGAGGAAGACACAGGGGAAGGAAAACATAGGGTAAGGAAGACACAGGGGAGGAAGACACAGAGGAAGGAAGACACAGGGAATGGAAGACTCCGGAAGGAAGACACGGGGAGGAAGACACAGGGGAAGGAAGACACGAGGAGGAAGACAGGGGAAGGAAGACACGGGGAGAAAAACAGAGGAAGGAAGACACAGGGGGAGGAAGACAGACAGAGGAAGACACAGTGGGGGCACAGGAAGGGAATAAAAGGAAAACACAGGGAAGGAAGACATGGTGGGGGTAGACACAAGGTGAAAAAGGAAGACCTGGGGGAAAAGAAAAAGGAAGACTGAGAAGAAAAAGGAAGACACATTGAGAAAGGAAGAAAGTCAGGGTAAGGATAGACCTGGAGGTGGGTGAAAGTGGAAGACACAGTGATGGGAAAAAGAAAAGCCTTGTGGGGATGAAAGGGAAGACCTGGTGGGGGGGACTGTAGACCCTGGGGTAAAAAGGAAGACACAGGGAAGTAAAAGCAAGGCGCCAGGGTAGAAAACCGGTTACATCAAACAGACATTAAAAAATACTGAGTGTTGTGCGGAATACATTGCTCCAAATGTAAAGGCATCAGAGCGGCTCTCCGAGCTCTCCACTGGATTCATAGAAACATAGAAAAATGTCGGCAGATAAGAACCTTTCGGCCCATCTAGTCGCCCAATTACATGGATACTTTACCTGGATTTATCTTTTGTTTAGGATAGCCTTATGCCTATCCCATGCTTGCTTAAATTCAATTACTGTTTTGGCCTCTACCACTTCTACTGGAAGACTGTTCCATGTATCCACCACCCTCTCAGTAAAATAATGCTTCCTGATGTTACTTTTAAACCTTTGCCCCTCTAATCTAAGACTATGTCCTCTTGTTTTGCTACTTTGTTTCCTTTTAAATATACTCCCTTCCTCTACCTTGTGGATTCCCTTTACGTATTTAAATGTTTCTATCATATCTCCTCTGTCTCGTCTTTTTTCCAAGCTGTACATGTTAAGATCATTACGCCTTTCCTGGTAACTTTTCTCCTTCAAGCCGTACACCATTTTAGTAGCCCTTCTCTGAACTCTCTCTAAGAGGTCTATATCCTTCTGGAGATACGGTCTCCAGTACTGCACACAGTACTCCAAGTGAGGTCTCACCAGTGCTCTGTACAGTGGCATGAGCACTTCCCTTTTCCTACTGCTAATACCTCTCCCTACACAACCAAGCATTCTGCCAGCATTTCCAAGCATTCTGCCAGCATTTCCTGCTGATCTATTACCCTTAGATCATCTGCAATAATAACCCCTAAATCCCAACCCTCAGATGTATCAAATATTCTATATTCAGCCCTTGGGTTTTTACGTCCCAGGTGCATTATCTTGCACTTATCCACATTAAAACTCAATTGTCACAACTCCGACCATTTTTTTTAGTTTACCTAAATCATTTGTCATTTGGCTGATCCCTCCAGGAACGTCAACCCTGTTGCAAATCTTTGTGTCATCAGCAAAAAGACATACTTTTCCATTAATACCTTCTGCAATATCACTAATAAAAATATTAAAGAGAATGGGTCCAAGTACTGACCCCTGAGGTACCCCACTGGTAACAAGACCTTGCGCCAAATAAACTCCATTTACCACAACCCTCTGTTGCCTGTCACTCAGCCACTGCCTAATCCATTCAACAATATTGGAATCCAAGCTCAAAGATTGCAATTTATTGATAAGCCTTCTATGCGGAACAGTATCAAAAGCCTTACTGAAATCTAAATAAGCAATGTCTACTGCACCACCTGTGTCTATTATTTCTGTTACCCAATCAAAAAAATCAATAAGATTAGTTTGGCATGATCTCCCTGAGGTAAACCCATGTTGTTTCTGATCCTGTAATCTATGTGTTTTTAGATGTTCAACAATCCTTTCCTTTAACATGGTTTCCATTAATTTCCCCACTACTGACGTAAGACTAACTGGCCTATAGTTCCCGATTCCTCCCTACTACCCTTCTTGTAAATAGGCACAACATTTGCTAATTTCCAGTCTTCTGGGACGACTCCCGTTAACAAGGATTGGTTAAATAAATCTGTTAACGGTTTTGCTATTACATCACTGAGCTCTTTTAATAATTTAGGGTGGATCCCATCAGGCCCCATTGACTTATTTGGCTTTACATTAGACAGCTGCTTTAGAACCTCCTCCTCTGTAAACTCATATGTAAATGTCTCGTTACATGTTTCTATTCCATGGATTAATTTACATTCTCCTTCCCAGCTCCATGTTTTTGGATCTGCTCACCTCAGGCTGAATCAGACTTGGTGCATCTCAGCCTTTGTAGCCAACTTGCATTTTTTTATAGTTCTAGAAAATGTCAATAAGTATTACCTGCCAAAAACCACAGAGCCGTGACCGGGCACGTGCTGCATTGGTCGGATGTGCCGTGAATAGACCTCTTAGCTTCTTAAACACAAGTTATTCCTAAGAAATATCCGAGGTTTCCCTCCGTCTTACAATTTCAGACATCGCTTCGGCATTCCAAGTCCGGCATTGCGCCGTTATTTGGAAGCATTGCGTGTCGCTCTCCTTCGAGCCCAGGTTCCCTCTCTGATCCCTTTACCTTCTCCATCTCCTGACGTTGCTGCCAGACTATGTGATATTTTATTGACCGATTAGGTCTTTATGGTTACACGAAGCCCTCATTTCCAGCCAAAAGTCCTCTCCAACGATTCAGTGCCGTGCCGGATGGCAGAATGGGTTATTTGGCACGGCACTGCATTGCGGTCTCTTTCCAGTCCCGCATCCCGTCTGCCCTGCTGCGCATCATAACAAAATATATGATGGCAATTTTTGCTGACATGAATGTGACAATCTCATCCAATCAGGACACCAGAGGATATAGTACTCAATAAACAAAATCTTCCCGAAAAAGCAAATAATAACCGCGCGTCAATCGGCCATCTTTGTGGTTTTGTTAGGAGGAACAAAACCTTTTTTTCTGGATGAGTGGTAGGAATAATAACATTTTACAGCTGCAGCACAGTAACCGTTAGAATGGTGGCGAGCAGCTCGTGTACACAGCAGGTACGCTAGACAAATAAAACCAGAATAAAATTCATGGCAGCCATTGCTGTGTCACACTAAATAGTTATGGAGTACATGACTGCTTTGAACTAAGGGACGGAGGGAGGAGAAAACGTGCAGGAATGTTATGGAGGGATAACTGTATTATCACCAATACTCTCACCATGAACTCGGAGTTAAGATCTAGTGTTTCTGTCGGTACCTACCAACTTTCATTGCTAAGAGCTGGGACATTTCCTGTCTCCGAGACAGGAGATGAGAATTTTGTGTTTCTGAGATGGAAGCCATGACATTTCCCATTTCTTTCCTCCGGGACATGACCTTTTCCAGAAATAGGAGCCTGGAAATTTCCTGTTTCGAGACGTTCTGGGATGTTCCCTGCCTCCGAGGCGGGACTTTCTCTTCCTCCAAGGTGGAAGTCAGGATGTTCTCTGCCTCCAAGACGGGAGCTGGGATGTTCACTGCCTCTGAGACAGGATTTTCCTGCATCCAAGGTGGGAGCCAGGATCTTCCCTGCCTCCGAGACAGGAGCTGGGATGTACCCTAGCTCAGAGGCAGAAGCCGGGATGTTTCCTGCCTCTGAGATGGGAGACGGGACTTTCCTGCCTCTGAGACAGGAGGTAGGAAGTTTTCAGCCTCCGATGCCGAAGCCGGGATATTTCCTGCCTCCGAGACGGAAGCCGGGACGTTTCCTGCCTCTGAGGGGGAAGTCAGGACATTTCCTGCCTCCAAGGTGGAAGCCAGAACGTTTCCTGCCTCTGAGGCAGAAGCCGGGATGTTTCCTACCTCTGAGACGGGAGTCGGGATGTTTCCTGCCTCCGAGCCGGGACGTTTCCTGCCTCCGAGACTGGAGTCGGGACATTTCCTGCCTCCGAGGCGGAAGCCAGGATGTTTCTTGCCTCTGAGGCAGAAGCCGGAACGTTTCCTGCCTCTGAGGCAGAAGCCGGAACGTTTCCTGCCTCCGAGGCAGAAGCTGGGATGTTTCCTGCCTCCCGAGGCGGAAGCTGGGACGTTTCCTGCCTCCCGAGGCAGAATCCGGGACGTTTCCTCATCCGAGACGGAAGCTGGGACATTTCCTGCCTCTGAAATGGGAGACCAGACTTTCCTGCCTCCAAGGCAGGAGTCAGAACTTTCTTGCCTCCTAGAGGGGAGCCAGGACTTTCCTGCCTCTGAGGCGGGAGCTGGGACATTTCCTGCCTCCGAAACGGGACTTTGTCTTCCTCCACGATGGGAGCCGGGATGTTCACTACATCCGAGGCAGGAGCCAGGATGTTCACTTCCTCTGAGACGGGGTTTTCTGGTTTTCCTGCCTCCAAGGTGGGAGCCAGGACGTTCCCTGCTTCCGAGATGGGAGCTGGGATGTACCCTACCTCAGAGGCAGAAGCCGGGATGTTTCCTGCCTCTGAGATGGGACTTTACTGCCTCTGAGACGGGAGTCAGGACATTTCCTGCCTCCGAGGTGGAAGCCGGGACGTTTCCTGCCTCTGAGGCGGAAGCCAGGACGTTTCCTGCCTCCGAGGCAGAAGCCGGGACGTTTCCTGCCTCCGAGACGGGAGTCGGGACATTTCCTGCCTCTGAGGTAGAAGCCGGGACGTTTCCTGCCTCCGAGGCAGAAGCCGGGATGTATCCTGCTGAAGAGGTGGAAGCCGGAACGTTTCCTGCCTCTGAGGCAGAAGCCGGGATGTTTCCTACCTCTGAGACGGGAGTCGGGATGTTTCCTGCCTCTGAGCCGGGACGTTTCCTGCCTCCGAGACTGGAGTCGGGACATTTCCTGCCTCCGAGGCGGAAGCCAGGATGTTTCTTGCCTCCGAGGCAGAAGCCGGAACGTTTCCTGCCTCTGAGGCGGAAGCTGGGACGTTTCCTGCCTCCGAGGCGGAAGCTGGGACGTTTCCTGCCTCCCGAGGCAGAAGCCGGGACGTTTCCTCATCCGAGACGGAAGCTGGGACATTTCCTGCCTCTGAAATGGGAGACCAGACTTTCCTGCCTCCAAGGCAGGAGTCAGAACTTTCTTGCCTCCTAGAGAGGAGCCAGGACTTTCCTGCCTCTGAGGCGGGAGCTGGGACATTTCCTGCCTCCGAAACGGGACTTTGTCTTCCTCCACGATGGGAGCTGGGATGTTCACTGCCTCCGAGGCAGGAGCCAGGATGTTCACTTCCTCTGAGACGGGGTTTTCTGGTTTTCCTGCCTCCAAGGTGGGAGCCAGGACGTTCCCTGCTTCCGAGATGGGAGCTGGGATGTACCCTACCTCAGAGGCAGAAGCCGGGATGTTTCTTGCCTCTGAGATGGGACTTTACTGCCTCTGAGACGGGAGTCAGGACATTTCCTGCCTCCGAGGTGGAAGCCGGGACGTTTCCTGCCTCTGAGGCGGAAGCCAGGACGTTTCCTGCCTCTGAGGCGGAAGCCAGGATGTTTCCTGCCTCCGAGACGGGAGTCGGGACATTTCCTGCCTCCAAGGTAGAAGCCGGGACGTTTCCTGCCTCCGAGGCAGAACCTGGGATGTTTCCTGTCTCCGAGGCAGAAGCCGGGATGTATCCTGCCGAAGAGGTGTAAGCCGGGATGTTTCCTGCCTAAGAGGGGAAGCCGGGACGTTTCCTGCCTCAGAGGCGGAAGCCAGGATGTATCCTGCCGAAGAGGGGGAAGCCGGGATGTATCCTGCCGAAGAGGGGGGAGACCGGACTTTCTTGCCTCCGATAGGGGAGTCGGGACGTTTCTCATTTGCTGTCTCCAAGACAAGACATGGGAGCCGGGACATTTCCTGTCTCAGACACCGTATCGGGGAGAGTTGGGCTGCAGTATAGAACATTTTTCTATACAGTGCCGTGGAAACAATAAGCCAGTCATGGTGGGGTCACACACCGGGCATCACACATCATTCTTTCCTTGGATTGGTTTAATACTCCGCTCTATAATTTGGCCGTGTCAGTCGGCAGCACACACAGACACTCAGGCGTCCGGGCACTGATCGTGGCATTTATTTTCGTATAATCGCTTTATCGTGACGGCTCCTCGTTCTCCTTTGGTGTAGATTATAGTATCTGTTTCGGTTTTACCCGTGAAAAAATGTCGCCCGTGTTCATGCGTTGCTCCAGACATGGAACCAAGGTTAATATTCTAGTAATAAATCCATAGAACATGGCCAGATCGTGGTCACGGTGCGCACCGCGCTCTGCGTCCGCCGTACCTTGATATCTGGGTGTAATTTTATTGTCTCTTCTCTCTCCAGGTAAATAATGCCACCGCTCGGGTAATGACAAACAAGAAGCCCGTTAACCCTTATACAAATGGTAAGTGTCGCACGCCATCCGTCACTCTAACCCCCCCAACGGGAAGCGCCAAGAGGCGGCAACGCGTATGAAACAAACTGCACAATCACATTTAATGACTTAAAAACACAAAAAGCTAAAGCTCACCCCGTAACATGTGGCGGGCCCGGGGGGGGGGGGGCAGTACATCTGACCCATATTGTGTGTTTGTAGAGGTAGAATATGAACAAAATTAAAATAGCAAGGTTTAATATATAGATTAAATAAATTAATAGCGGTTTAATATACAGATTAAATAAATTAATAGCGGTTTAATATATAGATTAAATAAATTAATAGCGGTTTAATATATAGATTAAATAAATTAATAGCGGTTTAATATATAGATTAAATAAATTAATACCTGCATAATATATAGATTAATAAATTAATAGCGGCCTAATATATAGATTAAATAATTAATAGCGTTTAATATATAGATTAAATTAATACCTGCATAATATATAGATTAAATTAATTAATACCTGCATAATATAGAGATTAAATTAACAGTGCCTTAATTTACAGATTAAATAAATTAATAGTGGTTTAATATACAGATTAAATTAATAGCGGTTTAATATATAGATTAAATAAATAGCGGTTTAATATATAGATTAAATAAATAGCGGCCTAATATATAGATTAAATAAATTAATAAAGGCATAATATACAGATCAATTAAATTAATAATGGCTTAATATATAGATTAAATATTAATAGCGGTTTAATATATAGATTAAATAAATTAATAGTTTAATATATAGATTAAATAAATTAATAGCGGTTTAATATATAGATTAAATAAATTAATAGCGGCATAATATACAGATCAATTAAATTAATAACGGCTTAATATATAGATTAAATTAATTAATAGCGGTTTAATATATAGATTAAATTAATACCTGCATAATATATAGATTAAATTAATTAATACCTGCATAATATAGAGATTAAATTAACAGTGCCTTAATATACAGATTAAATAAATTAATAGTGGTTTAATATACAGATTAAATTAATAGCGGTTTAATATATAGATTAAATAAATAGCGGTTTAATATATAGATTAAATAAATAGCGGCCTAATATATAGATTAAATAAATTAATAAAGGCATAATATACAGATTAAATTAATAATGGCTTAATATATAGATTAAATTAATTAATAGCGGTTTAATGTATAGATTAAATTAATTAATAGCGGTTTAATGTATAGATTAAATTAATTAATAGCGGTTTAATGTATAGATTGAATAAATGAATACCAGCTTAATATATATAGATTGAATAAATAATAGCGGCTTAATATATAGATTAAATTAATTAATAGCAGTTTAATATATAGATTAAATTAATACCTGCATAATATATAGATTAAATTAACAGTGCCTTAATTTACAGATTAAATAAATTAATAGTGGTTTAATATACAGATTAAATAAATTAATAGCGGTTTAATATACAGATTAAATAAATTAATAGCGGTTTAATATATAGATTAAATAAATTAATAGTTTAATATATAGATTAAATAAATTAATAGCGGCCTAATATATAGATTAAATAAATTAATAACGGCATAATATACAGATCAATTAAATTAATAGCGGTTTAATGTATAGATTGTATAAATTAATACCAGCTTAATATATATAAAAGCCAATATTGAACCCAGAGCACGCCAAATAGAATCAATGTACCTGAGTGCCAAATGCCCAGTAGGTATGAGTATAGAATCAACAGCATAAGCAGCACATCAGGATTTGAGTAAAAGAAAAAAGTTTTATTAGTATAAGGTAAAATACCTGTCCATTGACCAACGTTTCGGCCCCAGTGGGCCTTTATCAAGGTATATGATAATTAATACCAGCTTAATATATAGTTTGAATAAATAATAGCGTCTTAATTTATAGATTAAATTAATTAATAGCGGCATAATATACAGATCAATTAAATTAATAACGGCTTAATATATAGATTAAATTAATTAATAGCGGTTTAATGTATAGATTTAATAAATTAATACCAGCTTAATATATATAGATTGAATAAATAATAGCGGCTTAATATATAGATTAAATTAATTAATAGCCGTTTAATATATAGATTAAATTAATTAATACCTGCGTAATATATAGATTAAATTAATACCAGCTTAATATATATAGATTGAATAAATAATAGTGGCTTAATATATAGATTAAATTAATAAATAGCGTACTAATATATAGATTAAATTAATTACTGGCAGTTTACTGTGTTACAGGTTTTCCAAATACTTTAAATCCTTATTGTTAAATTTCTGCTGATTGTCGACGTTTCACGATGGAAGCAAACCGTGTATAAAGTGGATTTCATTTCACGCACACAGAGCGACAAACAACACAGAATCAGAGTCCTGAACCAATCGGAAAGCACAATGGGGCCTTGTCCTGGGTTGCGCTCGTCCCATTTACTATGTCCCTGTCTTTGCACTTTCAGGCTGGAAGTTAAACCCGGTGGTGGGAGCCGTGTATGGACCAGAATTCTACGCAGGTAAATCGCCCCCAAAAACACAGACACCCCAATATGAATATTAAACAGATAATGCTTTGTGAGTTTAATGAACGTGTCACGCGGGAACAAGCTCAGAGACCGGTATTATAGAGACCGGTATTATAGAGACCAGTATTATAGAGACCGGTATTATAGAGACCGGTATTATAGAGACCAGTATTATAGAGACCGGTATTATAGCGCATCACTGGGTTAAACGTGTGAGATCTGAACAGGGGATACGGAAAGAAAAGCAAAAATGAGGTCACCACAAAACCAACAATGACCTTATAACTCCTCAATAGTGATGTCAAAACCAGACAAATAATGTCACATTCCTTCCACATCAATGTCACAACTAGACAGTAACAACCTTAGAGCTCTAGTGTAATGATGTCACAACTAGACAGTAACAACCTTACAGCTCTAGTGTAATGATGTCACAACTAGACAGTAACAACCTTACAGCTCTAGTGTAATGATGTCACAACTAGACAGTAACAACCTTACAGCTCTAGTGTAATGATGTCACAACTAGACAGTAACAACCTTACAGCTCTAGTGTAATGATGTCACAACTAGACAGTAACAACCTTCCAGCTCTAGTGTAATGATGTCACAACTAGACAGTAACAACCTTACAGCTCTAGTGTAATGATGTCACTAGACAAAAACAACCTTACAGCTCTAGTGTAATGATGTCACAACTAGACAGTAACAACCTTACAGCTCTAGTGTAATGATGTCACAACTAGACAAAAACAACCTTCCAGCTCTAGTGTAATGATGTCACAACTAGACAGTAACAACCTTCCAGCTCTAGTGTAATGATGTCACAACTAGACAGTAACAACCTTACAGCTCTAGTGTAATGTCATGACTAGACAGTAACAACCTTACAGCTCTAGTGTAATGATGTCATGACTAGACAGTAACAACCTTACAGCTCTAGTGTAATGTCATGACTAGACAGTAACAACCTTACAGCTCTAGTGTAATGATGTCACAACTAGACAGTAACAACCTTACAGCTCTAGTGTAATGTCATGACTAGACAGTAACAACCTTACAGCTCTAGTGTAATGATGTCACAACTAGACAGTAACAACCTTACAGCTCTAGTGTAATGATGTCACAACTAGACAGTAACAACCTTCCAGCTCTAGTGTAATGATGTCACAACTAGACAGTAACAACCTTACAGCTCTAGTGTAATGATGTCACTAGACAAAAACAACCTTACAGCTCTAGTGTAATGATGTCACAACTAGACAGTAACAACCTTACAGCTCTAGTGTAATGATGTCACAACTAGACAAAAACAACCTTACAGCTCTAGTGTAATGATGTCACAACTAGACAGTAACAACCTTCCAGCTCTAGTGTAATGATGTCACAACTAGACAGTAACAACCTTACAGCTCTAGTGTAATGATGTCACAACTAGACAGTAACAACCTTACAGCTCTAGTGTAATGTCATGACTAGACAGTAACAACCTTACAGCTCTAGTGTAATGATGTCATGACTAGACAGTAACAACCTTACAGCTCTAGTGTAATGTCATGACTAGACAGTAACAACCTTACAGCTCTAGTGTAATGATGTCACAACTAGACAGTAACAACCTTACAGCTCTAGTGTAATGTCATGACTAGACAGTAACAACCTTACAGCTCTAGTGTAATGTCATGACTAGACAGTAACAACCTTACAGCTCTAGTGTAATGATGTCACAACTAGACAGTAACAACCTTCCAGCTCTAGTGTAATGATGTCACAACTAGACAGTAACAACCTTCCAGCTCTAGTGTAATGATGTCACAACTAGACAGTAACAACCTTACAGCTCTAGTGTAATGATGTCACAACTAGACAGTAACAACCTTACAGCTCTAGTGTAATGATGTCATGACTAGACAGTAACAACCTTCCAGCTCTAGTGTAATGTCACAACTAGACAGTAACAACCTTCCAGCTCTAGTGTAATGATGTCACAACTAGACAGTAACAACCTTACAGCTCTAGTGTAATGATGTCACAACTAGACAGTAACAACCTTACAGCTCTAGTGTAATGATGTCATGACTAGACAGTAACAACCTTCCAGCTCTAGTGTAATGATGTCACAACTAGACAGTAACAACCTTCCAGCTCTAGTGTAATGATGTCACAACTAGACAGTAACAACCTTACAGCTCTAGTGTAATGATGTCACAACTAGACAGTAACAACCTTACAGCTCTAGTGTAATGATGTCATGACTAGACAGTAACAACCTTACAGCCCTACAGTAATAATGTCAAATCTGCACATTAATAAACACGCTTGCACTATTGATGTCATAAACCCATCATGTTTGATTATGTTTTTCCGCTGGAGCCCCTTAATCTCTTATGATCGGGGGATGCGTAATGCAATAGAGCAGGAAGGCTTTGTCCAGCCCTCCCTATATTAGGCTTGTGCCCCGTGCGCTGCGTGATGTTGCCCCGTGCGCTGCGTGATGTTGCCCCGTGCGCTGCCTGATGTTGCCCCGTGCGCTGCCTGATGTTGCCCCGTGCGCTGCGTGATGTTGCCCGTGCGCTGCCTGATGTTGCCCCGTGCGCTGCCTGATGTTGCCCGTGCGCTGTGTGTTGTCCCGTGCGCTGCCTGATGTTGCCCCGTGCGCTGCATGATGTTGCCCCTTGCGCTGCATGATGTTGCCCCGTGCCCTGCATGATGTTGCCCCGTGCGCTGCATGATGTTGCCCGTGCGCTGCATGATGTTGCCCCGTGCCCTGCATGATGTTGCCCCGTGCCCTGCATGATGTTGCCCCGTGCGCTGCATGATGTTGCCCCGTGCGCTGCATGATGTTGCCCCGTGCGCTGCATGATGTTGCCCCGTGCGCTGCATGATGTTGCCCCGTGCGCTGCATGATGTTGCCCCGAGGCGATCTCTGTATAACACACACATATGAAGCTTCTCCGGCTCCCCGCACTATGAGCACGTCTATTCACTGCAGGTTCCTCCAGAAGATGTGGCGTTCCCAGACATGCTCCTGGCTCGGCTTTTATGATCGCGCTCTGTCAGGCTCAGACATAATGTTTCTAATATATATTTTTTACAACATAATGTTTTAGCCGGGTATATTGTTAGAATAAAACATTGCGTGCGAGCCGGAGGAAGGATTTAAAGCCCTCACCGTCTGTGATGGAAATCACGCGCGCCGCATCCAGAGCTTCACGGAGAACCTCACGCCCGCTTAATAACCAGCAGAACGGCTAAAAGCCATGCGTTTTAATCCAGGGCAGTGATGTCATATGAAGGGACAGGTCAGGGGGGGTCACTAATCACTGCTTTGTTTGTTTTTTGGCAGTCACTGGCTTTCCGTACCCCCCTGCAGGCACCACAATTGCTTACCGAGGGGCTCATTTACGGGGACGGGGACGCGCCGTGTACAACACGTTCCGTGCTGCTCCTCCTCCTCCACCAATCCCAACCTATGGAGCGTGAGTATAACAACGTCCGGCCACAATGATTAGACAAGAAATGCCATTTCTGGACCAATAGAAATCCGTGGCGTGCATTTTAACGAGTCGGCGCGCCATGCAGGGTGTGCATGTTTAAAATAAGGAGCTTCACTTCCTGGCAACGAGAGCGTTAACAGACTAACCCTGCTGGAAAATTGGCATCACCAGAGGACTGATTGGGGGTGCAAGCCGTGTAACCCTATACCCACCCCGACCAAGCCATAGGCAACCCCAGGAAGTTATACCCAGTAGGTAAAGTAGAGAGACCAGCCCCTCCCCCCACGGGTTGATTTATATATAGAATTTATCTTTGTTCCTTTATAGTGAAGGTAACGCACCGGCGGCGGCTGCACCGGCTGTGGCTGCCAGACAACAAAATGTGTAAAGATCAGGAAGAAGAAACAAAAAAGCGTAAAAAAGGCAAACACACAAATTAATGCAGCGAACGTTATTATGCGAGTGTTATAAAGCGTGTGAATAAAAAGTATCACCTGCAGCAATTAGAGCGTTAAACACATCACAGTGTATTGTTAACGCACGATCAGAAGACGCGTTAAATCTTCTGTGTATAGAGATTGCACAAGCACGAACTACCAACATCACATAGCAATGAATACTATGTTTCAGCACCATAAATAGCTCTGCTCCCCCCCCCGGGGCTGCTGTCCATGATGGAGATTCAGGGCCATGGACAGCAGCCCCGGGGGGCTCCGGAGCTATCCATGGTGCTGAAACATAGTATTCATTGCTGGACACAGCCGGACTGAAAGAAAATAATACAACTGCGTTCAGCAAAGAAAAAAAGCCTCATTGCTTTAAAATGAATTAGGAAATATAAAATTTTACCAAAAAAATCCTAAAAAAATAAAGAGATTTTTTCTGCAAATGGAAAAAAACTAAACACTTGAATAAATATTTAATAAGAACGGGGAATATTTTTTTACATTGAAATCTATGGGATTATTTTGTACGGCTGGTATTTATATCGAAACAAATGCCTAATAAATCCTAAAAAAAAAAAAGTTTTTTTGCTGCAGATGAAAAAAATATACATAAATGGTTGAAAACATATTTAATAAAAAAAGGGAATTTTTTAACATTGAAACCTATAGGATTCGCCTGATTAAACCTGTCGAACGAAACCACCGAATATCAGAGTTAGAAATCAGAGTTAGACACTAGGGTTAGAAATTCTAACCCGTATTTTTAACCCTCGCTTCTGTCTGATGTTCGGTGGTTTCGTTCGACAGGTTTAATCAGGCGAATCCTATAGGTTTCAATGTAAAAAAAAAATCCCCGTTTTTATTCGTTTTGAATCATTTCGTTCCGTTTCAGATCATTTTCGGATCATTTTTCGTTCTGATATTTCGTTTCGGAGGTTTCGTTATGCTACCTCGATTCGTATTCGTTAATTCGGACGAACGATTTTGCATATTTCGGAAATGAAAACGTGATATTCACTCGAATATGTATTCGGAACGAAACGCAATGTGCACGTCTGCCGCTTTCTCTCCCTTTACAGATATTTTCCTTGTAATTTTGCCGCACGCGGCTTCACACCCTTCACCAATCCTTTGTTTCTCCGTCTCACAGAGTCGTTTACCAGGACGGGTTCTACGGAGCGGAAATTTACGTAAGTTCCAACCCCCTCCCCCAATCTTTAAATATCTGTCCCTGTGACTTTGCGCATGGGAATTGAGAAAGTCCAGGTGATACGTCGGTCGCGCCGGCCGCGCCTCACACACACCGGGTCTGCATTCAGGGTGAAGTTGGAAACGTTTATGGCAAAACTCCACAATTTGAGGAAAAGAAAAAAGTTTGAGAATTTTGTGCTGAACAAAACAGTGGAAAATAAATAAAATGAGCAAAGTTTTCAGATTTTATTATTTTCGTAAAAATTAAGACCAGAACAGATTTGTGTGAAAGAAAGAAATTCACCTTTTTGGGGTTTTTACACAAATAAATCCACATTTTGGTCCATTCAGTTTTATGGAGATTGAAACGCTGGCCGTTTTGGTAGTTTTTTCCGGCACGCTTCCTCCTCCTGCCTTTATCAGAGGCCGCCGTGTCCCGGCAGCTTCGGGACGAGGGGTTACTAAGGAGAGGAAAGGGGACAAGGGGCACCAAAGGGTCGTGAAGGTCGTGCTCAAGCCTTATCGGACTGGCCGAAACTCCCCCTGATCCAGACGAATTCAGGGTAAAGCGTCTCCATGCCGGCGTCGGAGGAGCGGCTGCGTTGGGTTTTAGCGGTAATGTCGTAGGAGTTGGTCGGGGATGCTAATAAGCTGCGGCGGGCAGGAGGAGAGACGGGAAAGGGGCAGGAGAGGTCACCTGGTGAAAAGATTAAAGGACTGGAAGGGTCACATCGCTGGGTCATGTCTTAGGAAGGTCAGGTAGCCTGGAGGATGGAGAAGGTAACGTAGCGAGCCTTGGGGAGAGCAGACACCGGAGCTTTGAAATGCTAAGGAAGCCGTTGCGCGCCTCTCTTCCCCTGAATACATTACAGGACGCGGCGCAGTCACGGAGGCGCCAATAGATTCCATTACTGAGGGTTTAATAGCACTTTATGAACACGATGCATCATATACATATACCTAAAGCTCCTTTACCACTTTGCAAATCGAGGCGTCCGAGTCTCCGCAGGACTCCAGGATCCTCAACATCCGGTTTAACCAAAACCACGAGAATTCACTTTTTTAGATTTGTGAAATTTTACGTTTTCCCCCAAACTGACAAAGCGTTAGTGATTCCCGTCAGACATACGAGGGGGGGGGGGCGAGCCTGCGTCCAGAGCTTATTGTGTGGTCATATCTATATATACTGTATGCTAAGGGAGTGGGACACATGTTTACGGTCAGTTCATGATTTATCGAGGTCCGCACCGGCAGTCCTTGGTGACAGCATACACAGAGTATCCCTCATCCAGATCGTTACGGACGTATGTGCAGGTTCTCTCATAGGAAGCGAGAGGCTCTTGATGTGTGATTGGTGCAGATCGAGGGCGTCACGCAGGCCCATGCTGCATGAAATCTGGTTCTTGAATCACCCGCTAGCGCCCCCGTGTGGTAGGGATGTGCGTTTCGGGTTTCGGAATTTCGGAATTTTCACGAAATTTCCCGATTCGTGTTTTCGGATGCGGCCGAATTTCCGAAAATTTTTAGATCCGAAAATGGCAGATCCGAAAAGTTTTCCGAGCCGAAACGAAATATTTTCGGAATTTTCGAATGGACTTGAAATGTGTCAAATCGAAATTTATTGCTTTGAAACGAGGAGAACAGACTTTCCGAAAAACGAAAATTTCCGAACTTCCGAAAAGTCGATACAAATAACGAGCTAAGTGACACGAAAATACGAAAAATGGTCGAAATTCCGAAAAAAAAAGTACACGAAAAACGAATCGAGCCGAACCGAATCGAAACAGAAATCAGTCGAAACGAGCCAAATCGAAAAGTTTAAAAAAAACGAAAAATCGAACCGAAAAAAAAAATCGGTGCACAAGCCTACCGTGTGGCAGGGCTGTAACCAAGCGCTGGTATTTGCCAGTGACGAGACGGAGGTTTTGATTACAAGAACTCACCTCCTTCCTTTTCTTCTTCTTCCGGCAGGGCGGATACGCAGCTTACAGATACGCACAGCCAGCAGCAGCCGCAGCTTATAGCGACAGGTGCGTGCTCATGCATGTGATGCAAGCTTCACCCTGTGACATCATCATCTAACCACAAACATGGAGCAGCAGGAAAGGAAAACTCCAAATAATTTGATTTACCTCCAACTACAGTATCCGTAGCGACGTCTAATCCATAAAGTGCTTTAGAAGAACTTATTCTGACACATTCTGTCCCTAAGGAGCATCTCAAAGCTCACGTGACTTCACCAAAATAAAGGCATAAGGGGTGGAGGACAAACCAGTCAGGGTCTGGGAGGTTTTGGGAACGTGGTAGTGATGATAATGACCAGGTGGCGGTGGCAGGATACATTTGTAACTTGCCTGGTATATGCACATTCCATCACACATACAAATATATACAGGGCTCAATATTTCCACTCGCCCATTTGCCCATGATGAGGAGATATTTAAGAAGGGTGACTGGACATTTGGCCAATAAATACACAGCAGCTTGAATCTGGTGCTTCCCCACATACAGACTATGGGGGCATCCTCAAAAATGGGGCAGAGTTGTGTGTGGAAGTGGACTTGGTGTGGAGAAGGTGATGGGTAGGATCAGAAGCGGCAAGTAACTTTCTGGCCTGGCTAATAACTGAGGACTTGAATTTTTGATCCCTGTAAATATATATATATATATACACACACACACAGACACCGGCCAATAGACACTGATGCCACTGGTTGCTTTTCTGTAATGCCCGGGGCCAGGAAATTACCTATTGGCTGCTGTGAGATAGAGTATCACCTAACTCTTACATTCATGTAAAAAAAATTACTAAATTAGCCCAATTTCGCCTAAATTTTATCGGGTACATTGGACCGTCCTGTCCGTGCACACTGTGGCCTTGTAAAGTTCCTTGTGGATGATTGCGACATGGTCCCCTTTATTTTGTGCCACGTACAAGCAGTTATCCTCTCACAGCGGTTCCTCTCCAGACTCTACGTTTCATGTTTGGATCGATGGTGGTTTATACCGGAGCATTAAAGTGACGCTGTCCTGCCCGGCCGCACTCTGTGATATCCCATCAGGGATGAGATCGGCCTTAACATTAACAAACTCATCCCTTCCCATATCGCAGCTTAAACTCACCCTGATCCGTTAGCGCCGTCATGTTTTGTCCTCCATGGGCGCAACTTATTGGGGTCCATCACAAACTGATGCATGAATGACTGGTGATATCAGTATGCCAACAGCCAATCAGGAGCACAGACTGGGAGGGAAGGCTTAGCCAGGCATGACCGTGTCACTTTATCTGTTCAGATTCCAGCCCTCATACCCATTCTTTGACACTAGCTTGAGAATTTCCCTGGCTCTCTCCGCAGCTACGGCCGGGTGTACGCAGCGGCAGATCCATACCACCACACCATCGGGCCGGCAGCTACGTACAGCATAGGAACAATGGTAAGTAAATGAAGCCAGCTGTACGTCATGAAAACTTGTCAGATCATCAAGAACCACTTAGGACCTTAGGAAGAACAAAAAAATATAATTCTAGGGATCATGGTCCATAAAGGAACCAAATTACCTGTCTTTGCAGCAAAGATGTCCTAGACACGGCCTCTCTAAATTTACCATAGGACAAATCCAGGTGATGCCCAGAGCTTTATCGTAGACTACATCATGCCCCGTTACAAAGAAACGGTCACAGTGTTGCCTTAATCCTTTAACTGGCCACATTTTGACAACCCTGTGGCAGCTGCCACCACCCGGCACTGAACGTCCTCTTCGGTGATGATGTTTTGGTTTACATGTCAGGTCCATTGTGCACAACACAATATGAGGGTTGATGGACATTGACGTGATCATCAGGTCTGATACTGCGCCATATTAAGCTCTTTCAAGACACAGACAAATCCAACAGAACAACTGGAAGGCCCCAACTGGAAGATAATGGGTTGGGGAACAGGGGCAGCCATTATAAAGGGCGGAGCAGAGATGGATTAACAGAGGGGCACCTTGGCCTTTGGGTTACAATGAAACGATATGGAATATGGCACAACCCTTCTCCGACTTCAGGAGGACTAAGAGCATAGTGTGAGTAGGAAAGGTAGGACAAAAGGCAGAATGTGGATGAAACCGATGAAGACCGACAGATGGGGAAGTCTGGTTTCAGCACAGTGAGCATGGAAAATCCACATGATCGGTGGGAAAGGGAGAAAGAATCAGAACCCGGAGAAATTTAAAGATGGATCCAACGTAGAGGAGGTGAAAGGATAAGTAAAGCAGCCATAACCTAGAGGGTAAAATACAGCAGAATGGACAAGACAGCTTAGATCCAGAATGGGGCAAAAAGAAGCAAAGAGGGAGATGGCAACGAGGGAGAGGGCAACGAGGGAGAGGGCAAAGAGCGAGAGGGCAATGCGCGAGAGGGCAACGAGGGAGAGGACAAAGAGCGAGAGGGCAAAGAGGGAGAGGGCAACGAGGGAGAGGGCAAAGAGCGAGAGGGCAATGCGCGAGAGGGCAATGCGCGAGAGGGCAACGAGCGAGAGGGCAAAGAGCGAGAGGGCAAAGAGCGAGAGGGCAAAGGGGAGAGGGCAAAGAGCGAGAGGGCAATGCGCGAGAGGGCAACGAGGGAGAGGGCAATGCGCGAGAGGGCAACGAGGGAGAGGGCAAAGAGCGAGAGGGCAAAGAGCGAGAGGGCAAAGGGGGAGATGGCAAAGAGCAAGAGGGCAATGCGCGAGAGGGCAAAGAGGGAGAGGGCAAAGAGCGAGAGGGCAAAGAGCGAGAGGGCAAAGAGCGAGAGGGCAAAGAGCGAGAGGGCAAAGAGTGAGAGGGCAAAGAGTGAGAGGGCAAAGAGCGAGAGGGCAAGGAGTGAGGGCAACAAGGGAGAGGGCAACAAGGGAGAGGGCAACAAGGGAGAGGGCAACAAGGGAGAGGGCAAAGAGGGAGAGGGCAACGGGGGAGAGGGCAAAGAGCGAGAGGGCAAAGAGCGAGAGGGCAAAGAGCGAGAGGGCAAAGAGCGAGAGGGCAAAGAGCGAGAGGGCAAAGAGCGAGAGGGCAATGCGCGAGAGGGCAACGAGGGAGAGGGCAATGTGCGAGAGGGCAACGAGGGAGAGGGCAACGAGCGAGAGGGCAAAGAGCGAGAGGGCAAAGAGCGAGAGGGCAAAGGGGGAGATGGCAAAGAGCAAGAGGGCAATGCGCGAGAGGGCAAAGAGGGAGAGGGCAAAGAGCGAGAGGGCAAAGAGCGAGAGGGCAACGGGGGAGAGGGCAAAGAGCGAGAGGGCAAAGAGTGAGAGGGCAAAGAGCGAGAGGGCAAGGAGTGAGGGCAACAAGGGAGAGGGCAACAAGGGAGAGGGCAAAGAGGGAGAGGGTAACGGGGAGAGGGCAAAGAGCGAGAGGGCAAAGAGCGAGAGGGCAAGGAGTGAGGGCAACAAGGGAGAAGGCAACAAGGGAGAGGGCAACGGGCAAGAGGGCAAAGAGGGTGAGGGCAACAAGGGAGAGGACAACGTGGGAGAGGGTGAAGAGAGATGGCGAAGAGAGAGAGGGCGAAGAGGATGAGGGCCAAGAGAGAGAGGGCCAAGAGAGAGAGAGCAAAGAGGGAGAGGGCAAAGAGGGAGAGGATGAAGAGAGATGGCGAAGAGAGAGAGGGTAAAGAGGATGAGGACAAAAAAAGAGAGGGCCGAGAGAGAGGGCATAGAAGAGGGAGGGGACGGGAACAATAGAAGAAGAGGGAGGGGACGGGAACAATAGAAGAAGAGGTAGAAGACAAATTCCGCCGGTGGATCTTAAGCTGGGTTTTTTGGGGATGAATTCACTAAATTAAATGCCTGAATCTACAAAGATCTGACGTCTGTGCCGGCTCTCTCCATTATTATTATTATTATTCTTTATTTATAAAGCGCCAGCATATTCCGCAGCGCTGTACAATAGGCACAGTATAACCATTACTGAATAGTTCAATGATCACCATCTCTATGGGTGCTCAGTCATTGGCCGTCAGCGCGTTTCACCGTGGATTAAATTCCTCTGTCCTGCCTGGTTCTTGATGAAACGTTGAGACTTTGTGTTGTATCGTACGAGCACCTTAGTTCTGTGAATTGTCTTTCTTTTTCCAATATTCACCCACAAAGCTCCTTTTTTCTTTTACTGGTCAACCCTTTGAGTGCCAGGAGTGAGCCACACGACGCTGGCACTGAAATGGTTACTTTATATTGTGCCCCACCCCCCATCCCGGACGAGACTAACCATGTCCAGCAGCCTAGGATGGTAGAAACGCAATATAGCGATTCCCGTGGAAGGATTGGTTGTGAGGTTGGGTGTGATTGGTACTTGCGCAACTCCAACTACTGCCAGAGGGAGGCGCTATCTTTCCCGGGCCCTCGGTCACTCTATGGAGGTGGCGACTGGGTCAGACCTGCAGGAATTAAAGCCGTGTCCCATCTTTAATGTTTGTTTTTAGCTAGCCTGGTAACAGCATCAAAGATGAAAAGAATAAAAGGTGGCGGCCCACCCCATGGGACGTGCGGGGGTTTATCAGAGCCAAATCCAGTTTGTTTTTTTTACCTGCTTGTTTAAAACCCCAAAATTTCTAAATTGGGTGAAACCCCCCCAAAAAACCCGCAACTGCAGCAGGGAGACTCCTGGCGAAGGTGACAGCGTTGCGACCTGCGGTGCAGCTGCTAGCTAAAAGCCATCATTAAGCGTGAATTCGGTGCCCTGCTCCTGGTGGAACGCTTTGGGTCCCTCTCCTTCCTCCTCATACCATTCTCGTCTCGTCTCCTTTCGCTCTCCGCCTTCTCTCTCACATTTCCACGTGCTGCTCTCTGGTTTTGCTCTTTTTATTTTTTTTAATGGAGTTTTAAAGATTCTGCTTTGGATTATTATTTTTTTGCCTTTCCCACCATTCCTCTTCTCTTGCACGGCATACAAGTGTTTAATTGGCTGGGGAGAGGCACGTCAAAGCCTTTTCATTGGCTCACCCCACACCTAAAAATACCAATACCTTACGGTGGGGTGAACGGGCATGTGTAATGCCAAGCAGGTTGGGTGAAAGGGTATGGAGGGGGTAGGTTAGGCAAAACCCATTGGGGCCAGGAAGCCGACATTCTTTCACTTTGCCACAGTATCCTTTTCGTCACTCTGGATCCCCCATCCACCCACTCACTCCCTCCACAGAGCCATTTAAACCTCATATCTCTGAGCAAGAGAAGAGCAGACGGTGAGAAAGATCTCTCTTGTCCACTACTGATTGGCTGTTTTTCATCTTTGATGTTGCAGGCTAGTCTGTACAGAGGGACTTACAGTCGATTCACCCCCTACTAGCAAGTGATCAGTCTCCCCAAACACGAAAGCTAAACAAAAACAAAATAGAAACGATAAATCAAAACCTAGAGAAAACCCCACCACCATCTGGGGCCATGAGTCCACAAGATATGAAAGGATACAAACTGTGCTGCCTGCCCTTGACCCCATCCATGGAAGGACAGACCTTTACCTCATCCCAGCTGACCCCTCCACCTCTTTGTCTGTGTGTGTACCTGTGCAGGATATAATCGATTTGTATTGTGGTGTAGAATAATGACATTTTAATGACTCCTGATCTTGATCCAAGCGGGGTGGAAAACATCCCTCACTCTCTTGGACGTCTTTGTAGACTTGTGTTTTTGTTTTGGAGTAATCCTATAAACTGGATAAAGATAGATTTCCCGGCACGAGACGAGTCTCCCCTTTGGCTTTCTAGCTGTGATCCGTCACCGGCTGGAAAGACACAGGACAGACCGGGGCCTCTTGACCCACATGTGTGAGACGTAGGGGTCTAAATACACATGGATACCGTGTGTCCATGAAACGAGGAGCGGCCAACGAGCTGTTGGGTCCTATTCGATGTGCCCTGTATAGATTTATAGCCAAGCTCTCCAAGTTGAGAAGCAGAATGCTTGTACACAGGTTTACACACTATGGCATGAAGGATTCTGGGACAGTTATATGTGTCATCACCGGAACGGTCCTATTCACACTGGGAAGAGTCCATTAGGCCGGTGGTGACAGCACAATATGGACTTGATTGCAATATTAGACATTGTGTAAATACTCAATATATCTTGGCGAGGCCCTTGTCCGGCCTAGAACCATGGACGGCAGCTAAGTGGTGTAAGAGTGATCATGTTTACCGACATTATGAGTCTCCCAGCTGCCACGTCTGAAGCAGCGTCTCCTTAAAACCTAAAAAAAGGGGAAAGTAATTTGATTGTATGTGGATCTAAGGTGACAGACGCCCAGGTTTCATGACTCTAAAGAACATGTTATCTCAATAAAGGAACACCGAGCAAAATCCACCGGTGGCATTCAGTTGCCATTGGCTCAAACCATCAACAGGTCCACTGGAAATCAATCCATGTGTAGACCTAAGCCCGTAAAGCTCCCGTCTCCTGTGACGTGTAGACTTCTTGGAACTCAGAACCTGATCGTAGACTTTGACAAGTCAACTCTACAATGATTTCTTTCCCATGATGTCCCCAAGTTTTCATTATTCCTCACTAGGCTTTTCACTAACTCCTCATAGAGGGACAAACTCAAATGCAGAAATATCACATTTCATCAAAAGACAGGATTCTGGGGCCTAAAACCAAAATAAATGGGTTTAAAATACAAAAATGTATGTTCTGATGAGGACACAGCCAGTCAACGTGTGGGTCGAACGTACGCCAATGGTGAAGTCCAGTCTACACGCACTGACTGGATGTCTGCTTGGAAGAACATTGAAAACAAATTTAAAACACCAAATTTCCTGGCCAAAAGATTAAAATGAATATAAAATAAACTTAACCGGTCACCAAGACTAAACCACAGTCTGTGCATTAGATTGGCTTTCCACCAACTCAAGTTTGACCGCTCTGTGGAAGCGTTTGACCGCTCTGTGGAAGCCGCTTGACCTCAAAGTCTAAGGTCCCAGTGGTTTCTCAAATTGTCCAATAAAGAGACCATGATCACAGAAGTTCACCAAATATCGGAAGGTACATCTTGATGCCAAGTTGTTCCTTCTAACGTCTGACCCCGACACAAGCTCAGCTCCTCCTGTACTTATTTCACAGTGTCTGACCCCATTACCTCCGCCATAGATCCGGTTTTGTCCGGTAAATATGTGCATAATGTACAGTATATAGTCATTCTGGATTTTGTGGTTTTATATCTATATAATATATATATATAAATCATTCATTTTTTGATAGACCTCCATGGCTCTACGATTGGGGGAAAACCAGTAGAAGGTATCACCCTGTGCCCCAAGACCCTCACAATATACAAGACAAACAGGGGAAACTAGAGATAAAAGCCAATTGTTTTAGGAATTCCCAAAATCCGGTAACTCGGAGGGAAAGAGGAGAGATAGAAAGTACGAGGCCTATGAGAGTGTGCAGTCATCATCATTATGACCCTACGGGGATTCGGCTCAGGAGCTCCAAAACATGGCCAAGTGGAAGAACGAAAACCAGCCAAAGTTGCCAAAAATGGTAATGATGGGGCGAGAAGAAACTTTGCCAGTTTTGAGCCGTATTCTTCTGCTTTGGGGGGGAGGGGCAGATTCAATTCAGCTGCTTCAGATTTTCAAAAATTTAGTAAGAAATACGAGCAAATTGTTATTTTTAAAACTCAAAGCTATTTTAGAGCCGAGGGATTTAAACACGGTGACTGTACATGGTATCAGCTTATTTTTGTATATAGTAGGGTTGCAGGAGACGTCCTTGTTCCTCGTGATCGTCCCCTAATCTCACGTAACTGTTTGGAGTCATGCTGTACCACTGTAAGATATGTTACGTGTCGGAGGTCTCGGTAACCACGTGACACCTGCACATTATCAGGCTTTATTCACGGTTCCATGATCCCACTCCACACCCAATGGTCTTCCACTCCCTCCTTCTGCTGCAGATGCACATAAGATGATGGGTTTATACCGTGATGGGTGGGCTGGGGGGCCCCTTCATCTTCCTGGTGCTCTTCAGAGAACAAGGGATTAGGATGAAACTATGAGAGTCCCTTCCTTGCACACCAAACACACACCAGTGCTCTCCCACTATGCCCAGACATACATTCCAGGAAGGTGAGGGGCGCTCAACGTGTAGCATGCACGGATCTTAATGATGGAGATAAAATCAAGGACACGTTTTGGCCCATAAAGACTCAGTCATGATTAAGGCCTTAATGGTCGAAACGTGGCCTTGATTTTGTGTCCATCCTAAATAAAGACCTGTGCATGCTACACGTTGAGCGCCTCTCACCCGAAAACCTCGACCCCCTCCAGCCCGTCTGAATTTCAGCCAAATTTCAGAATAGAAGCCTTTAATTGTGATTCTTTAGAGATGGAGGACTTGCCGGTAAATGAGCCTGAACACGTGTGCACCGGATTGCCACCGCGCAGACAATCCAATAAAACTTGTCCCAAAATGAATGTAGACGTCCAACCCGATCCATTTAACCCTATAAAGCCCAAACCCGACACGGTGTTCCTTTACTTGGAGGAGGCAAAGGGAACAGACTGGATAAATGTTTGTACAAACCGATATGTAATGTTGACCTGGCTATGATACCGCGTCTGTGGGTTACAATGTGTATCGCTTGGCCCCCGTATCCACGTCTCGTTCATGTGACGAGGGGATTGCAACTTTTACACCAAACCAGCCACGGTGGAAGTGCAGGAGAGGGTCTCGAAATCCACCGTTTTGGGTGACATTTGCAATTCTCTTCCGAGACAAAGACCCCAGAGCTTTTCTCTCTCCTTCGATCTAGGTTTGCGATGGGGATTTTTGAGGGTGTTGTGGGGGATGGGGCGGGTTTCTGTTGACTTACATTGTTCGTGTATATAATCTGTTGTTCTTTAGGAGATTTCTTGCTGTTCGTGTGGTTGATGGTGACGTCCTACGTTTTGTGGGTTTTTTGCTTTTTCTTGTGCTCTGTTTTTGTTTTCTTTCTATAGTGAGAACATCAGAGGATCCTCTGCATAGACACACAACTCAAACTATAAAACGGACTTCAGTACAAGAAAACTAAATCTACAAGGAGTAAAGAGGCATCAACCAACCTGTCACAAAACCTTCACCATCCTCACCCCAGCCGAGACATAAACACCCAACCCCAACCTCCCCAAACCCCAACCCCCAGGAGAGGGAGCTGGGACGGACAATACGCAGATTTAAGCTGGATAAACGGGTCGGCAGCTTCCTATGTTGCAGCATTTGGTTCACAGCTCCCACTCATCCACAAAGACCATGCTCCACCAACCTCTTCAAAAATTGAGCTTCCACCCTCCCTGCTGTACAGAGAGAACCTTGTTACAAAGACGCAGGAGGCAGAGACAGGTACAAAGGATGCACGTCCGCGGGTCACGGCTCTGCCGCGTCTTAACAATTACAGTCACTATGCACCCAACCTTTTATAAGTCTATCCCCCCCCCTCCCCAAGCGCCTGACTCCCCGAAAAGAAAGGCGACTGAACTCTCCGGGGTCCGCGGCCGCTCGCCGCCGGGCCAGTGGGGAGGCTCTAGACTGGAAGAGCGCCCGTGTTGGTCAAGTTAAGAGGAGTCACCGCTGGAAGCTTTTACCTGCTTAAAGCAGCTTTTCTCTTTTATTTGTTTTTCCAAAGGGCTTCCTCTTTTATATATTTATACGTACATCAAGAAAACAATGATTTCCACAGCACTTTAACGAAAAAACCCACGGAATTCTCCTTGTCCCCGACGCCCGCCTTTCCCTAGAGACATGCTGTATTCGCGATGGTCTGAAAGGGGAATTTTACAAATGGTGCTGAATGCCAGGGTACGGAGTTTTGTTTCTTTGTTGTTGTAACGTGTCAGGTTTAACCTCTGTGCTGTCAGATAAGATTATGTTTTCCTGCCAGCAGACGAGGGGTTAATAGCTGCTACAGAATCAATCTGAGACGCGTGTGATACATTGTAACCAAAAGGAGTGTTACCCATAGATGTACATGGTGATGGAGGTCTCTTATCCCCGGTCCGCCCCGTCCCCCAACACCCCCCTCTCCAGTATCTACGCTACATCTATGACGTAACTCACGTCGGGGAAGCTACACAATTCATGGACACGTGAAGCGGGGCGGCAACAGCCCGGCGTCTCAGATTATCTGCCCTCCTACCACCCTCGGGTAGCAGGTACGAACATGGACCTTGTAAATTATGCTTGTTTAGGGCAAAAAAAAAATTATAGAGTCTCTAAAGCTTCCCCCTCCAAGCCCCTTGCTCTGCACACCACGAAAAGGATCGGGAAGACAAAATAATAAAATAAAAAGTATATATTATATATATATTATATATATAATATTGTGATAAATATAATATGAGGGACTGGTAATGAAAAAAACGGACTCTGCCCCTGCAGCGGAGAGCAGAGGAGATTCCTGTACATATATATATAAATATATATATAATATAGAATATCTATACGCCGCCAGTTAATACCCCCCTCCCCCCCTCGATATGGCTTATCTCATACACCATTAAATGTTTACTTTATATTATGTGTGCTATGAAAAAAAAATAATAAAACGGATAAAAAAAAATAAATGCAAAAATCACAGAAGTGAAACCGAGAAAACAGCGAAACAGAGTCCTTTCATTTTTTTTTTTATACTCGGTGTGTGTATATGTATGTACATGTAATTATATTTATACACACACACACGCCCCCCCCCCCCGGTGTGTATATACGTATATATACTCCAGGTTTACATATATATATATATATGCCTATATACACACACATATACACACGCGTGTACAGAGAATCCTGAGATTTCTATAGATGTGTGCGGAGACGTACTGACGGACAGACAGACGCACACGCGCTCTCCCTGCCGCTGTACATGCTCGGAGGTCCTGCTGTTCTCTTTCTCACCGGTCTCCTCTCTCTCACTCTGTATGCTTCAAAAATTAAAAAAAAAGGTGTTATTCAGATTAAACAGTATATAATTATTATTATTATTATTATTATTATTCTTCAGATAAATAAAGATTTCTTTCTTCAACAAAAGGCGTGGTCTGATTGGTGCAGGCGGGGGAGGGGGAGGATAATTAATGCTGGTATTGAAGGGGGGTGGGAGTCTCTGAATCTCTTCCATGACACGCGGCTCAGTGACTCCGTGACCTCCGGATTCAGGTAAGAGGTCACACAATCCGTCCTCTGCACCGATGCCTTGATACCCAGGCGCAGCGGACGCACAGGAAGACGTTAGTGAATTTCAACAAACGCCTGAATAAAGTCTGGGAAAATTAGCATTTTAGCAACTGGAACCATTTAGTTATTCTCAGCCTGTGAGGAATTAATCCTGTTTATGCCGCATACCGCGGAATGCGCTCTGCAGCCTCCTGTTTCACAGCAGGAGTGGGATTTTCTGCTGGGTGTTGGGGGGAATCCACTAAGTGTTGGGGGGGTCCCCTGGGTGTTGGGGTGGATCCTCTGGGTGTTGGGGGGGTGGGATTTTCCGCTGGTGTTGGGGGGAAATCCACTGGGTGTTGCGGGGGGATCCACTGGGTGTTGCGGGGGGATCCCCTGGGTGTTGGGGGAAAATCCGCTGGGTGTTGGGGAGGATCCCCTGGGTGTTGGGAAGGATCCCCTGGGTGTTGGGAAGGATCCCCTGGGTGTTGGGGAGGATCCACTGGGTGTTGGGGAGGATCCACTGGGTGTTGGAGGAAAATCCACTGGGTGTTGCGGGGGGATCCCCTGGGTGTTGGGGAGGATCCCCTGGGTGTTGGGGAGGATCCCCTGGGTGTTGGGGAGGATCCCCTGGGTGTTGGGGAGGATCCCCTGGGTGTTGGGGGAGGATCCCCTGGGTGTTGGGGGAAAATCCACTGGGTGTTGGGGGGGCTCCCCTGGGTGTTGGGGGATCCCCTGGGTGTTGGGGGGATCCCCTGGGTGTTGCGAGAGGATGGGGAGTTGGAGTTCGGGTTTGCTCAGGGATTGCAGAAGAGACAACAAACCACATCAGCAGCAAACGAGCAGAGGACGCGGATATTACACAATCACGGTAAGCGATAATAACTCTGCGCTTTCTCAGGGCTAGAATCCAGACGCAGAGATAATAATCAATATATTGAGGGGACAATTAATCACCAATTAAGGGTCTGTAATAAAGAGCCACGTCGCGGGGTTAATCACAAAGCGCCCGGGTTTACTGTGTCGTAAAAAGCGCCGAAATTTAACAAAACTAAAATCGAAACAGCAACTGGAGAGGAGTCACAGCACACACAGAGACAGCGCACACAGAGACAGCGCACACAGAGACAGTGTCACACTGCACACAGAGACACAGACAGCGCACACAGACGGCATCACAGCAAACACATAGACAACGCACACAGACAGCGTCACACAGAGACAGCGTCATACTGCACACAGACACAGACAGCGCACACAGCATGACAGCAAACAGACAACGCTCACAGAGACAGCGTCACACTGCACACAGAGACACAGACAGCGCACACAGACAGCATCACAGCAAACAGACAACGCACACAGAGACAGCATCACACAGAGACAGCGTCATACTGCACACAGAGACACAGACAGCGCACACAGACAGCATCACAGCAAACACAGAGACAACGCACACAGAGACAGCATCACACAGAGACAGCGTCATACTGCACACAGAGACACAGACCGCGCACACAGACAGCATCACAGCAAACACAGAGACAACGCACACAGAGACAGCATCACACAGAGACAGCGTCATACTGCACACAGAGACACAGACAGCGCACACAAACAGCATCTCAGCAAACAGACAACGCACACAGAGCCCGCATCACAATGCACACAGAGACACAGACAGCATCACAGCAAACAGACAACGCACACAGAGACAGTGTCACACTGCACACAAAGACACAGACAGCGCACACAGTCAGCATCACAGCAAACAGACAATGCACACAGAGACCGCATCACACTGCACACAGAGACCCAGACAGCGCACACAGACAGCATCACAGCAAACACAGAGACAACGCACACAGAGACAGCATCACACTGCACACAGAGACACAGACAGCGCACACAGACAGCATCACAGCAAACAGAGGCAACACACACAGAGACAGCATCACAGTGCACACAGAGACAAAGAGAGCATCACAGCAAACACAGAGACAACGCACACAGGCAGCATCACAGCAAACACAGAGACAACGCACACAGGCAGCATCACAGCAAACAAAGAGACAACGCACACAGGCAGCATCACAGCAAACACAGAGACAACGCACATAGGCAGCATCACAGCAAACACAGACAACACACACACAGACAGCATCACAGCAAACACAGAGACAATGTCACAGCTCAGAGACTGCGTCACAGCGCACGCAGAGACAGCATCAAAGTGCAGACACCGCACACAGACACAGTGCACACAGACGCAGTATCACAACACTGACAGCGCACAGAGACAACGCACAGAGACAGCATCACAGTGCACACAGAGACAGTGTCACACCGCAAAGAGACAGCATCACACCTCACACAGAGACATGTCACACCGCACACAGAGACAGTGTCACACCACACACAGAGACAGTGTCACACCACACACAGAGACAGTGTCACACCACACACAGAGACAGTGTCACACTGCACACAGAGACAATGTCACACCGCACACAGAGACAGCATCACACGGCACAGAGACACAGAGACGGTGTCACGCCACACACAGGGACACAGAGACAGTGTCACACTGCACACAGAGACAGTGTCACACTGCACACAGAGACAGTGTTACACCGCACACAGAGACAGTGGCACACCGCACACAGAGACAGTGTCACACCGCACACAGAGACAGCGTCACACCGCACACAGAGACAGTGTCACACCGCACACAGAGGCACAGACAGCGTCACACAGAGACAGCGTCACACTGCACACAGAGTTAGTGGCACACGGCACATAGAGACACAGAGACGGTGTCACACTACACACAGGGACACAAAGACAGTGTCACACTGCACACAGAGACAGTGTCACACCGCACACAGAGACAGTTTCACACTGCAAACAGAGACATTGTCACACCGCACACAGAGACACAGACAGCATCACACAGAGACAGTGTCACACCGCACACAGAGACACAGAGACAGCGTCACACCACACACAGAGACAGTGTCACACTGCACACAGTGTCACACTGCACACAGAGACAGTGTCACACTGCACACAGAGACAGTGTCACACGGCACACAGAGACAGTGTCACACTGCACACAGAGACAGTGTCACACTGCACACCGAGACAGAGACAGTGTCACACTGCACACAGACATAGAGACAGTGTCACACCGCACACAGAGACAGTATCACACCGCACAGAGACAGTGTCACACTACACACAGAGACAGCGTCACACAGAGACAGCATCTCACGGCACATAGAGACACAGAGACAGTGTCACACCGCACACATAGACAGTGTCACACCGCACACAGACACAGAGACAGTGTCACACTGCACAGAGACAGTGTCACACTGAACACAGAGACAGTGTCACACTGCACACAGAGACAGTGTCACACCGCACACAGAGACAATGTCACACCGCACACAGAGACAGTGTCACACCGCACAGAGACAGTGTCACACCGCACACAGAGACACAGTGTCACACTGCACACAGAGACAGTGTCACACCGCACACATAGACAGTGTCACACCGCACACAGAGACACAGACAGTGTTACACAGAGACAGTGTCACACTGCACACAAAGACGGTGTCACACCGCACACAGACACAGAGACAGTGTCACACTGCACAGAGACAGTGTCACACTGAACACAGAGACAGTCACACTGCACACAGAGACAGTGTCACACTGCACACATTTGCAGTGTCACACGGCACACAGAGACAGTGTCACACCACACACAGAGACAGTGTCACACTGCACACAGACATAGAGACAGTGTCACACCGCACACAGAGACAGTATCACACCGCACAGAGACAGTATCACACCGCACAGAGACAGTGTCACACCGTACACAGAGACAGTGTCACACTACACACAGAGACAGTGTCACACTACACACAGAGACAGCGTCACACAGAGACAGCATCTCACGGCGCATAGAGACACAGAGACAGTGTCACACCGCACACAGAGACAATCTCACACTGCACGCAGAGACAGTGTCACTGCACACAGAGACACAGAGACTGTCACACTGCACACAGAGACAGTGTCACACCGCACATAGAGACACAGACAGTGTTACACAGAGACAGTGTCACACCGCACACAGAGACAGTGTCACACTGCACACAAAGACAGTGTCACACCGCACACAGACACAGAGACAGTGTCACACTGCACAGATACAGTGTCACACTGAACACAGAGACAGTGTCACACTGCACACAGAGACAGTGTCACACTGCACACAGAGACAGTGTCACACTTCACACAGATGCAGTGTCACACGGCACACAGACAGTGTCACACCTCACACAGAGACAGTATCACACCGCACAGAGACAGTGTCACACCGTACACAGAGACAGTGTCACACTACACACAGAGACAGCGTCACACAGAGACAGCATCTCACGGCACATAGAGACACAGAGACAGTGTCACACCGCACACAGAGACAGTCTCACACTGCACGCAGAGACACAGAGACTGTCACACTGCACATATAGACAAAGAGACAGCGTCACACGGCACACAGAGACAGCATCACACGGCACAGAGGCAGCATCATACTGCACACAGAGACAGTGTCACACCGCACACAGAGACAATGTCACACCGCACACAGAGACAGTGTCACACCGCACACAGAGACACAGTGTCACACTGCACACAGAGACAGTGTCACACTGCACACAGAGACACAGTGTCACACTGCACACAGAGACAGTGTCACACTGCACACAGTGTCACACCGCACACAGAGACACAGACAGTGTTACACAGAGACAGTGTCACACCGCACACAGAGACAGTGTCACACTGCACACAGAGACAGTGTCACACTGCACACAAAGACATTGTCACACCGCACACAGAGACAGTGTCACACCGCACACAGAGACACAGAGACAGTGTCACACAGGAACACAGAGACAGTGTCACACTGAACAGAGAGACAGTGTCACACAGAGACACAGAGACAGTGTCACACCGCACACAGAGACAGTGTCACACCGCACAGAGACAGTGTCACACTGCACACAGAGACACAGAGACTGTCACACTGCACACAGAGACAGTGTCACAGTGCAGGCCGAGGGCGGGATGAATCGCACGGTCTATGCAGGGGTCAGGAACCTCAGCTCCAGATGTTTTGGAACTACATCTCACTGGCCTGCCCTTGGGGTGGGGCATGCAGATTGTATGCCCTGGGCACTAGCCTTTGGGGGTCCCACACCACTGCAGGAGAGGTCAGAGTTGTCTATCTGGGGGAGCGAGAGGGGTCAGAGGTGTCTATCTGGGGGAGCGAGAGGGGTCAGAGGTGTCTATCTGGGGAGCGAGAGGGGTCAGAGGTGTCTATCTGGGGGAGCGAGAGGGGTCAGAGGTGTCTATCTGGGGGAGCGAGAGGGGTCAGAGGTGTCTAGGAGGTTAGAGGGGTCAGAGGTGTCTATCTGGGGGAGCGAGAGGGGTCAGAGGTGTCTAGGGGGTTAGAGGGGTCAGAGGTGTCTATCTGGGGAGCGAGAGGGGTCAGAGGTGTCTATCTGGGGGAGCGAGAGGGGTCAGAGGTGTCTAGGGGGCAAGAGGGGTCAGAGATGTCTATCTGGGGGAGCAAGAGGGGTCAGAGGTGTCTAGGGGGCGAGAGGGGTCAGAGGTGTCTATCTGGGGGAGCGAGAGGGGTCAGAGGTGTCTAGGGGGCGAGAGGGGTCAGAGATGTCTATCTGGGGGAGCAAGAGGGGTCAGAGGTGTCTAGGGGGCGAGAGGGGTCAGAGGTGTCAGAGGTGTCTATCTGGGGGAGCGAGAGGGGTCAGAGGTGTCTATCTGGGGGAGCGAGAGGGGTCAGAGGTGTCTATCTGGGGGAGCGAGAGGGGTCAGAGGTGTCTAGGGGGCGAGAGGGGTCAGAGGTGTCTATCTGGGGGAGCGAGAGGGGTCAGAGGTGTCTATCTGGGGAGCGAGAGGGGTCAGAGGTGTCTATCTGGGGAGCGAGAGGGGTCAGAGGTGTCTAGGGGGCGAGAGGAGGTCAGAGATGTCTATCTGGGGGAGCAAGAGGGGTCAGAGGTGTCTAGGGGGCGAGAGGGGTCAGAGGTGTCAGAGGTGTCTATCTGGGGAGCGAGAGGGGTCAGAGGTGTCTATCTGGGGGAGCGAGAGGGGTCAGAGGAGTCTAGGGGGCGAGAGGGGTCAGAGGTGTCAGAGGTGTCTATCTGGGGAGCGAGAGGGGTCAGAGGTGTCTATCTGGGGGAGCGAGAGGGGTCAGAGGTGTCTATCTGGGGGAGCGAGAGGGGTCAGAGGTGTCTATCTGGGGGAGCGAGAGGGGTCAGAGGTGTCTATCTGGGGAGCGAGAGGGGTCAGAGGTGTCTATCTGGGGGAGCGAGAGGGGTCAGAGGTGTCTATCTGGGGGAGCGAGAGGGGTCAGAGGTGTCTAGGGGGCGAGAGGGGTCAGAGGTGTCTATCTGGGGGAGCGAGAGGGGTCAGAGGTGTCTATCTGGGGGGGCGAGGGGGTCAGAGGTGTCTATCTTGGGGGAGTGAGAGGGGTCAGAGGTGTCTATCTGGGGGAGCGAGAGGGGTCAGAGGTGTCTATCTGGGGGGGCGAGAGGGGTCAGAGGTGTCTATCTGGGGGAGAGGTGTCTGATCTTGGGGGAGTGAGAGGGGTCAGAGGTGTCTATCTTGGGGGAGGGGTTAAAGCGGTCTCATATTTTGTATGTCTTGTTTATATGATATAGAGTTTTATTTTTGTCTTTTGCCGTTAACCCTTTGTAACCCTCTCCTGTCTTTGCTCTAGATGATTTGCGTTCCTCCTGTAGCTTTTGTTTTGGCGTTACCGTAGACTTTACCATTTGGGGTATTTTCGCTGTACATGGTGAGGCTCCTGGATTGGGGGGGTATAGAGTTACAGGGGGTTTGAAAGTGCCCCATTACTTTGGTGGTGGAAACGTATTTCGGGAGGGTGTGTACGGTTTGGGGGGTTTAGGTTGGCATAAATCGTGGCCCTGAGAGGGGGTAGAGTTAGTATGTCCGCAGGCTTGGAGCTGTTAACCCCTTGTAACCCTCCCTCCGCACGTGATGACTGGGCAGGTAGTGGGAGGTCGTCACAAGACCCAGGACTCGAAGCAGCAGGTTTAAAGCTTGACCACACGTCGTGCCGCGAGAGCTGCTTTGAGGACATGGGATTTAAGTCCGCAGGAATCGAAGGTTCCAGAATGCATCACGTCAGGAATGGGAAGCCTTGGGTTTCTGCGTCTGATTGAGCTATAAAGCGCAGGCCAGGCTAATGTGAAAGCTAATTAACGCGCCCGGCTAATGAGATGCTGCACGCCTCGCTCCTGAAGAAGCGCGTCCGCCGTTCTCTAACGGATCCTGTGACCTCAGGATTTGGAGACCTGCAGTTCTGGGGATTAGCGAGCCGCCCTCTTCCTCACATCCGGCGCTCGCGGAACTTTCCCCACGTAATATTCCCATAAAACGTGGAGCCGTACCTTGATTACTGCGACTATTTACTAATTAGCTTTCCCCTCTAAAGGCTTCGCCTGCTCTAATTTCTTCTGAACGCCGTTTCCAGATTCATTAACTTCTCTAATCTCTCCACTGTTTCACTCGGCTCGTCTTCGTCTCCACAAATCTTCTGCTAAAAACATTCAAAGTCCATCAAAAAAATCCTCCACTAATTGTGTTCCCGCTTAGCTGTGCCCCCGCCGCTGCCGACGGCGTCCTCCGCACCATCCATCGCTTCCACCCCCAGCAATAATCCCCTGGAACCGTGTAAGATTCTTCTGGAATTACTCCCTACCTCTGGATCTGAGAAACAAACACAAGCGATGGCCGCCAGGCCTGGCACAAAGCGATCTGCTCACTAACAAGACAGTACAACAGGCAAGAGGTCACAGGCTGTAACCCCGTCTGTAGCAGGAGACTCACACGGTTTTCTGGTTTGGAGGTAAAGCACAGGTTGGGGCACTTTTATAAAGGTTAGTATTGGGACAGACGATGGTTAATATGTGCCATAACAGCACAGTGATCCAATGAGACGCCAGGCGGCCATGACACCTTGTCTGTGATCATCAACAACAGAAATAGGAAAGGTCCAAACCATGCCTGGAAACCGAGAGAAGCTGGGAAGGTTACAGTATTTTGGGTTTATGGCAGCACTTTGTTTCCATTTTATCCACAAGTTCAGTTTGCTTAGTAAATGCGCGGCCCCTTCCCCTGGATTATCGGCTCGGCACCTCTACAATGGCTGAGGGTCGGTGCTGTATGAGTTGCACAGTTCTGGGGTTTATTGGCATCCCAGGTGTTAGTCATAGTGGTTCGCGCCGAACGATACGTCTGGCATAGTCTGTTGTAACCACGCCAACAGGAGGCAACAAACCACCACATGCAGATATGTCCGCCACAAGCAGGTATGTCCACCTCCTGCGGGTACATCCACCACGCACAGGTACGTCCAACACCAGCAAGTACGTCCAACACACCAGGTATATCTGCCACGAGCAGGTACATCCTCCACGCACAGGTATATCTGCCACCTGCAGATACGTCCGCCATGCACAATCAGCATCGATGTCTGTAACATAATTAAGTGAAGACATGCTCCGCTCTTTCCTGGCGGACACACTCTACACGATGCGTGAAGACGACCACACAAGGACCCCCTGACAACGAGCCATAATCTTCAGGCACCTGATAATCTTCAGGTTCCTGCACCTGATACATGGAGCCAACCTCTGCCACGTCTCGTGATATACAACAAATTATGCTTGGGGAGGGCGTGTCGAATGGGTACAGAGTCCTGTTTGGGTCCAAACATAAAAATGAGTAAGTTATTAGAACCCAAAACTCCAGAAGCCGCCGGGCGCTGGGGATGCTGCTCCTGGTGGTGACGCTGCTCCTGGTGATGACGCTGCTCCTGGTGAGGACGCTGCTCCTGGTGAGGACGCTGCTCCTGGTGAGGATGCTGCTCCTGGTGAGGATGCTGCTCCTGGTGGTGACGCTGCTCCTGGTGAGGACGCTGCTCCTGGTGAGGACGCTGCTCCTGGTGAGGACGCTGCTCCTGGTGAAGACGCTGCTCCTGGTGAAGACGCTGCTCCTGGTGAGGACGCTGCTCCTGGTGAGGACGCTGCTCCTGGTGAGGCCGCAGCTTCCAAGAAGGACATTTCTCCTGCTGAGGACACCTCATCTAGTGAGGACACTTTTCCTGTTGAGAATGCCGGCTTGGCAAGGAGGTCACACCAGGTGACGAGGCCTCACTGCTGAGGACGCCGCTCCTGGCTATAGATCCGCGGGTTGCGTGTCTCCGGGTCTCAGCGTGCCGGCCGTCGAGCGAGTCTTGCTCCAAGTTCTTTTAATACACTTTGCTTTCGTCTCCAGTGAGTTGCGCGGATATTGTTTTGGGTTCGTGTTTGTGTTTTTCCTGGAGCAGCCAAATAATAATCTCTGCCGCTTGTCCTCGCATTCGTTTCTCCGACAGTTATATTGACAATTGGTATCTCGGGCGGTGCGGCTCGACTGGATTCAAACACCCAGCACGTCCAGCCGCGACACACCTCGAACAAACGAACACGAACCGGAATAGTGTATTTACCCGAGGATGAGCCAGAGGCGAGTTAGGAGGAAGATTCCCCTCATACCAGCGGTGCTAACGGTGATTATAAACATCACATGGGGGGGGGGTTACTTTGTTATGGATCGCCAGCGGCAAGAGGGATGTGTAAGGGTTAATCTTAATCCCCCCCCAGAGCCTGTAACCACCGGGTAACGGATCCCTAACGCCGATGTACCCTGCGCATGTATTGACCTTTATATCCGCATGTGGCACAAAGAGCGTGAAACAAGAGACGCACTTTAACCCTGCATGATCCGTCGCACGGCGTGCGGGCGGGGGGGGGGGGGGGAGAGGGGTTACCAGGCATTAAGATTCCAGCGCTCGTTAAATTAGAGCTTATTCCGAGAAGAAAAACTGCAAAGTCAGATCTTCTCCGCAGCGAAAAAACCCACTAATTGAATTAATTTCACCGTCTGGTAAAGCTGCGCTGTGCCGCGTCCGCGGAGTGCTGAGACTGCTGTCCAGGAGGAAGTGCGCGCAGGGTTTGCCGGCGAGGACGCGGGTGATACTGTGTGGTACCCGCGCGTGGCACTACGTGTCACTTTGCATCTCCTGCGGGACGCGCAATTTCCTCCTCACTCGGAGTCATTAGTAGATAATGAGGAAGCTCACCTGGGACTCCGCGCTTCTCCGCGCTGCCGTCGCTCTGACTTTGCTCCTGCAATATAATTAAGCGGGCACCAATCTTCCTCCGCGCGCTGGCATTCACTGCCAGCAGAATTGGCATCGGATGGGTGAAAGCAGCGACCCATTAGAGAACATGGGGAAGTTCGGTGTCGTCTACCAGCGCTTGGCAAGTGTTGTCGCCCGCCTCTCCGCAATCAGCGGCATCATGGCACGGCGGGTGCGGTTTATAGGCCTGCATGTAGCGACGCACTTTGAGTGGCGCGAGTTCATAAAACACACGGGAGACGCCACGTAACACGACGTAAAATACAGTGAAAGGAAGAAAATAAAGCACAAAATACACAACTCATTGGTTTATGTCGTCATTATCCACACCAGTGATTTCCACGATCCTGCGGCGGAGACGATGCCGCGGCAGCCGGGGTGACGCAGGGGGGTAAGAGCAGATAGGGCTGTGCCCTGGCCAGTTGGCTCGGAAGGTGAAAACAAGTTCTAGGGCGTTACATGGACCTCATAAAACAGGTCAAGCTCCAGGAGCCCCGAAACAAGTTCCAGCGAGTGTGAAGCTCCCACCATGCGCAGGTGAACGGGCTGCACTGCCAGATTAAACATAAACAAGAGCATTTTGGGGATTTGGAACATTTCCATTTTAGGCTCATTTGAATGGACTACGGTAACGAGCGCCATGTTCTCCCTTCCCAAGATGCACCATTCTTAACAGCAGCCATGAGCAAGAGATGGACCCGCGGGGTCTTCAGGGGAGTGAGAGATATGGAATCCTGATGTGGATATATAGTGTCAGATGGCCTCATGGGAGTCTCCAGGCAGCGCCTCCCCTGCTGCATCCTGTAACAGGTGAAACGCGTTTTCCAGTTGGAGTGTATAAAGTCCTCGTTGGGTCAGGGCCGCTCGCAGACACAAGGAATGTCAGGAACGAGCCCGAGACTCTGGAAACCAGAGAATTAGGTCAGAAACATAATAAGAGCCAAGGGTCGTGATGTGATGATCCAGAAATCAATAAATCGAGCTGCTCACGCGACGCTCAGGCAGGACCTGTTTGGCTTGTGTTGGGTAAATAGCCTGGGCCAAGGCTTGACGAGTCTCTTAGACATGGACATTACTGCTCCCACACCAGGCCCAAAGCCCATGAATAATGAGAAGGGACACGAGGAGGATGGGGGATATATATATACGTGTCCATGATAAGCCTTTCCTCCAGCTCTCTGGATCTGCCACATGAACAAGGTATTACTGGAATAATAACCAGCATAGAAATCCACACTTTGTGGTAGCCACATGGTCGAAGGGTCCCTCGATCCCTAAAACTGTAGCCAAATGATGCTCACACAACATCATGACTAAGGAGGAGAACTTCTATTCCACTCAAGTGGATCCAACAAGGTTTCGACTCTGAGTCTTTATGAAGCCAAGGTGTGACCACCAGGAGACCATCAATAGGATCACGTAATCAAGTGGAGGCCAGTTCATAACGTCATATCTTTTCCCATCGATTAAAACTTCAGGTTTCTGGAGCACCCTATGATAATGCAAGATGTTTCCCGCCTCATACGTGTCTGAGTCGTCCCCACCCAACCATGGCAGACATTAGAAGGAAACGCCAACCTCCTGCTATGGCTACACATGTTCTCCCCAAGAATAAATACCTGTGGCACGTTTAATGACGTTGACCTGGTTCCTGGTCATGGTTTATGTTGATTTTGTGAACCCAATCCATGGATATTAAATGTATGTTGTAGGAGTTGAGGTCGGATTTGGCCGCTCACGTGTCATGACACTCTTATTGATGTATGCCAGTGATGGCATGTGTACCAGTTGGTAAAGCTGGCCACAAAGGCAAGGGTCAGGAGCATTGACCCTCCAGATGTTTGGAAATACATCTCCCACGAGGCTCAGCCAATCTAATGAGTAGCAGAGCTTCATGGGAGATGTATTTCTGAAACATGATCCTCCGTATTATACCTTTTCCTCCGAGGCCGACCAGCACAGTGTTTTCCGGAGCATTCGTGTTCTCGATACAGTAACTGCCATTGGAAGGCATCGGCGAGGAGTCCTCGTGGAAGCCACGTCCGTTTTCTGGAGCGGATGGACAATAATGTATTACGTGAATGTATTGCTCGATCGCTCGTAGATTCGCCGTGCAAAGAAATAAACCAGGAAGACATCCCAATGCTTCCATTCGAGGCTAAAACCGCGCAGATCAGGGGCAGCATGACCTTTGGAAATTGGACGTGATCTCCCGCGCGTTTCGTGTGGTTCTGTCGGTCTGACTAACCTTCATGTCACTTCAAACCCCCCCGGCCCGTGACAGGCGGCGGCAGCTGCAGGAACCCGCTAAAAACACCATTAAAACCATCTGAAGGCAGAAAGGGAGAGTCTCTGGGGGAGATAACAAATTGCTTTTCCAGAAAGATGGGATCGATGCGTGTGGAGGTTATCTTAATGGAGCACGGATCAGCCCGGGTGTCTTCCTGTTCCTCCGGTGAGCGCTGAATCATTCCGGAACATGCAAAGCCTGGAAGATTCGGAAACATTCACTCAGCCGGGAATTAGGGAAATCAGACAGGGAATCCCCACGGACTCGAGCGGCCAAACCGAGACAGAAAAAGGAGCCAAAACCAGACAGTTTTAAGGTTTTTTTTCTCCCCAATATCCAATCCAGTGATCACCCCACCCCCGCTGCGGATCTCTCCGCGGGTGACAGAATATAGGTAGATCTGGACGATTTCCTCGATTTTGCGTGGCCGACCTTGATTTCACTTTTTAGGAAAAAATCGAGGGATTGGGATTTTTTTTAAATGTTGTAGCATCCAGAGGCCATGTGACTGTAAGGAACGTACAGTATTAAGCGCGGGAGGGGGTCGTCAAGACCCAATAAAAAAACCCGCAAATAATTCCAACGATTCCACCAAGAGTACAATTTCATCTCATCCTTTGTCCACACTGAAATATGATATCAGCGATTATAAAACTCTTCCTGGTGGTGGCTTTAAGATCGTGGTCATTAATATCATTTTTATTGTAAGATAAAAAGAAATATATAAAAGCAGCCTAAAAAAAATGAAGCTTTTCAGGGTGTGGGACCAAAGGGAAACTCCGCTCACTTGGGGGGAAAAAGGGGAGGAGCTGCTTTCCCTGATCGACTGGACCCCTGGTTTGAAGAGGAATTTAGAGGAGCCTGAGCCGTGACGACCTGGATCAGTCATAGAATGCCGAACCACAATCGGTGGTTTGTGTAAAGGATCAGGGCGGCCCTCAACCTCAACCTCACCATTTCTTAGTTGAATGCAATAAAATGTCTTAAAAATGTGATAAAACGTTCCAAAATTATTCTTAAGACAGAGGTCCCACGGATAACTTCTCAGCCAACGAGGAGGCCAATATCCCCGTGGATTCTGTTACTGGTGGCAATATATCCGTGAAGGAAGCGGGTCACACCTCAGACTCTGTAGAAGAAGTGGTTGGAGGTGGTTTGTCGGCACACGCCAGTCTGACTACACGCCAGCTTCTCCCGTGTTGTATGTGAAGGAAGGTGAGCATGTACCGGCAGTCATTTCTGTAAAGCGTCTTCACTGTAAGGAAAGGAGTGTCGGTGGTGGATACAAAAACACATCCGATAATGCCTTGATGTCCAGATGTGGCGACTCAGGAGCACAGACATGGCCACTAAACATAACGTAAAATTAACAAAATTCTGAAAATAAAGGTTGAAAACCATAAAAGTCCATTGCATTTGCCAGTTTAGGTGTAGACCAAGCGTGTGGTGATGTTGGACCAGCCGGGGAACCAGAGGCTCTATGTAACAGAAGCAAGGCTGCCCAGCGTGGTTATAGGAGCATTGAGGACCCTCTCATCCAGATCACAGGCTTCATTCAATAGTTTACGCATCCTCTGCGCTCCCACCCTCCATCCCCCATTCCATTACATGGCTTTCACCAGCCAGGGCCTCTTTTTCAGCGAGGAACAGAGTTCATTGTAAAATCGATATATCAGTCCCCTAAACAGAGCTGCTGAAGCAGAGAAACGTCTGAAAGGGAGCGCGGCCAATTGCTTCACTCCACAAGCTGCAGCTCCGGTTTCGGCTGCCGTCGGGTTGAGACACCAGTGAGCTCATTGAATAGAATACTGCCAGAGCCATTAGGTCTGCACGGCGAGCTGCGGCGCCCGATCGATCGGCAATCCAGGCCAGGGGAGCCGGGAGCAGGAGCTCAGGGGACAAACAGTGGAACCAAACCCAGCGCTTTTGTGTCCAATCCTCCATGCGGACACAAAATAAAGCCACGTCAGCACCAAGCCACCCCATCATTTATTAACGAGGACGTGTGGCCTTAAAGTCGGAGGGTTACAGTAACCACTAATGGAATGGAGAGGTTACCATTAGGTCTCCGGTGTCTTTATAGTCTTGTTCACGCGGAGACGACACCAGAACGTCCAGCTATTTGGGTCTGAATGTTAATAAAGCACGAGAGGGGTTTATGTATGTGGATGGACTTTTGGCTCGTTAAGAGTTTGTGTGTGTGGGGGAGGGGAGGGGTGTGATGTAATAATAAATCTCCAGGCCACCTCCAAGACTATATTGCCCAGATCCAAGGATAATGAATGGTGGGCCAAGCTTTCCAAGTAACAGGAAGAGACACGTCTCCTCGCACACTAAAGCAACGTTTCGGAAGCATGGGTGGCCTTTCTCAAACCTAACAATATGGCGTCAAGAAATACAGTGAAAAAAACGGGAAATTAGAAAAAATCCATTAATTACTTACAACTCCGTGATCAACCATTAACCCGTCCATACAGACAGAGCCGGCAAAGAACGTAGGCAGATCCACCAAGGGAACACATGGAGCTTCCTGCTGGGCCAGAACCTAGAATCCACAAAGAACCTTCCATGGAACATTCCTCAGTTTGAATCTCAGCGGACGTTAACAGAGAGAATGACAAAAGCAAACGGACAATAAGAGATACTGAGCCGTGTGCAATGAGGAGCTCCAGAGTGAGGTAACAGGGTGCCAAAAAAGACAAAACAACAAGAACCGGTCAAGCCGGCATGATTTCCACCCGACACAATGCATTGCCGTGACACCATTATAAAGAGGAGCCAGCAGCTTTACCGATCACACTCACTAGGTTGAAGGTGATCTCTTCCACGTTATTGGCCATATTGGAAGGGATGCGCTGGACACATGAACCACACGGCTCACGTTTTGTTACAGAGGATAGTGGTCTGAAGAAGTGGCAGGTATGGAGGCCATAGAGTGATCCAATTTATGGCAGAGTCTGGAAAAGGACACGTCTCCAGATTTCTGCTGCTTGGCGAGTCGGCGTCTGGACTCCTTGAGTGATTTGATGGCTCAATCTGTTGGCGATTTCCATGAAGACTCAGTGCTGTCCCAGGGTCCATGTTAACCTTAGAAACCACGATGCATGAAAGCAGTGAAAAGGTTCCACCTCCAACGAAATGGAACAAGAGGACAGTCCACTAAAACATGGTGCATAGAGTCTCCACAACAATGAACAAACCCATTCATTTTATTCGTGTTGTTTTGGTTAATCTAACAGGAGGTAAATACCATCGGTTCAGAACTTTCAAAGCAATAAATGAAGGGCGGCGCATAGAGAGACTTTATGGCAGGTAGAACGGTGGATTCAAGCTGGACTTACACAGGTCAGGTGTATCTTTCCAGCTGGCCCATGGCCATTGTTGTCCATTGTTCACCCAATGGCCAGCCTACATCTGGAGCTACAGATGATCACACAACCTTCAGATTTTAAAACATTTAACCAGGAGGTTTTCCATACAATGGTTATGGCTCACAGGTTGGTGGAGACCGTGGGAGCTACATGAGCGGATGACCCGGACACTCCATATAGAGCAGCATTCTCCAGTTTTGGCTTCTGTTGGGTTTCAAATCGTGCATTTTCCACGATGATGGACGTCTGTGAGAGGAGAGGATACATTCATCCCTGCAATGATCCATTGACCTGAATACAACACTTGTAACGGTTGACTTGGATTCCATGTGGCAGCCGCTCGTTGGTAAATTTCCAGCTAATGGATCTGATGTGTGGCAGCCGCGCTCGGCCAGATAAATTCTGAACAAAGAGCACTAAACGCTGGGAATCAAACTGGGCGCGATTCCATGGAGGTGCACTGTCTCATACACAGGACAAGCTCAGATTTACTGATACAGGTGTAGCTCTCACTCCCGGAGGAGCCACTGAAAATGAAACACGGGTCAGTCTCCCCGCACTAGGGAATAAATATACTCCAACACCGTTGTGAGTTTTATAATTTAAATAGTTTACTAAAATAATAAGCAGATGTTGAGACACGGTATTCACAGATATTATCACAGTACTTTCGTATCGCGGTAAAACGCGTAGCGGAGAAGAAACGAAACACGAGGCGTCGTATTTCGGAAAAATAAAATATTCGCAACCGAACAGAAAAGAAATGCAATTGCCTGATAGTTCGGAAAAAGGGACACGTAGCGAAACCCAAAAATACAATCTCTTCGTATTACGATAAACGCGCAGCGGAAAAGAGAAAAATATTATTCGGAACGTATCTTTAACCCCTGTTCCGATTCGTAACAGAATGAGTCCTGCACAGGTTAAGTCCCGGAATGTAAAAGGTGTGTATGGGTGTGTATGGTACCCGGGTACTGTTCAACTGGCCAGCGAATTTACTTAAGGAATGTCTTCGACTAGTCAAGTTGGGGCCCTGTGGACTTTAAAGAGAAAACAGCAGCGTGTTCTTTATTTACAAAAGGCCTTGGAGGCCTCTCACCCATCCACCGGTTGCTTTAGGCTCCGCTGACCCAGGACGTCTCTCCGCTCGATATTGACTGGGGATACTTGCGGCCGGATCCGTTGTCTGACTTTCCGTAGCTTGTCCACGACTTGTCCAGCTCACCGCCTGCTCTCCGTATCCGATCAACTCGCGGCAACTCCTCACTTCGAGGTCTTCGGTTTCTTTGATCTGCAGCAATCCCTGGAACTTGGAGGTCTCCTTCTCCTTAGGCTGAATGACCCGATAAGGAACTGACAGGTCTCACTCGCGCTCTGGCCTAGGCCCTCTAGCGATGTCTTGCACTGCGTCTGCTCTCTCTCGTTCCCTCGCGCGCTCTGGCGCGTTCTCCACGAGGTTCGGGATGTAAGCGTCCTGTGTCCCACCCACTTCCTGTCTCTCTGCAAAGCACGCCGGGAAATGTAGTCCCAATGTCCAGTGTCTCTAATCGCGATTGTCTCCATCTTGTGGCCAAAAATAGGTACTGCCAGCAGCAAGATTTTAACACAGCGCTACACTGGTATCATGCTAGGTTTTATAAATCGCCAGGTGTGGTCACCAGCCGCGACGGGCGGAACAGGAAGTGTCAAAGGAGCTGCTCATAGGGCGCAGGAGAAATAAATGAGAATTTAGATGCTCCAAGAACAAAAGTCCTTCTGTTAGATCCCAGTGTTGCTGGAAGATATATCGATGATCTCGGTATCGGCTTTGTCTGTAATGGTAAATAAAACTGATCCAAGCCAGAAGATCTGTCCAGAATGGAAATGCCAAACAAGGATCCTCTGCACAGGAGGCACAGCAACAATGGCTGTTGTTTTGGCCTCTTCGTGGACTTCATAAGTAAGGGTTGCATGTTCTAAACATAGTGCCATGGTCTTCATATAGGATAGTGGTTCCCAGCCACAGTTCTCAAGGACCCCCAACAGGTCAGGTTTTCCAGATATCTGAAGCACAGGTGATAGGATTTGCTGCTCAGGGATTGCAGGATTCAGTCGGCATTTCACCAAGGGAATCCTTAAAACCTGGCCTGTTGGGGGACTTGAGGACCGCGTTTGGGAACCACTGATACAGGACATAAGGACCCATGGATGCCACACGGAATGCATTGGGGACAACGTCTGGAGGTCCCAGATCACAACTGAAGTAATGGGAGAATTAACATTAGAAGGTGGTCGGTGAATAAATTATAGACATATGGGACCTTAAAGGAAAAATACAAATGGTCTGAGATGTAAAGGACCCCGCACTGCAGGATTATGAGTCAACTAGAAGCAACCTCTTCCACCCAGGCACATGGCCGTCTCCGCCTCCTCCAGTGTCCTGGCCACGGATAATCTCCATGTTGAGTGTAAACCTCTGGTTAAGACACAATGCATCATACAAGCAGAGCAGATGCAGACCCGTCCAACTTAGACGCAGACCCGTCCAACTCAGACGCAGACCCGTCCAACTCAAACGCAGGCCCGTCCAACTCAGACGCAGACCCGTCCAACTCAGACGCAGACCCGTCCAACTCAGACGCAGACCCGTCCAACTCAGACGCAGACCCGTCCAACTCAGACCCGTCCAATTTAGACCCAGACCCGTCCAACTCAGACCCAGACCCATCCAACTCAGACCCAGACCCGTCCAACTCAGACCCAGACCTGTCCAACTCAGACCCAGACCCGTCCAACTCAGACCCGTCCAACCCAGACCCGTCCAACGGAGACCCAGACCCGTCCAGCTCAGACCCAGACCCGTCCAACTCAGACCCAGACCCGTCCAACTCAGACCCGTCCAACTCAGACCCAGACCCATCCAACTCAGACCCAGATCTAGTCCAACTCAGACCCAGACCCGTCCAACTCAGACCCAGATCTAGTCCCTCTTATAGAGACACATTGGCCACCTGGACCTTTTTCCACTTTTACAGCGCGTAGGACGGTAGAGGCCATGCGCTCCTCCGGATATTACTGCAGGGCATAAAATCTCCATTATTACGTTGTCCCTTTGTATTCGTTCTGCAGTGATAGCGAGGAGAGATTTCCCAGAAAATAAACTCTTTTCTTCCCTAATCTTTGCTGCACTCGCCATGAGACGCTCCCGTTACGCCCGCGCACAATGCGGCACCTCTCTGTAAATCAGCCGCGCCGCAGGATCAATGTGATTCCTTTTATCTGTCCTCTTATTGATCAGGTCGGTGGTGAGAGCCGGTCCCCGAGGTTCCCCTATCCGTGTGATTTAATGACACCCATTCCCTCCTGGCGACTCAATCACCGGCAACGCCCGGCCCGGCTTCCCTTATTGACCCGTATTTAAAGAGTCAACGATGGCTTAATATGAACGAGCGATCTACAAAACCGCAGGCCCAGAAGAACGTAAATATGTACGAGTGACGCGACACAACGGGAGGCTCATTCCTCTGCCGGGAGAAGACAACAACGAGGGCCACATGGAGGGGCCAGAGGAGGAAGGGATGGGGTGGACCCCCCACCTGAGAACCCCCAACTATTAATACAGTTATACAGTATAGTGATCCCTGGTGGCCCGGTGAGAGAGCAGTGCCAGCCTCCCCTGTGTGATAGCGTCCCTGCAGCCCCCGGCCAGCCTCCCCTGTGTGATCGCGTCCCTGCAGCCCCCTGCCAGCCTCCCCTGTGTGATAGCAGCCCGACGGCCCCCCGCCAGCCTCTCCTGTGCGATAGCGGCCCTGTTTCCTCCCACCAGCCTCCTCTGTGCGATAGCAGCCCCCGCCAGCCTCCCCTTTGGGATAGCAGCCCGACGGCCCCCCGCCAGCCTCCCCTGTGCGATAGCGGCCCTGTTTCCTCCCACCAGCCTCCTCTGTGCGATAGCAGCCCCCGCCAGCCTCCCCTTTGTGATAGCAGCCCCACGGCCCCCGCCAGCCTCCCTGTGTGATAGCAGCCTCACGCCCCCGCCAGCCTCCCCTGTGTGATAGCAGCCCCACGGCCCCCCGCCAGCCTCCCCTGTGTGATAGCAGCCCCACGGCCCCCCCCCAGCCTCCCCTGTGTGATATCAGCCCCACGGCCCCCCGCCAGCCTCCCCTGCGTGATAGCAGCCCCACGGCCCACCGCCAGTCCTCCCTGTGTGATAGCGGCCCTGTTTCCTCCCGCAGCCTCCCCTGTGTGATAGCAGCCCCATGGCCCACCGCCAGCCTCCCCTGTGTGATAGCAGCCCCACGGCCCCCCGCCAGCCTCCCCTGTGTGATAGCAGCCCCACGGCCCACCGCCAGCCTCCCCTGTGTGATAGCGGCCCTGTTTCCTCCCGCCAGCCTCCCCTGTGTGATAGCAGCCCCACGGCCCACCGCCAGCCTCCCCTTTGTGATAGCAGCCCCACGGCCCCCCGCCAGCCTCCCCGTGTGATAGCAGCCCCACGGCCCCCGCCAGCCTCCCTTGTGATAGCAGCCCCACGGCCCCCGCCAGCCTCCCCTGCGTGATAGCAGCCCCACGGCCCACCGCCAGCCTCCCCTGTGTGATAGCAGCCCCATGGCCCCCCGCCAGCCTCCCCTGTGCGATAGCGGCCCTGTTTCCTCCCGCCAGCCTCCCCTGTGTGATAGCGGCCCCCGCCAGCCTCCCCTGTCTGATAGAGGCCCCTGCCAGCCTCCCCTGTGTGATAGCGGCCCCTGCCAGCCTCCCCTGTCTGATAGAGGCCCCTGCCAGCCTCCCCTGTGTGATAGCGGCCCCTGCCAGCCTTCCCTGTGTAATAGAGGCCCCTGCCAGCCTTCCCTGTGTAATAGAGGCCCCTGCCAGCCTTCCCTGTGTAATAGAGGCCCCTGCCAGCCTTCCCTGTGTAATAGAGGCCCCTGCCAGCCTTCCCTGTGTGATAGCGGCCCCGTGGCCCCCGACCAGCCTACCCTGTGTGATAGCAGCCCCACGGCCCCCCGCCAGCCTCTCCTGTGCGATAGCGGCCCTGTTTCCTCCCACCAGCCTCCTCTGTGCGATAGCAGCCCCCGGCCAGCCTCCCCTGTGTGATAGCGGCCCCGTGGCCCCCGGTCAGCCTCCCCTGTGTGATAGTGGCCCCGTGGCCCCCTGTACCAGCGATTACACTGTTTATTTTCCAGGTCTATCTCTTCCTCCCGCTAAGCCGGTTACACACAGACAGTATTTTCACCGGGAGGTGCAGACCGCGGCACTGTGTGTGATGTCATTGAAATGCACAGTATGACACGGCGGACGCGCGGCGCGCACAGAAATCCAAAACAAAAGAGCAATTTGAAGGATAAATTGATTTTTCTTTAAATGCACTTGATTTGATTTTGCGTCGTCCCCGCGCGGCATTTTTCCATTTATTTGCTCATCTCTTGCAGAAACCCAGGGGGGATACACGGTATTCCTGATTACACGGTGCCCCCCGCCTCGCGATCCCAGATAACCATCACGCCGAGCCAGGACGGGGTTGTGACATGATATGAGGCGCCGCTCCACGCCAGCTCGGGGGGGTTTGGGAGGAACGTGTGTCTGTTTTTAGAGAGAGATTCGGAAATCGAGGGCCGCGACACATCGCACGCGATCCGAGGTGGCATCGAGCTGGCTATACCGGCGTGCGAGCCAGACACCCGAGGCAGGAGCCCTGCGTAGTGCAGCGCGTCCTCCTGCACCGCGCAGGAACTGACCGCAGAGAGACGGTGAATTCTCACCAGGTGAGGCGAAACGCGTGTCACGGAATGACCCAAGAGGCTCGGCGCAGCGAGCCCAGGACGCAAGCCCAAGACATTTTTAAAAGGACCTATGTCATGGAGCTGAGGCAACGCTCCATGCTTCAAACCTCAAAGGACTTTATGGTCGGTTTTATCGTGTGATTTTAAATATTTTACATCGCTTGGTTTTAGTTTAATTTAGTTTAGTGAAATGACATAGCTTTGGTTTTAAAACATACTTATATTCCTGTAGGTAAATGTGTGTTTCTGTAGCTAGTAAATAAGTTTTGCTGCTGTGTAATTTATGCGTCAGGGATTTTCCCCATTATCTAGGTACATGTTTAATTTAAGGGATCTCTGATAGTGTGTGTTTAATCTGATGTGCTGGAACAATGGATGTACAAATGTTGTGTGCGCTGAAGGCTAAGAGAATGTGAAGAATGTTGATTGTAAATAACTGACCTAACTCATTAGTATGGGTATGCAAATTGTGACTGTTATACTTCAGCATAAATAGTGGCGTGTGATTAAAAGAGGTCAGTTCATCTGAGTGTTTGAAACATACAGCTCTGCCTGGTGTTGTCATTTCACGTCGGCTACATATCACCACCGCCCAGGAACGGGTCACTCTAACTCCGCAGCAGAACATCGATTCGCCGCGCCGTTGCGCCACCTTGAATCGGTATCTTGGGATACCGCAACCACCCCGAATCGGGACCTCGGCTGAGCGCCGTGCCTGCATCTGCAAGGAGACTCTACCGAACCGCGGTTCGCCACGCAGACCGTCTCCAGCCCTTCAATGGTCAGTAGGTCCGCTGCTCGAGACGCCGAGTGCCGTGCCACTCGGTAGTCGGGCGGATTTCCGCCGTGGGTGCCCCATCTACTCTCCAGATCTCCACCGCCACGTAGTCTTCTACCCAAGCCGCTCGAGACGCCGGGTGCCGTGCCACTCGGTAGTCGGGCTTGGCAACACCAACGAGGGGGTCAGATAGAGCAGGACCGCAGGCGGATACTCCATTCCGTCATACTGGTGGCAGCGGTGGGATCGCTCTCTGCAACCCCCCAGCAAGGAGACCTACACCATGGCGGTGTACAGCCATTACAACAGGGACACCCTGCGGGGCATGCTGGAGAATCGGGGAGGAACCCCAGGCTCTAAACGCAAGAAGACCTTGATTAAGGAGCTGCAGGTCCTAGACCGGGTGGGCGTGGCGACGGTGAAGCCACCCGCCCCCACCCCTGTCCTCGCAGAGGAAACGGAAGATGCCTTCGTCAGAAAGGCGCGGCAACGGATCGCCCTACTCGGAGCTGCCCCATCGGAGGCTGACATAAGCAAGGTGATCCAGGAGGTCCGGCAGGAAGAGGAGCGGGACAAGGACCGCGAGGAGCAAGAGAAGGACCATCAGCACGAGTTGCGGATGGCGGCGCTCAGTGCAAGAATGAGTGAACTTTCTAACCCCGTCCCCAAACCCGTAGGACCCTGGGTCGAGGTTTACAGCTCGACTGGAGCTTCACCCCGGGAACCTACCCCCCCCAGCGATACCCCTTTCGGGACTTACAGCTCGCCTGGAGCCTGTATGGGGGAAAACGCACATCCCAGCGACCCTTGGGTGGAGGCTTACAGCTCGCCTGGAGCTGCATCCGAGGACGCCACACCCCCCAGCGAGTGGCAGTGCCTCTGTTTCAGCACCCTCGCGGACTCGAGGGCGGAATTCCCGAGAAGGCTGCAGGAGGGCCTGGATCGGTACCATGGGTCCACAGTGGAGCCCACCGGGTACGAGTGGCGAGACGAGATCCGCCAGGAACTTTGGTACGAGGCCCTGTACCATGAGAGGGACTACCATGACGTCTATGTTCCCTCCGACGCTGTCATCCACCAGGTGCAGTATGACGCTCGAGCGGCGTTCCTGCAAGATCGGGCCCCGGAGGAGTGGGAGACAGAGCTCCAATACCTGGTGCAGCAGGAGATTGCACTGGACGCCGCGTACCGCGCGCTCCGGTGGCTAGCCGGCCCCCTGATACCCCGCACCATTGACGGCGCCTCCACCGCAGGGCCCCACTATGGTGGCACGGGGCTGCTTTACGAGAGCATGGCCACAGACCCTGGGTTCGGAGAAGAGACAGAAGAGCGGTCGGAGGAGATACTGGAGCGACGGGAACAGGAGCTCCCGTACGACAGCAGGGACTCGGAGTTCGAGGAACTGGAGTTCCTAGCAGAGCGAGAGTGGGAGCTCGAGAAGGCCTACAGGAGATTGTTGGACAGCGTTCCGCAGTCGGGTCTGAGTCCCATGTACTGGGACGGGTCGGCGGAAGGAACCGACAGTCCACAGGACTTGGAAGTATGGGAGGCCGAGATGCTCCCATGGGTCCCCGTTGGGGCCCCAGCAGAAGAAGCTACCCCCTTCAACCCGCAGGAAGACACGGTGTCCGTGCCCGCGGGCCCAGCGGAAGAGCTGGCAACGGGGCAGAGCGCCGCTGGCCTCTGCCCACCCTCAGCAGCAGAGAAAGTTATTCCCCACCCAGCCGAAGAGCTGGCCACGGGGCAGAGTGCCGCTGGCCTCTGCCCACTGCCCACAGTCTGCCAGGAGGAGCAGACAGATGGTTCCCCCGGGCTGGGTTGTTCGCAGCCATTGACCGCCCTGGGGATGGAAGAAGCCACCCTCCCGCAAGGAGACCCCCACCCAGTCGAAGAGCTGGCCACGGGGCAGAGTGCCGCTGGCCTCTGCCCACCTTTTCCCAGCTGCCCCGAGGAGCAGAAAGGGGATAACTCCGCGCTGCCGATCTCGCAGCCGTTTACCCCATCCAACCCCCTGGACTTTGTTCCGGTAACAACCTCCCCAGCAGAAGAGCTGGCAACGGGGCAGAGCGCCGCTGGCCTCTGCCCATCTCCCACCCTCTGCCCCGAGGAGCAGAAAGGGGATACCCTCGCGCTGCTGATCCCGCAGCCATTGACCCCATCTAATCCCCTGGACTTTGTTCCGGTACCCACCTCCCCAGCGGAAGAGCTGGCAACGGGGCAGAGTGCATCTGGCCTCTGTCCACCCTCCGTCGTCTGCCCTGAGGAGCAGGCGAGTTTACCCGAGCTGCTTGTCTCACAGCCGTTGACCCCACCTGACACCCGGGATGTCATTTCTGCGCCCACTTCCCCAGCAGAAGAGCTGGCAATGGGGCAGAGTGCCGCTGGCCTCTGCCCACTCTCCGTCGTCTGCCCTGAGGAACAGCAGAATTTACCCGAGCTGCTTAGCCCGCAGCCGTTGACCCCATCTGACCCCCTGGACGTTGTTCCTGTGCCCACTCCCCCAGCAGAAGAGCTGGCAACGGGAGAGAGGGCCGCTGGCCTCTGCCCATCCTCCACCATCTGCCCCGAGGAGCAGAAGGGGGGTACCCTCGGGCTACTTATCCCGCAGCCACGGACCCCACCGGAGCTGGAGGACGCCATTCTCCTGCCCGGGGACCCTTTCTCGGCCTTGAACCACCCAGCCGACGCGCTGGCAATGGGGCAGAGCCTGGTCCCCCTCTGCCCATCTCCACAACCCTTTGGCCCGGAGGCCCCATGCAGCCACTGTTTTCCCCAACGGCTGACCAGGACACTCGGGGCGCGTGCACTTGGCATCCGTTTTTCCCGGGTGCACGGTACCACTGGAGACGGCACAGGTGGTACCTCTCCCCAACCACGGGACACTTATTCCGGAGGGGGTACCCCGAAGGACTTACAACCTGCCAGGCACGGCCGCGAGCACCACTGGAGAAGCCTGGCGGCTCGCCTCTTGCCCACGGACTATGGGCCGCAGAGACTGCACCGACTTCCCCGGTGCGACCCGTTGGGGTCCAACCGGGTCCGTCGGACTTTGGAAAGGGGGAGGAGTGTCACGGGATGACCCAAGAGGCTCGGCGCAGCGAGCCTAGGACGCAAACCCAAGACATTTTTAAAAGGACCTATGTCATGGAGCTGAGGCAACGCTCCATGCTTCAAACTTCAAAAGACTTTATGGTCGGTTTTATCGTGTGATTTTAAATATTTTACCTCGTTTGGTTTTAGTTTAATTTAGTTTAGTGAAATGACATAGCTTTGGTTTTAAAATATACTTATATTCCTGTAGATAAATGTGTTTTTCTGTAGCTAGTAAACAAGTTTTGCTGCTGTGTAATTTATGCGTCAGGGATTTTCCCCATTATCTAGGTACATGTTTAATTTAAGGGATCTCTGATAGTGTGTGTTTAATCTGATGTGCTGGAACAATGGATATACAAACGATGTGTGAGCTGAAGGCTAAGAGAATGTGAAGAATGTTGATTGTAAATAACTGACATAATCTAATTAGTATGGGTGTGCTACTCATTAGTATGGGTATGCAAATTGTGACTGTATACTTCAGCATAAATAGTGGCGTGTGATTAAAGGAGCCAGTTCATCTGAGTGTTTGAAACATACAGCTCTGCCTGGTGTTGTCATTTCACGTCGGCTACATATCACCACCACCCAGGAACGGGTCACTCTAACTCCGCAGCAGAACATCGATTCGCCGCGCCGTTGCGCCACCTTGAATCGGTATCTTGGGATACCGCAACCACCCCGAATCGGGACCTCGGCTGAGCGCCGTGCCTGCATCTGCAAGGAGACTCTACCGAACCGCGGTTCGCCACGCAGACCGTCTCCAGCCCTTCAATGGTCAGTAGGTCCGCTGCTCGAGACGCCGAGTGCCGTGCCGCTCGGTAGTCGGGCGGATTTCCGCCGTGGGTGCCCCATCTACTCTCCAGATCTCCACCGCCACGTAGTCTTCTACCCAAGCCGCTCGAGACACCGGGTGCCGTGCCACTCGGTAGTCGGGCTTGGCAACACCAAAGAAGGGGTCAGATAGAGCAGGACCGCAGGCGGATACTCCATTCCGTCATAACGCGTGAGAAACGGGGAAAGAAAAAACATTTTACGTTGGTTTTATTGTTTGATGTCACAGTTTGGTGCTGGTCACCGGCGTCTTCCACAGCCTCGTACATCAGGTCAAACTCAGACCACCAGATGGTGCTGAACTACAACTCCCATGATTCTCTGGCTATCTATTGCAAAGGTTTCTGGGAAGCGTAGGCATCAACGTCCGGGGAGCCGGGGTCTGACACACATGCTCAGAGAGGATTCCCCGGAGATCCGTGACCTCCTGTATGAACTGCCGGCTTAATCCCAATAATGTCAGGTGGGAACCGGCCACCCAGACCCCCCCTCATCCAGCCGGCACATCCCCCTCAATCAGAAAGCTGGTACGTGCCCCCAGGCGGAGGAAGGAGCGTGGTATCCGGATAGAGACTTCCACAAGACACCCCCAGCGGTGCAGGCGGGAGCCGGACTGTGAGGAAGACAATAAATACACACAAACAACAATATGATTACACAACAACATCTACACACACGACAAGCCAATCAGAGAGCTGCGCTGCCCAGACACAATGTGTCAAGCACTGGCCTGTGTCCGGCTGACGACAATGGGCCCAGGGGTGACGCATGTCTTGTTGCACCCCTGACCTATGTGTGAAGCCCTCCGGCGTTGTACGTGGGGCTTCATTTGCATGTCTTACCCAGCATTCCTGGCTGCATTCAGGGAGTTTAGTCCCTGAGCTCTGAGGGCAGTTCTGTTTTTTTTGGACGTGTAGGCGTTTTTCTTTTTATATTCTTTCTCACAATGTGCCGAATGGAGGATTTAATTTCACTTTCCATCTTCCGCCTTAAGTGTGTGAGCGTGCGTGTGTATATATACATATATGCACATTATCAGCGTGTAGCAATGCGTTTTACCGCCCGCTGGTCCTCGCGCTCTGATTAAAGGTCTAACATTATCATACCGATCGGCAGACTCTCACAAACATTAATATCATGCTCTCTCCGCGGGCAACGAGTCAATAGATCACTGGGACAATTATTCAGCCACTGTCATTACGTCCACCAGGGCCGGCACCAAGCATGGCACATCCTGGGACATATTTCATGCAGAGCCCCTCTGGTCAAGTGGGGGGGTCAGGGGACGGTGGACACAGAGTGTCGGAGCAGCGAGCTCGTCGTAATATCGCTCTATTATTCTGCTGGAAAGTTATAAATTGTTCATTAGAGGAAGGAGCAGAATCAGCAGCAGGAGAGAAGTCAATGTAACGAGCCAATCAATACGCGCGCGCACAGCATCAAATGTGCAGGAATCCAATATGTGTGTAACCACACCAACCGTAATGTATCGCAGAGGAGGGGATCCACAACAAACATTTCCTGCCCGACCCGTTAAATACGCCCGCAGTACAGGTTTACGAAGAACAAGCGCAAAAAAGCCAATATTCACAAGCTGCGCCGGAGCGGACACGCCACGACTTCCCACCGGAGGGGGGATTATATCATCAGAACAGAGAGGAGGGACAATAATGAATGGTATCACAGTGTGGAACGCGCCAGGGGAGAGGGACGCGCTGGGGGTGTAGGACACGGCGGGGTGTGGGATATGCCGGGGTGAGGGACAGGCGGTGTAGGACACGGCGGGGTGTGGGATATGCCGGGGTGAGGGACGCGCTGGGGGTGTGGGACAGGCGGTGTAGGACACGGCGGGGTGTGGGATATGCCGGGGTGAGGGACGCGCTGGGGGTGTGGGACAGGCGGTGTAGGACACGGCGGGGTGTGGGTTATGCCGGGGGTGAGGGACGCGCTGGGGGTGTGGGACAGGCGGTGTAGGACATGGCGGGGTGTGGGATATGCCGGGGTGAGGGACGCGCTGGGGGTGTGGACAGGCGGTGTAGGACACGGCGGGGTGTGGATATGCCGGGGTGAGGGACAGGCGGTGTAGGACATGGCGGGGTGTGGGATATGCCGGGGTGAGGGACGCGCTGGGGGTGTGGGACAGGCGGTGTAGGACACGGCGGGGTGTGGGATATGCCAGGGGTGAGGGACAGGGTTGTCAATCTCAGATCCCTCTGATGTACCTTAAATACAACTCCCATGATTCTCTGGCCATCTATGACAAAGAAGTCTGGGAAATGTAGGCAATCACCACCGGGTGATTGGACTTTGACAAGCCTGTTGTAGGAGGTAAATAATGGCTGGAACCCTGGGGGGAGGAGGAAGAAAAAATGGAGACAGGTTTTCTTCTGCAGTTGGTAACCTCTCCATTAGATTGATGAGAAGTCATCCTTGTCTAAGGGTCCACAACAGGGATCGCAAACAATTGCACCCCAGATGTTCTGAACATTCACTGCCATGGTCTTCTGGCCATCGATGGCATTCAAAGATTATTTTCTGGGAATTGCAGGCTGCTGGCCAAAGTTTGGGATCCTTGGTCTACAGGAAGATCAGAAAGGCCGGACAGTCCCACCATCACGACAACTTGAAAATAATGTGGCTTGGCCAACTCTACATGTCGGCACCAAGGAACCCAAACCTTTTCTCGTGATCAGAGGGATGGAGCCTCGTCCACGGCATACATTCAGGGATCAATATCTACATTTCTTCTTCCCGTATTTTGGATCTGGGCTTTAAGCTGGGGGAGGGGATCCATTTTTCAGGCGCCATGTCTTGTGTTGTATCTCCGTTGTAATAGGAGTCGGTGTGGTGAGATCTCGAGGTCTTGGAGCAGAGATCTCACTTCCTGTCGGCCATATAATCGATGGAGAGATAGTGAAGCTCATATTGTCCAACACCTCCCCTCGAATGAACAGAAGTCTGGGGAACCTGATAATGTCCTCGCTGGTGACGGATCTTCTGGCAGGACACGCAGGTTATGGAGGCCTCCATGCAGATCATATCGATAGGTTGACCTATAGGTCAGATTTTATGACCTTCCTCAGGACATTTAGAGGCTGCGAAGACTAATAAATTCTGTGTCACAAATTGTAATTTGGAGAAAGCTCGGCAGCCGCAGACAGGAGATAATTACACGAGCACTAACGTATGTGGGCGATATATCACGGTCCGGGAGGGGGGGCAAGATAAACCCACCTAGTGTGTATTACAGCGCACACACACACACAGACGCACCGTGCTCATACATACGCACCGTAACTTATAAACGCACGGGGGGGGGGGGGGACGATATAAAGTTACCTTGAACTACTCTGGGTGAAAACGAGTCGTCGGCTCAATCGTACACTCGGACCGAGGCCTTTGACGCATAGACATACTCGTATTTATTGTTTCATCTTCTGTATCTGTCCCGGGTATATTGTAACCAATCGTGTGTGATTGTATCATCCCGTGTAGCGGCACTCGTGTGTGATTGTATCATCCCGTGTAGCGGCACTCGTGTGTGATTGTATCATCCCGTGTAGCGGCACTCGTGTGTGATTGTATCATCCCGTGTAGCGGCACTCGTGTGTGATTGTATCATCCCGTGTAGCGGCACTCGTGTGTGATTGTATCATCCCGTGTAGCGGCACTCGTGTGTGATTGTATCATCCCGTGTAGCGGCACTCGTGTGTGATTGTATCATCCCGTGTAGCGGCACTCGTGTGTGATTGTATCATCCCGTGTAGCGGCACTCGTGTGTGATTGTATCATCCCGTGTAGTGGCACGGCCGCCATTCATAGCATTTCGTATTATTATTATTTATGCGTCTCATGTCACTGATATATTCGTTGATATTTCATTCCCCCAATGTTCGTAACTGACTCCAAACACCCCCTGCCCTGCACAAAATTGTGGTTCTTCTGTCCTCTGTGCTAGTAGTGAATTAGCCGCCAGCTGAGACCCGGCAATGGGCGACAGTCTTTTAACTCTGAGTGCTTCAGCCACCACCCACCACCCCACGGTGCTTTTTGGGTGGTGTGTCCCTATGGAGAGCAGCCTCCTATGGAGAGATTCCTGAGGGGGAGCTCCCTCCATCTCATTATCATGTGTGACATCACTCCTATGCCTCATCCCTGCATTGCATGATCCCGTGTGACATCACTCCTATGCCTCATCCCTCCATCTCATCACGTGTGACATCACTCATATGCCTCATCCCTCCATCTCATCATCATGTGTGACATCACTCCTATGCCTCATCACTCCATCTCATTGTCACGTGTGACATCACTCCTATGCCTTATCCCTCCATCTCATTATCATGTGTGACATCACTCTTATGCCTCATACCTCCATTGCATGATCCCGTGTGACATCACTCCTATGCCTCATCCCTCCATCTCATCATGTGTGACATCACTCCTATGCCTCATCCCTCCATCTCATCATGTGTGACATCACTCCTATGCCTCATCCCTCCATCTCATCACGTGTGACATCACTCCTATGCCTCACCCCTCCATCTCATCACGTGTGACATCACTCCTATGCCTCATCCCTCCATCTCATTATCATGTGTGACATCACTCCTATGCTTCATCCCTCAATTGCATGATCCCGTGTGAGATCACTCCTATGCCCCATCCCTCCATCTCATCATCACGTGTGACGCCACTCATCTGCCTCATCCCTCCATCTGACCATCACGTGTGACATCACTCCGATGCCTCACCCCTCCATCTCATCATCACATGTGACATCACTCCTATGCCTCATCCCTCCATCTCATCATCACATGTGCCATAGAACTCACATACACTCCCCGCTTCAAACTACAAGACTTTTATTTTCCTTGCAGAAACCCCAAAAGACACAGACATTTGCTTTGGGAAAGACTTTATGTTCATTTATATTGTGTGGTTTTAAATGTATTGTAAATTGCTTCGCTTTAGTTTTAAATGTACTTTTATTACTGAATGTAAATGTGAATTTAGAGATGTGTTTTGAAGGTGCAGACCTTTCTTTTGTGCAGAACGTAAACAAGTTTGAGTAATGTGTGATTATGCAAGAGGGCTTTATCTTTCTTATCTGTTTAAAGAGTCATGAGTCTGGGACAGTGTTTGACTGCAAAGGTAATTTGTTCTATTGGAACAATAGATTATGTAAATGATGTGTGATATGAAGGCTAAGGAATGTTTACTGGTAATATCTAACTGACATAATGTAATCAGAGTTTTAGTAGGTCAATGTTCGGCATTTGGTTTATGCAAATTATACCTGTTGGACCTGGGCATAAATAATGGCATTTTTCAATAAAGGTCTCAGATTCCTGTTTAAACATACAGCTTGTCTGGTGTCTCATTCAGGGGACCCACTCTCACCCTCAGTAGGCACAGATCGGCCTTCTGCAAATTCAAAGAGGCTCCAAGGCAGAGGATCAGAACAAGCAGGTCTGGAGCTACAGATCAGGCTGCTCGAGGCACTGAATTCTGAGCAACCCAGCAGCCGGGCTGATCAGTAAGGGGGTGTCTGGAGAGCCAGGATAGGTGGAAGGAGTGGGTTTCCGTCACAACGTGTGACATCACTCCTATGCCTCATCCCTCCATCTCATCACGTGTGACATCACTCATTCTTCCTTCTTCCTTATTCTTCCATCTCATTATCATTAGGGATGAGCTGTTCGGTTCGATCAGTTCGGAGTTCGATTCGAACATCAGCAGTTCGAAAGTTCGCGAACTTCGAACTTTTTGGCGTGTTCGAAAAAAAAGTTTTTTGAAAAAAGTATAAAAAATGCTTAAAAAATACTAAAAAAATCTAGAAATAAAGAGACTCTTTACTGCAGAATATTATAAGCAACGGTTTATTAGATATTGAATTAAAAACTAATGTCTAGGTGCAAAGATTCTCACCTCTAAATGACCTGTGCTCTAAACGGCGTAAACAACAGGTGTTTAATTAGTGTTTGGAAATAACATGTGCTTCTAATTAGTCCGGTCTCATGAATTTGATACATTGTATGCAGACTGGGAGTGCTAGGTGTCGTGTGTGGGTCTGTGATGGCGATGTTTCTATACATCCTAGAAATCCGCCACTTCACGGGCAGGTTATGGGGACCTCCTAGGCACGATATCTGAAGGAATTTTTTGGTTTTATTTTTAACCCTTATTTTATGGAAAACTCACTGTTCCTTTAACCCTTTCACTGCTCAGGCATTTCACTGCTGTGTGCTGAGCTAATTTTTACCGCTTTCGCTCATCATGTTTAAACGCAATTTGAAGCCACATTTTATTATACGACCCAGACATATTATATATCGTTCTTTCCGGCAGACTCGGCAGATTCATAATATATAATTTTTATATCTATACGTCATGTTTTGCCTGTATATTATAACAAAAAATGCAATAAAACTTGAATTTTTAATCATCTGCAGCGTGTAAAGTGTTTTTTTTTCACCTTTTATCACATGAACATTTGCGGTTATGTTTTCTATGGGGTGCGCTTGTACAAAAATTAGAAATGGGGACTTATTAAATTTTTTGGGGGGAATTATGTGATTTTTAGCAAATGCACACCATAGAAAAAAAATCATTTGTGCAGCATCATTGTTCACATTATAATTGAAATGTGAACAATACTGCTGCATTAATAAAAATAACACACAAAAAAAATACATGTGTTTTATTTTTTTTACTTTATACCTGGTCATGTTGGGTATCTTTCGAAAGGCCCTAGCTGCCACGGTTCTGGAACTATCAGGGTTCAAATGAACCCACTATCTCCACCAGGGGATTCCGGGCAGCTAGGGGTTCCCGGCTATCTGACTTCATCACGCTATGCGTGAGGACGTCAGGCAGTGAGGGGGGACCTGGGGGTGGAGCCGCCCTCCAAGATGGCAGCCCCCACCGGAGATAGGCCGCAAGGCGCCGAAGTGCGACCCGGTGCCTAAGGGGTTAAAGCCAGGCACCGCTTAAAAGGGGAGACTCTCCCCTTTTAAGTGGTGCCTGGCTTTTTTTTGTGGGACCTCCCGATCGGGAGGGATCCGAACAGATCCCCCCTCCCTTACAGGCGATCTTGTCGGGGGGTCGCCTGGAAATGACATCATCGCACATGGCGCAGTGACGTCATTTACGTCGGGAGGAGCTTGACATCAGCGTCTGAGGACACTGAAGTCAGAACGCCGCAGGACACCGAACAGAGAGGTGAGTATCTCCGTTGGGGGTCCCGCAAAGCTGATGACGTGTGGGACACGTCCTCCTCAGCATACAGCGGGAGTAACGGAGGACGTGTCCCACACGTCGTCAGCAGTGAAGGGGTTAAAAATGTATTTTTTTTAACTTTTTGTCCTTGTTTCCTGTCCCCCAGGGCACTACCCGGACCCCCATACACCTTTTATGGCAAATATCTTGCATATATGCCCTCTTGGAGGGCACTCTAAAAATCAAACGTTTCAGCCCCATTGACTTGTATTGAGTTCGAGTTTGAGTGCGAACTTTTGTAAAGTTCGAGTTCGAATGCGAACCGAACTTGGGGGTGTTCGGCTCATCCCTAGTTACAAGTAGGGATGAGCCGAACACCATTGAGTTTGGTTCGTATTCGAACCCGAACTTTCCAAATGTTCGAATCCGAACTCAAACTCAATACAAGTCAATGGGGCTGAAAATTCGGTTTTTAGAGTGCCCTCCAAGAGGACATATATGCTAGATATTTGCCATAAAAGGTGTATGGGGGTCCGGGTAGTGCCCTGGGGGACAGGAAACAAGGACAAAAAGTTTTAAAAAAAACGTTTTTAAAGGGACAGTGAGTTTTCCATAAAATAAGGGTTAAAAATAAAAACGAAAAATTCCTTCAAATATTGTGCCTAGGAGGTCCCCATAACCTGCCTGTGAAGTGGCGGATTTCTAGGATGTATAGAAACATTTAAAAACAAAAAAAGTACATTTCAAATGACGGTAAATGCTTTTCCTTTAATCTATCCATAAACAACTGCTTGGGGCGGCAGCCTGTATGAAAAGAGGAGACATTTTCGGACACGTAGAAAAAATTTAGTGATTTTTTTGGCTAAATTATTGTGAAACTTATGCAGGCTTTGGATGAAAGTAACAATAGATGCTTTAAAATTGGGCCTTTAGCATCGGCAACAGTGCCGTCACACCGTAACCCCTCAGAGGATATGAATCTGATACAGGCGTCAGTGGCAGTGCACCCAAATATTGTGCTTTTGGTGCCAGGCCTGCAAGTACTATCATACAGTAACCCCTCTGTAGTATTGTAGAAGAATGCAGGGGTGAACCTTGCGGTCCTATATTAAAAATATATGAATCTGCTAATGGGCGTCAGTGCACCCAGATATTGTGCTTTTGGTGCCAGACTGCCAGGCCAGCAAGTACTATCATACAGCAACCCCTCTGTAGTATTGTGGAAGAGTGCAGGGTTGGACCCTGCGGTTCAAAAAATTAAAATGATATAAATCTGGCACAGGCGTCAGTGCAGCCAAATATTGTGCCTTTCATGGCAGCAAGTGCCGTAACCTTTTTGTGGTATTGTGGAAGAGTTCAGTGCTGGAGGTTTTGTGAATGCAGAAGACATCCCCGATCTATTCCGTTACTTCAGCATCAGGGGATTGATAGCTGCTGATCCAGGACTGATTCATTTTTATAAATGTCAGCCGGTCTACAGTCGGTGGACAAACGCACTCTTTTGTCTGTGACTGGGGCCTTCAGAGCTAGGGAAGGCCTCCTCTTCCTCCCGCTGCTCTGCCTCTAGAGCCACATCTATAATTCCCCGCAGAGTGTGCTCCAGCAAGAACACTAAAGGAATTGTGTCACTGATGCATGCACTGTCCCTGCTCACCATCCTCGTTGCCTCCTCAAATGGTGACAGTACAGTGCATGTATCCTTGATCATCAGCCACTGCGGGGGGGGGGAACCAAGTTGACCTGAACCTATCCTTGTGCCATACAAACACAGGTACTCATTGATGGCCCTCTGCTGCTTGTGCAGATGCTGCAGCATTGCTAATGTTGAGTTCCACCTGGTGGTCATGTCACAGATCAGTCGGTTTGTGGGAAGGTGGAATTCTATTTGAATTTCTGCCAGGCGAACGCTTGCTGGGAATGACCGTCTGAAGTGGCTGCAGACTTTTCTGGCCTGGCTGAGAAGCTCTGCCAGCCCTGGGTACTTGGTTAGGAAACGCTGTACCACTAGATTTAGGACGTGTGCTAGGCATGGTACATGCGTCAATTTACCCTTGCGTAGGACGGAGAGAAGGTTGCTGCCATTATCGCAGACGATCATTCCCAGCTGAAGCTGGCGTGGTGTTAACCATCTCTGCACCTGGTCCTGCAGAGCTGACAGAATTTCTGGCCCGGTGTGGCTCCTGTCCCCTAAACAAACCAGCTCAAGCACAGTATGGCTTCTTTTTGCTTGAGCCATTGCGTGGACCCTGTCAGGCGTCGGTTTAACTGCCACTTCACCAGAGACAGAGAAGGAGGAGGAGGAAGAGGGAGAGGTGGTGGTGGTGGAGTTGACAGACCTCATACAAGCAGCTTTCTGGAGGTGTGGTGGATGAACAAGCTCCAGCACAGAGCACCGTCTTGGATCCCTCCCAGCTGCAATCAGAGTTACCCAGTGTGCCGTGAAGGAAATGTAATGACCCTGTCCATGCTTGCTGGACCACGTGTCTAAAGTCACATGCACCTTGCTGCTGACTGCCTTTCCCAATGACTCAATAACATTGTCTTCCACGTGCTGGTATAGTGCTGGAATGGCCTTGCGTGAAAAGTAATGGCGTTTTGGAACCTGCCACTGTGGTACAGCACATTCAGCAAATTCACGGAAGGGAGCAGAGTCCACCAGCTGGAAAGGCAGCACCTGCAATGCGAGTAATTTTGCTAAGCTGGCATTTAGATGCTGTGCTTGAGGATGGTTGGGACTATATTTTTTCTTACGCTGCAGCAGCTGCGGCAACGTAATCTGACTGCGTAAATCTTCAGCTGATGGGATGCTGTCACATTGTGAGGAAGGAACTGGTACATCCATTACTGTAGCATCATCCCTGTCAGTGGAGGTTGTAGGCAATGACATGGCAGGACATACAGTGGGGGTAGAGACAGATGAGGAGGAGGAGGACCTACGCAAAGTTTTGCGCCAACGGGATGTGTGGCAAGAGGTCATATGTCACCTCAAGCACGTGGTACCCAAGTGTCCGGTGTCTTTCCCACGCTTAAGCCTCATCTGACATAGATTACAAATAGCAACGGTGGGGTCTGCTGCACATTTCTTAAATAACTCCCAGCAGACAGCAGAGTTCCTGTGTGTGTGCTTTGAGACAACAGCGCTCTGCACCGGAGCAGCTCTGACATCTGATGCCTTGGACTGGCTAGTGCTACGGTTGGTCATAGAGGATGTTGTGCCTCGTGTTTGCTGTGCCTCCTCCTCCTCCTCCTCCCCCTCCTCCTCACTTGATTCCTCTGTTCGATCTGGCACCCAGGTAGAGTCAGTGACCTCATCATCAATGTCATCTTCACCCCCTATCTCCTCGTCACTGGAGCCAACTTGGCAGTATGCTGCAGCTGCTGGGGCAACATGAGTGCCAGTTATTTGTGTGTCATCACTGGCACCCCCTTCCTCTAGGTTGATTATACTCCCTTCCTCAACCTCAGAGATTGAATCAGAGCACTGTACTTTGTTGCGCATCCTCAAGCAGCATGTCACTGTCATTGTAGTCAAACAATTCAGTTGACTCCTCCGTGTGTGATAGCGAGGCTACGGCAGGAGTAGCTGTGGACATGTAGGCTGCATTAGATGCTTTGGCAGCTGAGGTGGACTGTAAAGCACTACAAGCCTGGCTGGCAGAGGACTCGGAGGATGAGGATGGCCTGGTTAGCCAATCCACCAAATCCTCTGTATGTTGCTGCTGCTTAAGAAGACGGCCAGCACCAGTTAGAAAGGACAAGCGTGCCCCTGCAGAGGATGCACCACGTCCACCACGACCAGAGGCACAGCCTCCCGACACAGGGGCTGCTTGCCCTCTTATCTGTGTCTGGGAGCGTCTGCCTGTCCTTTTTGTTCTTTCAGACATGGTGAGTGATATATAGATTAAATATATACAGAACTCTGGTATAAAGATTAAAGATTTACAGAACTCTGGTATAACTCAGTGAGACACCCTGATAGCTGGCAGCCAGTGACAAGACACAGATTATAATTCCCTCCTATAAATCAGTGTGACCCCCTGATGGGTGTTAGTGAGAAGCCACAAATTAAAAGTCTCAGAAACCTCCTATAAATCAGTGAGACCCCCTGATGGGTGGCAGTGAGAAGACACACATTAAAAGTCTCAGAAACCTCCTATAATCAGTGTGATCCCCTGATAGCTGGCAGTGAGGAGACACAAATTACAATTCGCATAAATCTGCTAGAAGTATGTGGGACCCCCTGATGGGTGGCAGTGAGAAGCCACAGATTACAAATCTCAGAAACCTCCTATAAATCAGTGTGTACGGCTTGAAGGAGAAAAGTTACCAAGAAAGGCTTAATGATCTTAACATGTACAGCTTGGAAAAAAGACGAGACAGAGGAGATATGATAGAAACATTTAAATACGTAAAGGGAATCCACAAGGTAGAGGAAGGGAGTATATTTAAAAGGAAACAAAGTAGCAAAACAAGAGGACATAGTCTTAGATTAGAGGGGCAAAGGTTTAAAAGTAACATCAGGAAGCATTATTTTACTGAGAGGGTGGTGGATACATGAAACAGTCTTCCAGTAGAAGTGGTAGAGGCCAAAACAGTAATTGAATTTAAGCAGGCATGGGATAGGCATAAGGCTATCCTAAACAAAAGATAAATCCAGGTAAAGTATCCATGTAATTGGGCGACTAGATGGGCCGAAAGGTTCTTATCTGCCCACATTTTTCTATGTTTCTATGTTTCTATGTTTTCTATGTGACCCCCTGATGGATGGCAGTGAGAAGCCACAAATTACAAGTCTCAGAAACCTCCTATAAATCAGTGAGACCCCCTGATGGGTGGCAGCCAGTGAGAACACACGGATTATAACAATTCCCAAATATTTTGTAGAAATTTGTGACCCCCAAAATACTTGCTGGCAGTGACAAGACACAGATCACCTCAATTCCCAGATATTTGGTAGAAATGAGACCCCCAGATCCCCCCAGTAGCGTGGCAGACCGGCAGTAACAACACACAACAACTATCTCCTATGAAATCTCCTCTCAAATGCGTGCAGAAGCGCTGCGTGGAAACCTTATATAGTGTGCTGCGGGAAAATTTGCCCAATCAGGACTCTGAGCCGTGATTGGCATAGTGTTGAACCTGTCTTGCACCAGACCGGTGGTCAGGTGCAAGGCTGTAGCCAATTACGAGCTTCAGGCCAGTGGGAAAGTGCATTGTGGTCCATTGTGGTGCATTGTGGTCGAACATGCGGCGAACACCCAGAAATGTTCGGAGTTCGCGAACAGAACGAACAGGCTAAGTTCCGTCCGAACTCCGAACCGTCCAAACCGAACAGCTCATCCCTAGTTACAAAGTGCGCGGTGTTTACTCATTTACGTCTTGTTGTCTCATGGCGTTAAAACTGTTACACAACGTCCCTGCGACTCTGAGACTGATGCAGAGGAAGTGCCGAGATTTATACACTGTAACGCAGAGAGTGAGCACAGGAGGGCAGCGTGGAGCGCAGCCAGAAGAGAGCGAGCACGGCGAGGAGAGAGAGAGCACGGCGAGGAGAGAGAGAGCACGGCGAGGAGAGAGAGCACGGCGAGGAGAGAGAGAGCACGGCGAGGAGAGAGAGAGCACGGCGAGGAGAGAGAGAGCACGGCGAGGAGAGAGAGAGCACGGCGAGGAGAGAGAGCACGGCGAGGAGAGAGAGAGCACGGCGAGGAGAGAGAGCGCAGCCAGGAGAGAGAGAGCACGGCGAGGAGAGAGAGCGCAGCCAGGAGAGAGAGAGCACGGCGAGGAGAGAGAGCGCAGCCAGGAGAGAGAGAGCACGGCGAGGAGAGAGAGAGCACGGCGAGGAGAGAGAGAGCACGGCGAGGAGAGAGAGAGCACGGCGAGGAGAGAGAGCGCTGCGAGGAGAGAGAGCGCAGCCAGGAGAGAGAGCGCACGGTGAGGAGAGAGCGCAGTGAGGAGAGAGTGCAGTGAGGAGAGAGTGCAGTGAGGAGAGAGAGCGCAGCGAGGAGAGAGAGCGCAGCGAGGAGAGAGAGCGCGGCGAGGAGAGAGAATGCGGCAAGGAGAGAGAGCGCTGCGAGGAGAGAGAGATCGCAGCCAGGAAATAGAGAGAGGGCAGCCAGGAGAGAGAGAGCACGGCGAGGAGAGAGAGAGCGCGGCGAGGAGAGAGCGCAGCCAGGAGAGAGAGAGTGTGGCGAGGAGAGAGAGAGGACGGCGAGGAGAGAGCGCAGCCAGCAGAGAGAGAGCATGGCGAAGAGAGAGAGAGTGCGGCGAGGAGAGAGTGCAGCCAGGAGAGAGAGAGTGTGGCGAGGAGAGAGAGAGTGCGGCGAGGAGAAAGCGCAGCCAGGAGAGAGAGAGCACGGCGAGGAGAGAGTGTAGTGAGGAGAGAGAGCGCAGCGAGGAGAGAGCACGACGAGGAGAGAGAGAGCGGCGAGGCGAGAGAGCGCAGCGAGGAGAGAGAGCGCAGCGAGGAGACAGCGTGACGAGGAGAGAGAGAGCGGCGAGGAGAGAGAGCGCGGCGAGAAGAGAGAGCACACACAATGTATAGCGCACACACACACACACAATGTATAGCGCACGGTCGCACACACACACACAATGTATAGCGCACGCACACACACACAATGTATAGCGCACGCACACACACACAATGTATAGCGCACGCACACACACACACAATGTATAGCACACACACACACACACACAATGTATAGCACACACACACACACACAATGTATAGCACACACACACCACACACAATGTATAGCGCACGCACACACACAATGTATAGCGCACGCACACACACACAATGTATAGCGCACGCACACACACACAATGTATAGCGCACGCACACACACACAATGTATAGCGCACGCACACACACACACACACACAATGTATAGCACACACACACACAATGTATAGCACACGCACACACACACACAATGTATAGCGCACGCACACACACAATGTATAGCGCACGCACACACACACAATGTATAGCGCACGCACACACACACAATGTATAGCGCACGCACACCACACACACAATGTATAGCACACACACACACAATGTATAGCACACACACACACAATGTTTGCATAGCACACACACACACAATGTATAGCACACACACAATGTATAGCGCACGCACACACACACAATGTATAGCGCACGCACACACACAATGTATAGCACACACACACACACACAATGTATAGCACACGCACACACACACACAATGTATAGCGCACGCACACACACACAATGTATAGCGCACGCACACAATGTATAGCACACGCACACACACAATGTATAGCGCACGCACACACACAATGTATAGCGCACGCACACACACAATGTATAGCACACGCACACACAATATATAGCACACGCACACACACACAATGTATAGCGCACGCACACACACACTGTATAGCGCACGCACACACACACAATGTATAGCGCACGCACACACACAATGTATAGCACACACACACACAATGTATAGCACACGCACACACACACAATGTATAGCACACACACACACACACAATGTATAGCGCACGCACACACACACAATGTATAGCGCACGCACACACACACACAATGTATAGCACACACACACACAATGTATAGCACACACACACACAATGTATAGCGCACGCACACACACACAATGTATAGCGCACGCACACACACACACAATGTATAGCACACACACACACAATGTATAGCACACGCACACACACACACAATGTATAGCGCACACACACACAATGTATAGCGCACACACACACAATGTATAGCGCACGCACACACACACAATGTATAGCGCACGCACACACACACACCAATGTATAGCACACACACACACAATGTATAGCACACGCACACACACAATGTATATAGCACACACACACACACACACAATGTTTGTATAGCACACACGCACACACACACACACACAATGTATAGCGCACGCACACACACACAATGTATAGCGCACGCACACACACACACAATGTATAGCACACACACACACACACAATGTATAGCGCACGCACACACACAATGTATAGCGCACGCACACACACAATGTATAGCACACGCACACACACACAATGTATAGCACACGCACACACACACAATGTATAGCACACGCACACACACACAATGTATAGCACACGCACACACACAATGTATAGCGCACGCACACACACAATGTATAGCACACGCACACACACAATGTATAGCGCACGCACACAATGTATAGCACACGCACACACACACAATGTATAGCACACGCACACACACACAATGTATAGCACACGCACACACACACAATGTATAGCACACGCACACACACACAATGTATAGCACACGCACACACACACAATGTATAGCGCACGCACACACAATGTATAGCGCACGCACACACAATGTATAGCGCACGCACACACACACACAATGTATAGCACACACACACACACACAATGTATAGCACACGCACACACACACACAATGTATAGCACACACACACACAATGTATAGCACACACACACAATGTATAGCACACACACACACAATGTATAGCGCACGCACACACACACAATGTATTAGCGCACGCACACACACACACAATGTATAGCACACACACACACACACAATGTATAGCACACGCACACACACACACACACAATGTATAGCGCACGCACACACAATGTATAGCACACGCACACACACACAATGTATAGCACACGCACACACACAATGTATAGCGCACGCACACACACACACAATGTATAGCACACACACACACACACAATGTATAGCACACACACACACACATACAATGTATAGCACACGCACACACACACACAATGTATAGCGCACGCACACACACAATGTATAGCGCACACACACACACAATGTATAGCGCACGCACACACACAGGTAGATGTAGACGCAGATGTGATACTCTGCATTTCCATTGATTTTCTCTTATTATTGACCCCGCGGCCGCAGAAAGTTCTGGCGTCTTTTCCCCCTAATGAAGTGGTGTGGGATTTATTGGGCCGGCGCGCGGGTAATATAGTGACATTCCGATAGACCCTGATGTTTTCACACAGGATTTACGAGGCCGTCTCTTTATAGGGCAACGTCCTGTGTATCTTCCTGCTTCCTCAGCTGAAATCTGTCGGGGGCCGCATACAATGCCGATAATTAATCACATGGTTGGCCCCACACCCCCCCCCCCTCGATCGATTTACCGATTGCACCAAGGATATAATAATGAAAATATGACAGGCGGAAAGCCCCGCACAAAGACGGGGACGATAATGCGAAACGCGACGCACGGAATCGGCGGGGACGGGAATGCAGAACGCGCACCGAGGGGGGAGAAGGGAAGACAGGGCATGGGGTCGAGCGTGTGGGGGTGAGCGTCGCGTGAGGTGAGCGTCACGCGGGTGGGGCGTGGGGTCAGTCGCGCGGTCGGTCCTCCGCGTCGCGGGCGTGAGGTAAGCGTGGTGTGGTGTCAGTGGCGTGGTGGGGGGGACAGGCCCCCGGGAGGCGTTGCACGGGTGGGGGGGGTTGAGGTCAGGCCCACGGGAGGCGTCGGGTGGGTGGGTGTCTGGCCTACGGGGGAGGCGTCGCGTGGGTGGGTGGGTGTCGGGCCCCCGAGAGGCGTCGGGTGGGTGGGTGTCGGGCCCCGAGAGGCGTCGGGCCCCCGGGAGGCGTCGCGCGCGGGGTGGGGGAACCGGGCGTCGCGCGGGGTGGGGGAACCGGGCGTCCGCGCGGGGTGGGGAACGGCGGGCGGGGTGGGGGAACCGGGCCCCGGGAGGCGTCGCGCGGGGTGGGGAACCGGGCCCCCGGAGGCGTCGCGCGGGGTGGGGAACCGGGCCCCCGGGAGGCGTCGCGCGGGGTGGGGAACCGGGCCCCCGGGAGGCGTCGCGCGGGGTGGGGGAACCGGGCCCCCGGGAGGCGTCGCGCGGGGTGGGGGAACGGGCCCCGGGAGGCGTCGCGCGGGTGGGGGAACCGGGCCCCCGGGAGGCGTCGCGCGGGGTGGGGGAACCGGCCCGGGAGGCGTCGCGCGGGGTGGGGGAACCGGGCCCCCGGGAGGCGTCGCGCGGGGTGGGGGAACCGGGCCCCCGGAGGCGTCGCGCGGGGTGGGGGAACCGGGCCCCCGGGAGGCGTCGCGCGGGGGGGGAACCGGGCCCCCGGGAGGCGTCGCGCGGGGTGGGGGAACCGGGCCCCGGGAGGCGTCGCGCGGGTGGGGGAACCGGGCCCCGGGAGGCGTCGCGCGGGGTGGGGGAACCGGGCCCCCGGAGGCGGCGCGCGCGGGGTGGGGAACCGGGCCCCCGGGAGGCGCGCGCGCGGGGTGGGGGAACCGGGCCCCGGGAGGCGCCGCGCGGGGTGGGGGAACCGGGCCCCCGGGAGGCGCCGCGCGGGGTGGGGAACCGGGCCCCCGGGAGGCGTCGCGCGGGGTGGGGGAACCGGGCCCCCGGAGGCGTCGCGCGGGGTGGGGGAACCGGGCGTCGCGCGGGGTGGGGAACCGGGCGTCGCGCGGGGTGGGGAACCGGCGTCGCGCGGGGTGGGGAACCGGGCGTCGCGCGGGGTGGGGAACCGGGCGTCGGCGCGGGTGGGGAACCGGGCGTCGCGCGGTGGGGGAACCGGGCGTCGCGCGGGGTGGGGGAACCGGGCGTCGCGCGGGGTGGGGGAACCGGGCGTCGCGCGGGGTGGGGGAACCGGGCGTCGCGCGGGTGGGGGAACCGGGCGTCGCGCGGGGTGGGGGAACCGGGCGTCGCGCGGGTGGGGGAACCGGGCCCCCGGGAGGCTCGCGCGGGGTGGGGGAACCGGGCCCCCGGGAGGCGTCGCGCGGGGTGGGGAACCGGGCCCCCGGGAGGCGTCGCGCGGGTGGGGGAACCGGGCCCCCGGGAGGCGTCGCGCGGGGTGGGGGAACCGGGCCCCGGGAGGCGTCGCGCGGGGTGGGGAACCGGGCCCCGCGCGGGGTGGGGGAACCGGGCCCCGCGCGGGGTGGGGGACCGGGCCCCGCGCGGGGTGGGGGAACCGGCCCCGCGCGGGGGGGGGAACCGGGCCCCGCGCGGGGTGGGGAACCGGGCCCCGCGCGGGGTGGGGGAACCGGGCCCCGCGCGGGGTGGGGGAACGGGCGTCGCGCGGGGTGGGGGAACGGGCGTCGCGCGGGGTGGGGGAACCGGGCGTCGCGCGGGGTGGGGAACCGGGCGTCGCGCGGGGTGGGGGAACCGGGCGTCGCGCGGGGTGGGGGAACCGGGCGTCGCGCGGGGTGGGGGAACCGGGCGTCGCGCGGGGTGGGGGAACCGGGCGTCGCGCGGGGTGGGGAAGGGCGTCGCGCGGGTGGGGGACCGGGCCCCCGGGAGGCGTCGCGCGGGGTGGGGGAACCGGCCCCCGGGAGGCGTCGCGCGGGGTGGGGAACCGGGCCCCCGGGAGGCGTCGCGCGGGTGGGGGAACCGGGCCCCCGGAGGCGTCGCGCGGGGTGGGGGAACCGGCCCCCGGGAGGCGTCGCGCGGGGTGGGGAACCGGGCCCCCGGGAGGCGTCGCGCGGGGTGGGGGAACCGGGCCCCGGGAGGCGCCGCGCGGGGTGGGGGAACCGGGCCCCGGGAGGCGGGGTGGGGGAACCGGGCCCCCGGGAGGCGGGGTGGGGGAACCGGGAGGCGGGGTGGGGAACCGGGAGGCGGGGTGGGGGAACCGGGAGGCGGGGTGGGGGAACCGGGAGGCGGGGTGGGGGACCGGGAGCGGGTGGGGGAACCGGGAGGCGGGGTGGGGGAACCGGGAGGCGGGGTGGGGGAACCGGGAGGCGGGGTGGGGGAACCGGGAGGCGGGGTGGGGGACCGGGAGCGGGTGGGGGAACCGGGCGGCGCGGGTGGGGGAACCGGCCCCCGGGAGGCGGGGTGGGGGAACCGGGCCCCCGGAGGCGGGGTGGGGGAACCGGGCCCCCGGAGGCGGGGTGGGGGAACCGGGCCCCCGGGAGGCGGGGGGGGAACCGGGCGCCCCGGAGGCGGGGTGGGGGAACCGGGCCCCGGGAGGCGGGGTGGGGGAACCGGGCCCCCGGGAGGCGTCGCGCGGGGTGGGGGAACCGGGCCCCCGGGAGGCGTCGCGCGGGGTGGGGAACCGGGCCCCCGGGAGGCGTCGCGCGGGGTGGGGAACCGGGCCCCGGGAGGCGTCGCGCGGGTGGGGGAACCGGGCCCCGGGAGGCGTCGCGCGGGGTGGGGAACCGGGCCCCCGGAGGCGTCGCGCGGGGTGGGGGAACCGGGCCCCCGGGAGGCGTCGCGCGGGGTGGGGGAACCGGGCCCCCGGGAGGCGTCGCGCGGGTGGGGGAACCGGGCCCCGGGAGGCGTTCGCGCGGGTGGGGGAACCGGGCCCCCGGGAGGCGTCGCGCGGTGGGGAACCGGGCCCCCGGGAGGCGTCGCGCGGGGTGGGGGAACCGGGCCCCCGGGAGGCGTCGCGCGGGGTGGGGGAACCGGGCCCCCGGGAGGCGTCGCGCGGGGTGGGGAACCGGCCCCCGGGAGGCGTCGCGCGGGGTGGGGGAACCGGGCCCCGGGAAGCGCCGCGCGGGGTGGGGGAACCGGGCCCCGGGAGGCGGGGTGGGCGAACCGGGGCCCCCGGGAGGCGGGGTGGGGGAACCGGGAAGGCGGGGTGGGGGAACCGGGAGGCGGGGTGGGGGAACCGGGAGGCGGGGGGGGAACCGGGAGGCGGGGTGGGGGAACCGGGAGCGGGTGGGGGAACCGGGAGGCGGGGTGGGGAAACCGGAGGCGGGGGGGGGGGAACCGGGAGGCGGGGTGGGGGAACCGGGAGGCGGGGTGGGGGAACCGGGAGGCGGGGTGGGGAACCGGGAGGCGGGGTGGGGGAACCGGGCCCCGGGAGGCGGGGTGGGGGAACCGGGCCCCCGGGAGGCGGGGTGGGGGAACCGGGCCCCCGGAGGCGGGGTGGGGGAACCGGGCCCCCGGGAGGCGGGGTGGGGGAACCGGGCCCCCGGGAGGCGGGGTGGGGGAACCGGGCCCCCGGGAGGCGGGGTGGGGAAACGGGCCCCCGGGAGGCGTCGCGCGGGGGGGGGAACCGGGCCCCGGGAGGCGTCGCGCGGGGTGGGGAACCGGGCCCCCGGGAGGCGTCGCGCGGGGTGGGGGACCGGGCCCCCGGGAGGCGTCGCGCGGGGTGGGGGAACCGGGCCCCGGGAGGCGTCGCGCGGGGTGGGGGAACCGGGCCCCCGGAGGCGTCGCGCGGGGTGGGGGAACCGGGCCCCCGGGAGGCGTCGCGCGGGGTGGGGGAACCGGCCCCCGGGAGGCGTCGCGCGGGTGGGGGAACCGGGCCCCCGGGAGGCGTCGCGCGGGGTGGGGAACCGGGCCCCGGGAGGCGTCGCGCGGGGTGGGGGAACCGGGCCCCCGGGAGGCGTCGCGCGGGGTGGGGGAACCGGGCCCCCGGGAGGCGTCGCGCGGGGTGGGGAACCGGCCCCCGGGAGGCGTCGCGCGGGGTGGGGGAACCGGGCCCCCGGGAGGCGTCGCGCGGGGTGGGGGAACCGGGCCCCGGGAGGCGTCGCGCGGGGTGGGGGAACCGGGCCCCGGGAGGCGTCGCGCGGGGTGGGGGAACCGGGCCCCCGGAGGCGTCGCGCGGGGTGGGGGAACCGGGCCCCCGGGAGGCGTCGCGCGGGGTGGGGGAACCGGGCCCCCGGGAGGCGTCGCGCGGGGTGGGGGAACCGGGCCCCCGGGAGGCGTCGCGCGGGGTGGGGGAACCGGGCCCCCGGGAGGCGTCGCGCGGGGTGGGGGAACCGGGCCCCGGGAGGCGTCGCGCGGGTGGGGGAACCGGGCCCCCGGGAGGCGTCGCGCGGGGTGGGGAACCGGGCCCCGGGAGGCGTCGCGCGGGGTGGGGGAACCGGGCCCCCGGGAGGCGTCGCGCGGTGGTGGGGACCGGGCCCCCGGAGGCGTCGCGCGGGTGGGGGAACCGGCCCCCGGGAGGCGTCGCGCGGGGTGGGGGAACCGGGCCCCCGGAGGCGTCGCGCGGGGTGGGGGAACGGGCCCCCGGGAGGCGTCGCGCGGGGTGGGGGAACCGGGCCCCCGGGAGGCGTCCGCGGGTGGGGGAACCGGCCCCCGGGAGGCGTCGCGCGGGTGGGGGACGGGCCCCCGGGAGGCGTCGCGCGGGTGGGGGAACCGGGCCCCGGGAGTGTCGCGCGGGGTGGGGGAACCGGGCCCCCGGGAGGCGTCGCGCGGGGGGGAAATCGGGCCCCCGGGAGACGTCGCGCGGGGGGGAAATCGGGCCCCGGGAGACGTCGCGCCGGGGTGGGGAAATCGGGCCCCGGGAGGCGTCGCGCGGGGTGGGGAAATCGGGCCCCCGGGAGGCGTCGCGCGGGGTGGGGAAATCGGCCCCCGGGGTGGGGAAATCGGGCCCCCGGGAGGCGTCGCGGGGGGGGAGGGAGGGAGGGAGAAGAGAGAGAGAGGAAAAAAAAAATAAAAAAAAAAAAAATAATAATCGGGCCCCGGGAGGCGTCGCGCCACAGGCAAACCCAAGCCAGCGCTGTGACGGAACGGGTGTTGTCCACCTGCGGGTGTGCTCCTATCTGCTCCTCCCACTGCGCTCACCGCCGACCCGACTACCGAGTGGCACGGCACTCGGCGTCTCGAGCGGCCTGGGGTGACCCTGGGGAAGGGTTGGCGGGCTAGGGTGAGAGACCCCTGTATGTGACCAGCCCGACCACCGAGCGTCACGGCACTCGGCGTCTCGAGCAGCTGGTCTACTGACCTCGGGAGGGATGGGACGGTCTGTTGAGTTAGCTGCTCTGGTGGGAAACGTTTCGTCCGTGCCGGGTTACTCGTTTGGATGGAAAACGTTTCGGATTTCCCTCGGATGTATAGCGCTTCGATATACCGATGTGCGGGACACGCACCGCGTCGAGGCTTCGGATCGAGCCCCGGTGTCGAAGCGGGTACGAACTTTCTCAGAATAGATGCGTGGAAGCGGCGCCGCAGTTCCGATTCGAAGATGCGGAATTATTGTAGCTGCGGCGGTTCACTGCTCCGATGCGCAGGACGTCGCCACAGTGGTCGAAGAGTCGTACCTCGTGAGTGATGCGCACAGAGACTGTGAGGAGCCTCGTGTGGCGAACGATCAGAAAAGACACCAGGCGGAGCTGTATGTACAGGTTGAACTGAACTTTACTGGGAAACCACATATATTTATAAACAATCATACAGAGTCAAAACAATGGGAATCCCTGCCCGCCCCCCATGGTCTCATTGGCCCTTTCTCGAGTTGGAGTGCCTTGGTCCCGATTCGTATTGGTCGTTTCGAATCGGGGTGGTGCCGATTCGCAACCGGACGTTTCGAATCGGACATTTTTCGATTCAGCCACTCCAACCGGAAGTTCCGAATTGACCATTTTACGATCTGGACACTCGACCGGATCCACGAGGTGAAGGCAAATGGCGGCGAGCAAAGCATACAATGGGGTTTAACATACGTTTTATTACATCACACAATAATAACCACATCTAATAAAATAACCCAAGGTGTTCCTATGGTGCAACGGCACCTAAGAGTCCATAGCAACCCCATCGTCAAAGCTGTCCCTGGCTGAGGGTCCTGGGGTTTGCGACTGAGCCTCTTGGGGCATTCCGTGACAAGCGCCGTGCCAACCCAGGGGCACACAGCAAGAACTATATAATCACGCAATCACTGAGACGTGAAAATGTTTCTTCAAAGACAATAAATCCCAGAATTCTCGGTTACAGACACGCTATACACACATTGTTATTTATACTCAAACACACAATGTGTCACCAGATTGCAGTGAGATCCCCAAACCTTGTGATGCAGAAACGCCCTTGATGATTTCAGCGATTGGCTGATGGGACACACCGTGCGCCAGGCGCTTCACACGGACACACCGTGCGCTTCACACGGACACACCGTGCGCTTCACACGGACACACCGTGCGCTTCACACGGACACACCGTGCGCTTCACACGGACACACCGTGCGCTTCACACGGACACACCGTGCGCCAGGCGCTTCACACGGACACAACGTGCGCGAGACGCTTCACACGGACACAACGTGCGCGAGACGCTTCACACGGACACAACGTGCGCGAGACGCTTCACACGGACACAACGTGCGCGAGACGCTTCACACGGACACAACGTGCGCGAGACGCTTCACACGGACACAACGTGCGCGAGACGCTTCACACGGACACAACGTGCGCGAGACGCTTCACACGGACACAACGTGCGCGAGACGCTTCACACGGACACAACGTGCGCGAGACGCTTCACACGGAATCACACAGACCTTACAGGATTATTCAGAGAGAGGTGAAAAGCAGGAGAATGACTGGAATATTCTAGATCAAAAGATCGAAACCAGAAAAATTCTCCCATTTATCTCCCTTTCAAAATCGACTATTTTGACCTAGAATTTTCACTTCTCCAGTCATTCTCCTGCTTTTCACCTCTCTCTGAATAACCCTGACAGTGCGTGAGACGCTTCACATGGCAAAATGGAGGGGGGGGGGGTCATTCACTAAACAATGTGCTTTAGGTTTGTTGTCACCACGACAGAGCTCTGCGGCGCTGCATCTTCCTCCTGCGCCGCTCACTGATTCCCCGTGGTGCTCGCTGAGGTTTAATGTGGTTGTAAGCGCGTAAGGTTGTAAAAAAACGGCATTTTGTGAATAACCCCATGAAATCTGTCCTGTGTTCAGGTCCGCCATGTTTTCCTGGGCACACATTCCTCCGTCAGGCAGAGGGGGAGCACAGGAAGAAGTTGCCCGGTAACATTACATGGCTCCCACTTAACTGCGAGCGGCCGCGGTGAGTGTGGCTGAGGATGATGGGAGTTACAGTACACAACATCCGTAAGGCACGCCAACCCCAACATGGAGTCTCCCCTCACCCACAAACTGTCCATCATAACCCATCAGCACTTTTCATGCGCCGCTCCTCTGCATGGGATTATCCCGGAACACGCGACGCGGCGCACAGCGGATCAATAGGGTCTGCACCAATGGGAAAATCAGCACAAAATGCACACACACACCTCTCCAGGATCTGTAGGAGGGGCCGAAACATGGGTACACCCCTTCGCACACCCCTGGAAATGACCTCTAGTACCTCATGTACCAATGGGCGGCACGTGAAAGTGCTCCCCTGCAGTGTGCATGATTCATATGCTAAGCGAGGAAATCACTCTACACTGCAGGGAAACACTTTCCTGTGCTGCCCATCAGCACGTAGGCTTCATAGGTGTCCCCGAAAACATGGCTAAACCAGCAGGGTTATTCAGAGAGAACCGAAATGTCGCCCAAATGTAACCGGACACTGAATTTCAGCGAAAAGGGGACATTTTGGGCCAGTCGGCTATTCAGAGAGAAATTTTGGTTAATTGTCTGCACGTACGGTGCCTGTTCGGCGGCAGTGAAATACGGTGCCTGTTCGGCGGCAGTGAAATACGGTGCCTGTTCGGCGGCAGTGAAA
>CM019074.1:107634500-107780092 GCA_009667805.1 Leptobrachium leishanense
ATAGCGGAGCTCTGCGTGCAGGACGGGGCGGCTGAGGGTGCTGGGAGTTATAGCGGAGCTCTGTGTGCAGGACGGGGCCGGCTGAGGGTGCTGGGAGTTTAGCGGAGCTCTGTGTGCAGGACGGGCCGGCTGAGGGTGCTGGGAGTTATAGCGGAGCTCTGTGTGCAGGACGGGGCCGGCTGAGGGTGCTGGGAGTTATAGCGGAGCTCTGCGTGCAGGACGGGGCCGGCTGAGGGTGCTGGGAGTTATAGCGGAGCTCTGCGTGCAGGACGGGGCCGGCTGAGGGTGCTGGGAGTTATAGCGGAGCTCTGTGTGCAGGACGGGCCGGCTGAGGGTGCTGGGAGTTACAGCGGAGCTCTGTGTGCAGGACGGGGCCGGCTGAGGGTGCTGGGAGTTATAGCGGAGCTCTGTGTGCAGGACGGGCCGGCTGAGGGTGCTGGGAGTTATAGCGGAGCTCTGTGTGCAGGACGGGGCCGGCTGAGGGTGCTGGGAGTTATAGCGGAGCTCTGTGTGCAGGACGGGGCCGGCTGAGGGTGCTGGGAGTTACAGCGGAGCTCTGGTGCAGGAGGGGCCGGCTGAGGGTGCTGGGAGTTATAGCGGAGCTCTGTGTGCAGGACGGGGCCGGCTGAGGGTGCTGGGAGTTACAGCGGAGCTCTGCGTGCAGGACGGGGCCGGCTGAGGGTGCTGGGAGTTATAGCGGAGCTCTGTGTGCAGGACGGGGCCGGCTGAGGGTGCTGGGAGTTATAGCGGAGCTCTGTGTGCAGGACGGGGCCGGCTGAGGGTGCTGGGAGTTATAGCGGAGCTCTGCGTGCAGGACGGGGCCGGCTGAGGGTGCTGGGAGTTATAGCGGAGCTCTGTGTGCAGGACGGGGCCGGCTGAGGGTGCTGGGAGTTATAGCGGAGCTCTGTGTGCAGGACGGGGCCGGCTGAGGGTGCTGGGAGTTATAGCGGAGCTCTGCGTGCAGGACGGGGCCGGCTGAGGGTGCTGGGAGTTATAGCGCAGCTCTGCGTGCAGGACGGGGCTGGCTGAGGGTGCTGGGAGTTATAGTGCAGCTCTGTGTGCAGGACGGGGCCGGCTGAGGGTGCTGGGAGTTACAGCGGAGCTCTGCGTGCAGGACGGGGCCGGCTGAGGGTGCTGGGAGTTATAGCGGAGCTCTGTGTGCAGGACGGGGCCGGCTGAGGGTGCTGGGAGTTATAGCGGAGCTCTGTGTGCAGGACGGGGCCGGCTGAGGGTGCTGGGAGTTACAGCGGAGCTCTGCGTGCAGGACGGGGCCGGCTGAGGGTGCTGGGAGTTACAGCGGAGCTCTGCGTGCAGGACGGGGCCGGCTGAGGGTGCTGGGAGTTATAGCGGAGCTCTGTGTGCAGGACGGGGCCGGCTGAGGGTGCTGGGAGTTACAGCGGAGCTCTGTGTGCAGGACGGGGCCGGCTGAGGGTGCTGGGAGTTATAGCGGAGCTCTGTGTGCAGGACGGGGCCGGCTGAGGGTGCTGGGAGTTATAGCGGAGCTCTGTGTGCAGGACGGGGCCGGCTGAGGGTGCTGGGAGTTACAGCGGAGCTCTGCGTGCAGGACGGGGCCGGCTGAGGGTGCTGGGAGTTACAGCGGAGCTCTGCGTGCAGGACGGGGCCGGCTGAGGGTGCTGGGAGTTACAGCGGAGCTCTGCGTGCAGGACGGGGCCGGCTGAGGGTGCTGGGAGTTACAGCGGAGCTCTGCGTGCAGGACGGGGCCGGCTGAGGGTGCTGGGAGTTATGCGGAGCTCTGCGTGCAGGACGGGGCTGGCTGAGGGTGCTGGGAGTTATACCGGAGCTCTGCGTGCAGGACGGGGCCGGCTGAGGGTGCTGGGAGTTACAGCGGAGCTCTGCGTGCAGGACGGGGCCGGCTGAGGGTGCTGGGAGTTATAGCGGAGCTCTGCGTGCAGGACGGGGCCGGCTGAGGTGCTGGGAGTTATAGCGGAGCTCTGTGTGCAGGACGGGGCCGGCTGAGGGTGCTGGGAGTTATAGCGGAGCTCTGTGCAGGACGGGGCCGGCTGAGGGTGCTGGGAGTTATAGCGGAGCTCTGTGTGCAGGACGGGGCCGGCTGAGGGTGCTGGGAGTTATAGCGGAGCTCTGCGTGCAGGACGGGGCCGGCTGAGGGTGCTGGGAGTTATAGCGGAGCTCTGCGTGCAGGACGGGCCGGCTGAGGGTGCTGGGAGTTATAGCGGAGCTCTGCGTGCAGGACGGGGCCGGCTGAGGGTGCTGGGAGTTATAGCGGAGCTCTGCGTGCAGGAGGGGCCGGCTGAGGGTGCTGGGAGTTATAGCGGAGCTCTGTGGCAGGACGGGGCCGGCTGAGGGTGCTGGGAGTTATAGCGGAGCTCTGCGTGCAGGACGGGGCCGGCTGAGGGTGCTGGGAGTTATAGCGGAGCTCTGTGCGCGTGTGCAGGACGGGGCCGGCTGAGGGTGCTGGGAGTTATAGCGGAGCTCTGTGTGCAGGACGGGCCGGCTGAGGTGTGCTGGAGTTGGAGGAGCCTGTGTGCAGGCAGACGGGGCCGGCTGAGGGTGCTGGGAGTTATAGCGGAGCTCTGCGTGCAGGACGGGGCCGGCTGAGGGTGCTGGGAGTTATAGCGCAGCTCTGCGTGCAGGACAGGGCTGGCTGAGGGTGCTGGGAGTTATAGCGGAGCTCTGCGTGCAGGACGGGGCCGGCTGAGGGTGCTGGGAGTTATAGCGCAGCTCTGCGTGCAGGACGGGGCCGGCTGAGGGTGCTGGGAGTTATAGCGGAGCTCTGTGTGCAGGACGGGGCTGGCTGAGTGCTGGGAGTTATAGCGGAGCTCTGTGTGCAGGACGGGGCGGCTGAGGGTGCTGGGAGTTATAGCGGAGCTCTGCGTGCAGGACGGGGCCGGCTGAGGGTGCTGGGAGTTATAGCGGAGCTCTGTGTGCAGGACGGGCCGGCTGAGGGTGCTGGGAGTTACAGCGGAGCTCTGTGTGCAGGACGGGGCCGGCTGAGGGTGCTGGGAGTTACAGCGGAGCTCTGCGTGCAGGACGGGGCCGGCTGAGGGGCTGGGAGTTACGCGGAGCTCTGCGTGCAGGACGGGGCCGGCTGAGGGTGCTGGGAGTTACAGCGGAGCTCTGTGTGCAGGACGGGCCGGCTGAGGGGCTGGCTGGGAGTTATAGCGGAGCTCTGTGTGCAGGACGGGGCCGGCTGAGGGTGCTGGGAGTTATAGCGGAGCTCTGTGTGCAGGACGGGGCCGCTGAGGGTGCTGGGAGTTACAGCGGAGCTCTGCGTGCAGGACGGGGCCGGCTGAGGGTGCTGGGAGTTATAGCGGAGCTCTGTGTGCAGGACGGGGCCGGCTGAGGGTGCTGGGAGTTATAGCGGAGCTCTGCGTGCAGGACGGGGCCGGCTGAGGGTGCTGGGAGTTATAGCGCAGCTCTGCGTGCAGGACAGGGCTGGCTGAGGGTGCTGGGAGTTATAGCGGAGCTCTGCGTGCAGGACGGGGCCGGCTGAGGGGGCTGGGAGTATAGCGCAGCTCTGCATGCAGGACGGGGCTGGCTGAGGGTGCTGGGAGTTATAGCGGAGCTCTGTACGCAGGACGGGGCCGGCTGAGGGTGCTGGGAGTTATGGAGGAGCTCTGTGCGCAGGACGGGGCCGGCTGAGGGTGCTGGGAGTTATAGCGGAGCTCTGTGCGCAGGACGGGGCCGGCTGAGGGTGCTGGGAGTTATAGCGCAGCTCTGCGTGCAGGACGGGGCCGGCTGAGGGTGCTGGGAGTTATAGCGCAGCTCTGCGTGCAGGACGGGGCCGGCTGAGGGTGCTGGGAGTTATAGCGGAGCTCTGTGTGCAGGACGGGGCGGCTGAGGGTGCTGGGAGTATACAGCGGAGCTCTGTGCAGTGCAGGACGGGCCGGCTGAGGGTGCTGGGAGTTACAGCGGAGCTCTGCGTGCAGGACGGGGCCGGCTGAGGGTGCTGGGAGTTATAGCGGAGCTCTGCGTGCAGGATGGGCCGGCTGAGGGTGCTGGGAGTTATGCGGAGCTCTGTGTGCAGGACGGGGCCGGCTGAGGGTGCTGGGAGTTACAGCGGAGCTCTGCGTGCAGGACGGGGCCGGCTGAGGGTGCTGGGAGTTATAGCGGAGCTCTGTGTGCAGGACGGGGCCGGCTGAGGGTGCTGGGAGTTATAGCGGAGCTCTGTGTGCAGGACGGGCCGGCTGAGGGTGCTGGGAGTTATAGCGGAGCTCGTGCAGGACGGGGCCGGCTGAGGGTGCTGGGAGTATACGCGGAGCTCTGCGTGTGCAGGACGGGGCCGGCTGAGGGTGCTGGGAGTTACAGCGGAGCTCTGCGTGCAGGACGGGGCCGGCTGAGGGTGCTGGGAGTTACAGCGGAGCTCTGCGTGCAGGACGGGGCCGGCTGAGGGTGCTGGGAGTTATAGTGCAGCTCTGCGTGCAGGACAGGGCTGGCTGAGGGTGCTGGGAGTTATAGCGGAGCTCTGCGTGCAGGACGGGCCGGCTGAGGGTGCTGGGAGTTATAGTGCAGCTCTGCGTGCAGGACGGGGCTGGCTGAGGGTGCTGGGAGTTATAGCGGAGCTCTGTGCGCAGGACGGGGCCGGCTGAGGGTGCTGGGAGTTATAGTGCAGCTCTGCGTGCAGGACGGGGCGGCTGAGGGTGCTGGGAGTTATAGCGGAGCTCTGTGCGCAGGACGGGGCCGGCTGGGGTGCTGGGAGTTATAGAGGAGCTCTGTGCGCAGGACGGGGCTGGCTGAGGGTGCTGGGAGTTATAGCGGAGCTCTGCGTGCAGGACGGGCGCGGCTGAGGGTGCTGGGAGTTATGCGGAGCTCTGTGCGCAGGACGGGGCTGGCTGAGGGTGCTGGGAGTTATAGCGGAGCTCTGTGCGCAGGACGGGGCCGGCTGAGGGTGCTGGGAGTTATAGCGGAGCTCTGTGTGCAGGACGGGGCGGCTGAGGGTGCTGGAGTTACAGCGGAGCTCTGCGTGCAGGACGGGGCCGGCTGAGGGTGCTGGGAGTTATAGCGGAGCTCTGTGTGCAGGACGGGGCTGGCTGAGGGTGCTGGAGTTATGAGAGCTCTGCGTGCAGGACGGGGCCGGCTGAGGGTGCTGGGAGTTATAGTGGAGCTCTGCGTGAGGACAGGGGCTGAGGGGCTGGGAGTTATAAGCGGAGCTCTGCGTGCAGGACGGGGCCGGCTGAGGGTGCTGGGAGTTACAGCGGAGCTCTGCGTGCAGGACGGGGCCGGCTGAGGGTGCTGGGAGTTACAGCGGAGCTCTGCGTGCAGGACGGGGCCGGCTGAGGGTGCTGGGAGTTATAGTGCAGCTCTGCGTGCAGGACAGGGCTGGCTGAGGGTGCTGGGAGTTATAGCGGAGCTCTGCGTGCAGGACGGGGGCGGGCTGAGGGTGCTGGGTGGGAGTTATAGCGCAGCTCTGCGTGCAGGACAGGGCTGGCTGAGGGTGCTGGGAGTTATAGCGGAGCTCTGTGTGCAGGACGGGGCCGGCTGAGGGTGCTGGGAGTTATAGCGCAGCTCTGCGTGCAGGACGGGCCGGCTGAGGGTGCTGGGAGTTATAGCGGAGCTCTGTGCGCAGGACGGGGCCGGCTGAGGGTGCTGGGAGTTAAGAGAGGAGCTCTGTGCGCAGGACGGGCCGGCTGAGGGTGCTGGGAGTTATAGCGGAGCTCTGCGTGCAGGACGGGGCCGGCTGAGGGTGCTGGGAGTTATGGAGGAGCTCTGTGCGCAGGACGGGGCTGGCTGAGGGTGCTGGGAGTTATAGCGGAGCTCTGTGCGCAGGACGGGGCCGGCTGAGGGTGCTGGGAGTTATAGCGGAGCTCTGTGTGCAGGACGGGGCCGGCTGAGGGTGCTGGGAGTTACAGCGGAGCTCTGCGTGCAGGACGGGGCCGGCTGAGGGTGCTGGGAGTTATAGCGGAGCTCTGTGTGCAGGACGGGGCTGGCTGAGGGTGCTGGGAGTTATAGAGGAGCTCTGCGTGCAGGACGGGGCCGGCTGAGGGTGCTGGGAGTTATAGTGAGCTCTGCGTGAGGACAGGGCCGGCTGAGGGTGCTGGGAGTTATAGCGGAGCTCTGCATGCAGGACGGGGCCGGCTGAGGGTGCTGGAGTTTAGTGCAGCTCTGCATGCAGGACAGGGCTGGCTGAGGGTGCTGGGAGTTATAGCGGAGCTCTGTGGCGCAGGACGGGGCCGGCTGAGGGTGCTGGGAGTTATAGTGCAGCTCTGCATGCAGGACAGGGCTGGCTGAGGGTGCTGGGAGTTATAGCGGAGCTCTGTGTGCAGGACGGGGCCGGCAGGGTGCTGGGAGTTATGGAGGAGCTCTGTGTGCAGGACGGGGCTGGCTGAGGGTGCTGGGAGTTATAGCGGAGCTCTGCGTGCAGGACGGGGCCGGCTGAGGGTGCTGGGAGTTATAGTGCAGCTCTGCATGCAGGACAGGGCTGGCTGAGGGTGCTGGGAGTTATAGCGGAGCTCTGTGCGCAGGACGGGGCCGGCTGAGGGTGCTGGGAGTTATAGCGGAGCTCTGTGCGCAGGACGGGGCCGGCTGAGGGTGCTGGGAGTTATAGCGCAGCTCTGCGTGCAGGATGGGGCCGGCTGAGGGTGCTGGGAGTTATAGCGCAGCTCTGCATGCAGGACGGGGCCGGCTGAGGGTGCTGGGAGTTATAGCGGAGCTCTGTGTGCAGGACGGGGCCGGCTGAGGGTGCTGGGAGTTATAGCGGAGCTCTGTGTGCAGGACGGGGCCGGCTGAGGGTGCTGGGAGTTACAGCGGAGCTCTGCGTGCAGGACGGGGCCGGCTGAGGGTGCTGGGAGTTATAGCGGAGCTCTGCGTGCAGGACGGGGCTGGCTGAGGGTGCTGGGAGTTATAGCGGAGCTCTGCGTGCAGGAGGACGGGGCCGGCTGAGGGTGCTGGGAGTTATAGTGCAGCTCTGCGTGAGGACAGGGCTGGCTGAGGGTGCTGGGAGTTTAGCGGAGCTCTGCGTGCAGGACGGGGCCGGCTGAGGGTGCTGGGAGTTATAGTGCAGCTCTGCGCAGGACAGGGCTGGCTGAGGGTGCTGGGAGTTATAGCGGAGCTCTGTGCGCAGGACGGGGCGGCTGAGGGTGCTGGGAGTTATAGCGGAGCTCTGTGTGCAGGACGGGGCCGGCTGAGGGTGCTGGGAGTTACAGCGGAGCTCTGCGTGCAGGACGGGGCCGGCTGAGTGCTGGAGAGTTACAGCGGAGCTCTGCGTGCAGGACGGGGCCGGCTGAGGGTGCTGGGAGTTATAGCGGAGGCTCTCTGCGTGCAGGACGGCCGGCTGAGAGGTGCTGGGAGTTACAGCGGAGCTCTGTGTGCAGGACGGGGCCCTGGCTGAGGAGTGCTGGTGCTGGGAGTTATAGCGGAGCTCTGTGCGTGCAGGACGGACGGCTGAGGGTGCTGGGAGTTATAGCGGAGCTCTGCGGGCAGGGACGGGGGGCCGGCTGAGGGTGCTGGGAGTTATAGCGGAGCTCTGCGTGGCAGGACGGGGCCGGCTGAGGGTGCTGGGAGTTACAGCGGAGCTCTGCGTGCAGGACGGGGCCGGCTGAGGGTGCTGGGAGTTATAGCGGAGCTCTGCGTGCAGGACGGGGCCGGCTGAGGGTTGCTGGGAGTTATAGCGGAGCTCTGCGTGCAGGACGGGGCCGGCTGAGGGTGCTGGGAGTTACAGCGGAGCTCTGCGTGCAGGAACGGGGGCCGGCTGAGGGTGCTGGGAGTTACAGCGGAGCTCTGCGTGCAGGACGGGCCGGCTGAGGGTGCTGGGAGTTATAGCGGAGCTCTGTGTGCAGGACGGGGCCGGCTGAGGGTGCTGGGAGTTATAGCGGAGCTCTGCTGTGCAGGACGGGGCCGGCTGAGGGTGCTGGGAGTTATAGCGGAGCTGTGTGCAGGACGACGGCCGGCTGAGGGTGCTGGGAGTTATAGCGGAGCTCTGTGTGCAGGACGGGGCCGGCTGAGGGTGCTGGGAGTTATAGCGCAGCTCTGTGGTGCAGGACGGGGCCGGCTGAGGGTGTGGCGGAGTTATAGCGGAGCTCTGTGTGCAGGACGGGGCCGGCTGAGGGTGCTGGGAGTTATAGCGGAGCTTGTGTGCAGGACGGGGCCGGCGCTGAGGGTGCTGGGAGTTATAGCGCAGCTCTGCGTGCAGGACGGGGCCGGCTGAGGGTGCTGGGAGTTATAGCGCAGCTCTGCGTGCAGGACGGGGCCGGCTGAGGGTGCTGGGAGTTATAGCGGAGCTCTGTGTGCAGGACGGGGCTGGCTGAGTGCTGGGGAGTTATAGCGGAGCTCTGTGTGCAGGACGGGGCGGCTGAGGGTGCTGGGAGTTATAGCGGAGCTCTGCGTGCAGGACGGGGCCGGCTGAGGGTGCTGGGAGTTATAGCGGAGCTCTGTGTGCAGGACGGGCCGGCTGAGGGTGCTGGGAGTTACAGCGGAGCTCTGTGTGCAGGACGGGGCCGGCTGAGGGTGCTGGGAGTTACAGCGGAGCTCTGCGTGCAGGACGGGGCCGGCTGAGGGGCTGGGAGTTACGCGGAGCTCTGCGTGCAGGACGGGGCCGGCTGAGGGTGCTGGGAGTTACAGCGGAGCTCTGTGTGCAGGACGGGCCGGCTGAGGGGCTGGCTGGGAGTTATAGCGGAGCTCTGTGTGCAGGACGGGGCCGGCTGAGGGTGCTGGGAGTTATAGCGGAGCTCTGTGTGCAGGACGGGGCCGCTGAGGGTGCTGGGAGTTACAGCGGAGCTCTGCGTGCAGGACGGGGCCGGCTGAGGGTGCTGGGAGTTATAGCGGAGCTCTGTGTGCAGGACGGGGCCGGCTGAGGGTGCTGGGAGTTATAGCGGAGCTCTGCGTGCAGGACGGGGCCGGCTGAGGGTGCTGGGAGTTATAGCGCAGCTCTGCGTGCAGGACAGGGCTGGCTGAGGGTGCTGGGAGTTATAGCGGAGCTCTGCGTGCAGGACGGGGCCGGCTGAGGGTGCTGGGAGTTATAGTGCAGCTCTGCATGCAGGACGGGGCTGGCTGAGGGTGCTGGGAGTTATAGCGGAGCTCTGTGCGCAGGACGGGGCCGGCTGAGGGTGCTGGGAGTTATAGCGGAGCTCTGTGCGCAGGACGGGGCCGGCTGAGGGTGCTGGGAGTTATAGCGGAGCTCTGTGCGCAGGACGGGGCCGGCTGAGGGTGCTGGGAGTTATAGCGCAGCTCTGCGTGCAGGACGGGGCGGCTGAGGGTGCTGGGAGTTATAGCGCAGCTCTGCGTGCAGGACGGGGCCGGCTGAGGGTGCTGGGAGTTATAGCGGAGCTCTGTGTGCAGGACGGGGCGGCTGAGGGTGCTGGGAGTATACAGCGGAGCTCTGTGCAGTGCAGGACGGGCCGGCTGAGGGTGCTGGGAGTTACAGCGGAGCTCTGCGTGCAGGACGGGGCCGGCTGAGGGTGCTGGGAGTTATAGCGGAGCTCTGCGTGCAGGATGGGCCGGCTGAGGGTGCTGGGAGTTATGCGGAGCTCTGTGTGCAGGACGGGGCCGGCTGAGGGTGCTGGGAGTTACAGCGGAGCTCTGCGTGCAGGACGGGGCCGGCTGAGGGTGCTGGGAGTTATAGCGGAGCTCTGTGTGCAGGACGGGGCCGGCTGAGGGTGCTGGGAGTTATAGCGGAGCTCTGTGTGCAGGACGGGCCGGCTGAGGGTGCTGGGAGTTATAGCGGAGCTCGTGCAGGACGGGGCCGGCTGAGGGTGCTGGGAGTATACGCGGAGCTCTGCGTGTGCAGGACGGGGCCGGCTGAGGGTGCTGGGAGTTACAGCGGAGCTCTGCGTGCAGGACGGGGCCGGCTGAGGGTGCTGGGAGTTACAGCGGAGCTCTGCGTGCAGGACGGGGCCGGCTGAGGGTGCTGGGAGTTATAGTGCAGCTCTGCGTGCAGGACAGGGCTGGCTGAGGGTGCTGGGAGTTATAGCGGAGCTCTGCGTGCAGGACGGGCCGGCTGAGGGTGCTGGGAGTTATAATGCAGCTCTGCGTGCAGGACGGGGCTGGCTGAGGGTGCTGGGAGTTATAGCGGAGCTCTGTGCGCAGGACGGGGCCGGCTGAGGGTGCTGGGAGTTATAGTGCAGCTCTGCGTGCAGGACGGGGCGGCTGAGGGTGCTGGGAGTTATAGCGGAGCTCTGTGCGCAGGACGGGGCCGGCTGGGGTGCTGGGAGTTATAGAGGAGCTCTGTGCGCAGGACGGGGCTGGCTGAGGGTGCTGGGAGTTATAGCGGAGCTCTGCGTGCAGGACGGGCGCGGCTGAGGGTGCTGGGAGTTATGCGGAGCTCTGTGCGCAGGACGGGGCTGGCTGAGGGTGCTGGGAGTTATAGCGGAGCTCTGTGCGCAGGACGGGGCCGGCTGAGGGTGCTGGGAGTTATAGCGGAGCTCTGTGTGCAGGACGGGGCGGCTGAGGGTGCTGGAGTTACAGCGGAGCTCTGCGTGCAGGACGGGGCCGGCTGAGGGTGCTGGGAGTTATAGCGGAGCTCTGTGTGCAGGACGGGGCTGGCTGAGGGTGCTGGAGTTATGAGAGCTCTGCGTGCAGGACGGGGCCGGCTGAGGGTGCTGGGAGTTATAGTGGAGCTCTGCGTGAGGACAGGGGCTGAGGGGCTGGGAGTTATAAGCGGAGCTCTGCATGCAGGACGGGGCCGGCTGAGGGTGCTGGGAGTTATAGTGCAGCTCTGCATGCAGGACAGGGCTGGCTGAGGGTGCTGGGAGTTATAGCGGAGCTCTGTGCGCAGGACGGGGCCGGCTGAGGGTGCTGGGAGTTATAGTGCAGCTCTGCATGCAGGACAGGGCTGGCTGAGGGTGCTGGGAGTTATAGCGGAGCTCTGTGCGCAGGACGGGGCCGGCTGAGGGTGCTGGGAGTTATGGAGGAGCTCTGTGCGCAGGACGGGGCTGGCTGAGGGTGCTGGGAGTTATAGCGGAGCTCTGCGTGCAGGACGGGGCCGGCTGAGGGTGCTGGGAGTTATAGTGCAGCTCTGCATGCAGGACAGGGCTGGCTGAGGGTGCTGGGAGTTATAGCGGAGCTCTGTGCGCAGGACGGGGCTGGCTGAGGGTGCTGGGAGTTATAGCGGAGCTCTGTGCGCAGGACGGGGCCGGCTGAGGGTGCTGGGAGTTATAGCGCAGCTCTGCGTGCAGGATGGGGCCGGCTGAGGGTGCTGGGAGTTATAGCGCAGCTCTGCATGCAGGACGGGGCCGGCTGAGGGTGCTGGGAGTTATAGCGGAGCTCTGTGTGCAGGACGGGGCCGGCTGAGGGTGCTGGGAGTTATAGCGGAGCTCTGTGTGCAGGACGGGGCCGGCTGAGGGTGCTGGGAGTTACAGCGGAGCTCTGCGTGCAGGACGGGGCCGGCTGAGGGTGCTGGGAGTTATAGCGGAGCTCTGTGTGCAGGACGGGGCTGGCTGAGGGTGCTGGGAGTTATAGAGGAGCTCTGCGTGCAGGACGGGGCCGGCTGAGGGTGCTGGGAGTTATAGTGCAGCTCTGCGTGAGGACAGGGCTGGCTGAGGGTGCTGGGAGTTATAGCGGAGCTCTGCGTGCAGGACGGGGCCGGCTGAGGGTGCTGGGTTTATAGTGCAGCTCTGCATGCAGGACAGGGCTGGCTGAGGGTGCTGGAGTTATAGCGGAGCTCTGTGCGCAGGACGGGGCCGGCTGAGGGTGCTGGGAGTTATGAGTGCAGCTCTGCATGCAGGACAGGGCTGGCTGAGGGTGCTGGGAGTTATAGCGGAGCTCTGTGCGCAGGACGGGGCCGGCTGAGGGTGCTGGGAGTTATGGAGGAGCTCTGTGCGCAGGACGGGGCTGGCTGAGGGTGCTGGGAGTTATAGCGGAGCTCTGCGTGCAGGACGGGGCCGGCTGAGGGTGCTGGGAGTTATGGAGGAGCTCTGTGCGCAGGACGGGGCTGGCTGAGGGTGCTGGAGTTATAGCGGAGCTCTGTGCGCAGGACGGGGCGGCTGAGGGTGCTGGGAGTTATAGCGCAGCTCTGCGTGCAGGATGGGGCCGGCTGAGGGTGCTGGGAGTTATAGCGCAGCTGGCATGCAGGACGGGGCGGCTGAGGGTGCTGGGAGTTATAGCGCAGCTCTGCGTGCAGGACGGGCCGGCTGAGTGTGCTGGGAGTTATAGCGCAGCTCTGCGTGCAGGACGGGGCCGACTGAGGGTGCTGGGAGTTATAGCGGAGCTCTTTGCGCAGGACGGGGCCGGCTGAGGGTGCTGGGAGTTCTAGCGCAGCTCTGTGTGCAGGACGGGGCCGGCAGAGGGTGCTGGGAGTTATAGCGGAGCTCTGTGCAGAATGGGGCCGGCTGAGGGGGATATAGCGGAGCTCTGTGCGCAGGACGGGCTGGCTGAGGGTGCTGGGAGTTATAGCGGAGCTCTGCAGGACGGGGCCAGCTGAGGGTGCTGGGAGTTGTAGTGGAGCTTTGTGTGCAGGACGGGGCCGGCTGAGGGTGCTGGGAGTTGTAGTGGAGCTTTGTGTGCAGGACGGGGCCAGCTGAGGACACTGGGAGTTATAGACCAGTGTCAGTTGTGGAACGTGCATCATAAGTGCTGCCGGGATCATCATGCCGAAGCAGCGGGTCCTGGTCCCCAGTATTTGGCCTTTATTGGTGGAGAGGGTCTGCGGACTCATCTTTTAAAGGGGAAGGACTCGCTAAAGGCAGGAGATAAATAATGGTGGGACATGAGGAAGATGTTGCTTTTAACCTCAGGAATGGGTTTATGGTCAGTTCAGAAATCACTAGACGTTCCTTTATGCCAATATGAGCGCGAAACGCGTCGCCAGCATAGTTTGTGGTGACTTCTTCTCCCTCTGGGTCAGTGAGCTCCTGCACACAATATCTAAGTGTCCGTCAGTAAATGCTGAATCCACCGGCTCTGGAGAAGGGAATGACCCGCGTCTATCAGGACGTGCAGCCACCACGCCGTCCAGATGGTCAGGACATTCACCCTCTACATAGAGAGGAACCACTGCGGGATCAGGTCCTGTGCGCGCAGGGTCTGCATCGCTACTTCATTTACAGCTGCTGCGGCCTTCTTTATGTCGTGTGTCTCAGAGATTGGCTTCTCTGCACCCGTATGGTTTTCCAGAGACACCGGCGGCTTCTCCCGTGGCTTTTCATGGCAGAATATCTCATTCAGTGGCAGTAGCTACGTTATGGGGGGGTTACATGGTGGTCTCCATGGGAATTAATGGCTGTGGAGCCCACGAGACACAATGCAGCAGTGATGAGTTGACTCTTTCCTGCCATTAATCGACTCCTTTAACCAATCATCATTTTCCTGGTTTCCTGGAGAAGAGCCTATCGGCATTAAGCCGGCAGCGCCTCCCACAGGGGGCAGACGGTATTACAGAGAATCCTAAGCGAGGGTCAGACGATGGTGAAAGATCTGGGGGTCTCACGCGTTTCACAACCGGATGGTCTTAATCCAAAGCATCTCATGTTCACATTTATTAATCACTGAAAGGGAAGGAGGGCAGAAAGAACGTGACTCCTACCCATAATGCACCTTCCATCACCGCAAACACAAAACACGAGCAACCGGAAGCCGTTTTTTAAATTTTCAGACTGACTGTCCCTAAAGGTTCATTTCCTCCTGCTCTCCGCGTCTGTGATGAAGAACAGATGCTCATTTTTCCATGGAATGTTCTATAATCATGGAAATGCCGATCCGGCGAGGCCGAGCACCCCGTGCGGTTTATGAGACGTCACCCACAGGATTTAGGGGAATGGGAATGCAGCAGCAAGGTCAGCGTAGGACTCGCATCCAGAATATGTGAAACGCGTCTCTCTCTGCAGAGTATCTAGAGCTGCCTTTAACGTGGGACGCGAGAAACCCGCGACTTTCCCAGCTTTCTAACACCATGCCTAAAAGCGCAGGAAAACGTTGTGGTTTGAGCGAGAGCGCGGCTCTTAGTGAATAGATCTCCTTGTTTGTGTATTCCATATCCTCAATATAATAATGAAAATAATCCAACGCAATCGATAAAATAGTGCAATGAATAGCACCCCCATAAATCCTCATTAAAATGTGGAAATAAAATGATCGAGTCCTTTATAAATGTGTGCGTTTATCTCCGGTGTCGCTTGCCTTCAGGTATTAACCTTTCGTGCATCACGTGATGACAATGAAGTCTCTTCTCTTCTGTAATTACTCAAAAGAGGGGGGTTGGGGTTCCCCTAGTGACTTCTGTATCTTGGTGAACCATACCATTAAAATATATAAAGGACCTGCTCACCTTCTCTGGAGCTTCTCAATTCGGGCTCCGTTAGAATGGCCTTGTACACCCTTATGGCGTTGTAGCAGCCTTGCTGCGTGCTGACCGCTCAGGATACTCCTTTAGAGATGTGCATTCGTTTGGAATTTGGAATGAAATTTGATAATTCATAGTTCGGAACTACTTCCGAATAACGAATCGATACGAATTCGAAATGGTATATTATGAATTTATTTCGTTTTACACTGTGTCATCATCTTAAAGAAAAATTTGAATAATTGATATCAGCTATCGAATTGATCTTAAAATACAAGTAATAATCAGCAAAGGACTTAATGAAACAAATTAATTTTGTTTCACTGTTTAATTTGCCTCAAATACTAACAGGGTTATTCAAAGAGATCCGAATGGCTGGCGAAAGGTAACGGATCAGTGAAATTCAGGGTACGCCTACCTTTCCTGGCCATTCGGCTATTAAGAGAGCAGGCAGTTCGCCAAATGTTGGCGAATTGCCTGCACATACGGTGCCTGTTCGGTGCCTGTTCGAGGGCAGTGAATCCCCATAGAGAAGCAATGCTTCGTCTATTCAGAGAACACAAACCAGCCGTGAAAAGTTGCCTATTGCCCTGCTGTTCAGTGGTTTCATTCGGCAGGTTTATTCAGGCGAATCCCATAGATTTCAATGTTAAAAATATTCCGGTTTTAATCCGATATCTAATAAACCGTTTATTATAATATTATGCAGTAAAGAGTCTCTTCATTCACAGATTTTTTTAGGATCTTTTAGGCATTTCTCGGGCTTTTTTTCGAAAAACTATTTTTTTTTTAAAAAAAAAAGAACCATTTTTCAGTAACTTTCCTTTTTATTATCATTCATTGGATTATATGTAAATTTCAGACATTTTTGTTCAGTAGTTTCTTTGCAAACAGCGTTTCACTTTTCAAACATTCGAGCACTGTTTATTTTTTTTCACTCCATTCGTCTGCGGTGTCGGGTTTTTCCGGTGGCTGCTCTGCGCTGTGATCGGTGCCTGCTCGGGTTTCTCTGGTGTGTTCGGCGGGGTTAATCCAGCTGTTTTGCAGGTTTTAGTGAGTGTTCGGCGGGTTTTGCAGTGAGTGTTCGGCAGGTTTGCAGCGGGTTTTCCTTGCACTTCGGGGACCCTGTGGTGCTTACTGAATACACCACAGGGTCGCCGAAATAGGATCGCCAAATAGCGCCAAATTGAAGCGAACGAAAAGTCACCGAACGTACGGTGATTTTTCGATTCTCTTTGAATAACCCTGTAAATCTGTGACACAGCTTAAAATTTAACCCAAGCTTTTCTATTAAGAGCAAAATTTGATTAATTGGGGTTTTATTTAGTGATCCAAAATTCGAATTGATATCAACTATCGAATTGATATGAAATTTTGAATCGATACGAAATTCCGAAAACGAAATTATTTAAAAACGTAACGAAACAAAACAAATTTTTCCGCCATGCACATCCCTATACCCCTTCGCTTCCTAGAATATGACTCTCTCCGGGGCTTGTCGGTTCAGACACCGTTAGGTTCGTCCTATGTACTTTAATGGTTCATGGCAGACCGGACCGCTCCACTCTTACCAATAGAAAAATCTGCGAGTGTTCCCAGGAGGGCAGATTTCTGGGCAATATGTATAAAAAAGCCTTTTATTAAGCAATAAAAACAAGCTCTGGTTAAATGACAACATTGGCTTCTCTAATATATAGAGTGAATAAAACAATGGAGACGCGTTTCGCCGATGAACCTATTGGCCTCCTCAGTCCAGACAGTCCTGATTTGGGTTTCTTCTGAAAACCCACGGAAACAGGCGACGTGAGGGCCATGATAACGGCTCGTTCCTGTGCCAGGCCTTTGTAGGCAGCAGAACAGGGGGTTAATAGACACTAATACAGATCCAAGCGATGGGAATCAGGGGACACAGAGGACACATAAACGCTTTAATTGTCTGGGAATGAGTGATTCGCATCCTGACTTCCAGCAGTTCTCATGGATTCTGACTTCCTTTCACTCCCCGGGAGTCACTGCCTCAATAAAGCCCAGATCCCTCCAGCAGTAACTATGTAACCAGACCCATTATTAATAGAAATATATTTAAAAACATAAAATTATTTTCAAGATTTGCACAATGAGAGGACTCTGGATATATAGTCCATGCAATGAGAAGAGAGGGGAGTCTGGATATATAGTCCATGCAATGAGAAGAGAGAGGACTCTGGATATATAGTCCATGCAATGAGAAGAGAGAGGACTCTGGATATATAGTCCATGCAATGAGAAGAGAGAGGACTCTGGATATATAGTCCATGCAATGAGAAGAGAGAGGACTCTGGATATATAGTCCATGCAATGAGAAGAGAGAGGACTCTGGATATATAGTCCAATGCAATGAGAAGAGAGAGGACTCTGGATATATAGTCCATGCAATGAGAAGAGAGTGGACTCTGGATATATAGTCCATGCAATGAGAAGAGAGAGGACTCTGGATATATAGTCCATGCAATGAGAGGAGAGAGGACTCTGGATATATAGTCCATGCAATGAGAAGAGAGTGGACTCTGGATATATAGTCCATGCAATGAGAAGAGAGAGGACTCTGGATATATAGTCCATGCAATGAGAAGAGAGAGGACTCTGGATATATAGTCCATGCAATGAGAGAGAGAGGACTCTGGATATAGTCCATGCAATGAGAAGAGAGTGGACTCTGGATATATAGTCCATGCAATGAGAAGAGAGAGGACTCTGGATATATAGTCCATGCAATGAGAAGAGAGAGGACTCTGGATATATAGTCCATGCAATGAGAAGAGAGTGGACTCTGGATATATAGTCCATGCAATGAGAAGAGAGAGGACTCTGGATATATAGTCCATGCAATGAGAAGAGAGGACTCTGGATATATAGTCCATGCAATGAGAAGAGAGAGGACTCTGGATATATAGTCCATGCAATGAGAAGAGAGAGGACTCTGGATATATAGTCCATGCAATGAGAAGAGAGTGGACTCTGGATATATAGTCCATGCAATGAGAAGAGAGAGGACTCTGGATATATAGTCCATGCAATGAGAAGAGAGAGGACTCTGGATATATAGTCCATGCAATGAGAAGAGAGAGGACTCTGGATATATAGTCCATGCAATGAGAAGAGAGAGGACTCTGGATATATAGTCCATGCAATGAGAAGAGAGTGGACTCTGGATATATAGTCCATGCAATGAGAAGAGAGTGGACTCTGGATATATAGTCCATGCAATGAGAAGAGAGTGGACTCTGGATATATAGTCCATGCAATGAGGAGAGAGAGGAATCTGGATATATAGTCCATGCAATGAGAGGAGAGAGGACTCTGGATATATAGTCCATGCAATGAGAAGAGAGGGGAGTCTGGATATATAGTCCATGCAATGAGAAGAGAGTGGACTCTGGATATATAGTCCATGCAATGAGGAGAGAGAGGAATCTGGATATATAGTCCATGCAATGAGGAGAGAGAGGAATCTGGATATATAGTCCATGCAATGAGAGAGAGAGGACTCTGGATATATAATACAAGCAATGAGGGTCAATAATTCATCACACCAGACCCTGTAGATGTGTCACTGCATGCTATAGGACAATCAGAGGTTGTGGACTACCAGTCCCACAATTCCCCTGCCTTCAAGAGTGCAAGGAACCCTAAAACAAGGAAAGGCATGGCCAGACCTTGGAAAAGACCAAAAACGGGCAATGAAATGCCCGGCACAGGCACCCGAAAGTGAGGCAGTTAATCCACCTGCAACCCTATTGGCCAAATCATTTACTATTATTATTATTATCTTATTATGAACAGAGAGTCCCAGAGACTGATCCAAGCGAGAAAACCTGTGTCTGGCATCAATTATACAGAATGTTACAGGATCAAAGTCTGCCAATGTCTTAATAATAAAATATCCCACTGTTAATGAGTGGACATAATGTGACGTTTAATGAATTCTAGTGCAAGAGCAACTTCAATTAAACCACTGATCTATACAGGAAAATCATATACTTTGTGTCCCTTTAGATTTAATAATTAACTCAGAATTACCTTAGCTTGATCTGGGTGGGAAATAAAAGAGTTGGCCGGGCCCTGGTCTGTCCCTCACCCCCCCCCCCCCCAATACACAACTAATAATAAAGAACTATTACATTATTAAACAAAACCAGATTAATAAAATCCATTTTACTGTACAAATATATAAACAAAGTGTATCGAACATGGATACATAGATCTTGCCTATGCATGTAAGCAGTGCTTATGTAATTATCCATATGCTGATCCCAATACATAAAGCCAAGAAGCCGCAAATATAGCAACATAAAACATTGGTGATCAAACAACGTGAGCACCTACCAAGGGATAGAAGCATAACAGCTCACAGAGAGCCAGGAATTCCACCCCCTGACCTTTCTGCTAGTGAGCCTTTATCCACTATCCCTTGGATTATAATTCTATATTATTTGCGTTGTAGAGATCTATGTATCCTTTTTTATATACTTTGTTTATATATTTGTAGAATAATATTGATTTCATTAATTTGTTTCTGTTTGCGTGTTCAGCTTCTCTTTTTTTGTTTTCATATTGTTGGGGCTGTGGGGGAGAATGGCCAGTTGTGGCAACACCCCTGTCTGTGTTTGATGGTCTCCTGGATACACTATTATGTTGTTTTACTATTACTTTATCATCCCTCTGGCAGTGCAGCTACGGAATGTGTATTCTATTATTTCTTTTATCCCAGGAGGGGTGGGGTCGCGCCTATTCCCCGATGGGGCGGCTGCAACCACCAAATGCATCCTGCCCTACAGCATGTGTGAAGCATAACAAAGAAAAAAATGTCATCTGCGCTTATTCCCATTATACCATGTGAAACTAAACACAATTGGTGGTTTGGTTTCTTATCAATGGCCATTATAAGACTAAAGCTCGCCCGCCAGCTTCAAGGCACCTCTAATGAGGGCGAGTCCTATCCAAAAAATGAAGCCACAGGCTGCTGCATAGCAAACCGTACCTGCTCATGCTGCTTGTCAGGGAGACTGGTGGGCCTTTATTTATGCTCCCCCAGAAGCTTCTTCTTCTTTATTATTTCTTTTATCCCTGGATTTCCTATCACCATCATTATTTCTTTAATTTCCCATTATTATTCTCCCCCTTTTTTTCTGTATTGACTTATATGATTTCTCTATACTTTCTATTATTTCACTTCATTTCCTATTATTAAATATTCTCTGTTTTTAATTTTCTATTATTATGCTTTATTGTTTCTCTGTACTTTAAATTTTTATCACATATTGCACTTTATTTTCTATTATTGTTTCCCTTTATTTTCTTGTATTACTATTATAAATAATAGTACAGCACATGATTTTCTATTATTCATATTTCCTATTATTTTTCCCTGTATTAACTAACATTTATTATTTATCCATATTATCTTCTATTATTTATCTATTATCAATTCTTTCCCTCTATATTCTTTTATTTACTATTCTCATTAATATTTATTTCCCTCTATTTTCTATTATTTATTTCTGTTTATATTATTTATCCATATTATCTACTATTATTTATCTGTACTTTATATTATTATAGTTGATTTCCTGCTAGTTTCTGTTATTTACTACAATTCATATGTGTTTCTCGTGTCTTTTATTTATTTCACTTTACTTTTAGTACACTGAGCATTATGTAACATGTATTAATTTCCTCTACTGTATCTACTATTATTTATCTGTACTTTTAGTGAGAAAAAAAAGGGGTTCCTGAGGACAAGCACTAGTAGTCTTCCTTACGGTGGGGCTCACTCAGGTCTCACAAGGACAGAAACCCTGCATGAGAAGTGAAGCAAGCCCTGACGATGATCGCTTCAGCCTGTACACTTAGAGAAGGTATGGGAGGATCCATATGCAAATAAGGCTGCTACCACCCAGAAAGTGTAGCCTGTACTAAAATGCCAAGCGTTACCCATGCATCAAAAGTGAAGCAACCCTCGACTCTCGTTTCGGCCTGAACACTTATAGTGAGAGAAGAGGAGGTAAGGGAGGGTCCATATGCAAATCAGACTGCTATCTTCTAGAAAGGGTGGCCAGTACTAAATGCCAAGGACCTCACAAGTGCACAGGAAGTGCAGGAACCCCCAGCTATCGTTTCAGGTTGTAAACTTATAGTGAGAAAGAGGAGGGTCCATATGCAAATCAGACTGCTATCACTCAGAAAGGGTGGCCAGTAAAAAAATGCCCAGACGGACATTACCCATGTATTAGAAGTGAAGCAACCCTTGACTATTGTGTCTGCCTGCACGCTTATAGTGAAACAAGAGGAGATAAGGGAGGGTCCATATGCAAATCAGACTGTCATCACCCAGAAAGGGTGGCCAGTACTGAAATGCCCAGAAGTGAAGCAACCAATGACTATTCATTCATTCCCCCATATTATTTTTTTCTCTGTATTATCTATTACTTATCTGCAAGTTCTGTTATTCTCATTTATTTCCAACTTATTTATTTTCCATAATAATTAATATTTATTATTTCCCTTTATTTTCTATTATTAATATTTATTGTTTTGCCCTATAGTTTATTTATTTCTCTGTGTTTACTATTATTTTTTCCAAGTATTAACTAACATTTATTATTTATCTATATTATCTACTATTATTTATCTGTACTTTCTATTACTCTCATTTATTTCCCTCTATTTTCAATTATTATTATTTCTCCTTTCTATTGTTATTTTTCATTATTTCCCCCTATTTTCTGTATTTATATTTATATATATATATATATATGTTTTTTGAGTGATACAGGGTTTATCTCATACCGGTGCACAGTGACCGGTCTTACGGACTGGAAATGTAAAACCCCAGGTTGATTGTATTACTCTGTGTACACGTATTACAATCGCGTCAGGCACTGTATTTCACTGCCGCCGAACAGGCACCGTATTTCACTGCTGTCGAACAGGCACCGTATTTCACTGCTGTCGAACAGGCACCGTATTTCACTGCTGTCGAACAGGCACCGTATTTCACTGCCGCCGAACAGGCACCGTATTTCACTGCTGTCGAACAGGCACCATATTTCACTGCTGTCGAACACGCATCGTATTTCACTGCTGTCGAACAGGCACCGTATTTCACTGCTGTCGAACAGGCACCGTATTTCACTGCTGTCGAACAGGCACCGTATTTCACTGCTGTCGAACAGGCACCGTATTTCACTGCTGTCGAACAGGCACCGTATTTCACTGCTGTCGAACAGGCACCGTATTTCACTGCTGTCGAACACGCATCGTATTTCACTGCGCCGAACAGGCACCGTATTTCACTGGCAATTGGCCAAAATTTGGCGAACTGCCTGTTCACTGAATAGTCGAATGGCCCCGAAATGTCGCCGTACGGGGAAACTCACAGTTTGGTGACATTTCGTTGCCAGACCGGCTCTTTGTGAATAACCCTGATAGTCTTTGTTCTTTACTGCAGGGGTTTGGCTTTTTGACCATTTTTAGGGCAATGGAATTCCAGCATCTCCAGCGCCTTAACCTCTACGTCCCACGTGCAGGCGCGCGCTCCCGTTATATATACACACAGCTGTCTCCAGGTGGAAAATAAAACCTGTTAGAATATTTAATAAACAATAGATATTGTGAATATACTGTATATATATATATATATATCTGATATAGTGTAATACAGAGATGGAATAACAAAACATAGTAACACATAGATCAGGTCACATTGGGCTTTGCCGGCGGATGTGGAAGGTTAGCGGCGCACGGGGTACATTTTATCAGACGCCGGGTCGTTTCCTGATCCCTAATGCTGTAGTAGTGGTTACAGAGGCGCACGTGGCAGGTGATGGTTACACAAGCAATGGTTAAGCCGCAAAACAGGAAAATAACCATAAAAATATAAAAGGCAAAAGTCCAGGAACAATCCTAGGAGCAGGGCGGCTTAGAAACAACCTGGAATGTCACATTCCCCTCAAAAGGAGCTCCTTGCTGCAAAAAAGCGGGATGTCCACTGGCCTGGAGATAGCGAGGCCTCAGCGAGGCACAAGTGTGAGCCAAAAAATGCAGATAATCAGAAAATAAAATGTAACCATGACGGCTCAGACATGTCTCTGGGTTGGCAGGTGTGTGTGAATGCAGGAGTATATTTGTGTGCAATGTCACTGACCTTACACACGAGTTGCATCATGTCTGAGTGGGGTCGTAGGCGACTGCCTATTGCCTAGTTAGAGGGCCGTCCCTGATCATAACGGTGCAATATCAGTGTGGAAATGACCGTGTGGATTTTGTGACAACATGGGGTGGGGGCAGCAGCTACCTGTCACTCAGCTGGTGGATTTATGTCTCCGCTTTCGCTTTGATTAGGTATCCGTTGAAGGTCACGTAGGTGTCAAAGTCATCGCTGAACACGGCATTCTCCCGTTCCCCTTTGAAGAGTCTAACCCACACCTGGTCCTGCTCCTCCAGCTCCAGCATCAGGCTCTGGCTCTGCATGATGCTGCGGTCACTAGGCTGAGCGTACAGGATCACCACCTCCTCCTCGTTCTTCATGACGTGAAGGTATGTCTCCTTCTGGTTCCATGTGTGAACATTGAGATTGAAGAAGTAGATCCCAGCCACGTAGCAGAAGAACTTGCCGCTGAACATGTTGAAATGGCCGTACAGGTTGACGAGTTCCGTGTCGAATATGAGCGGCTGGTAGTAGTCAATGCTGTGCAGAGATTTCTTACGGCCCACGGAAAATGCTGAGTAGTAACTCTTGCATGAGTTCCCAGGTTCCCCGATGTCTCCTTTGGAACCTTTGAGACCCACAGGGCCCCGTGGCCCAAGGCCTCCTGCTTTGCCTGACTTTCCGTTGGACCCTCTTTGTCCTGTTCCACCTTTTTCACCTGTGAGGGATGAAAAATTATCATTGTCACTTGTGTCAAGTGTATATTTTTGGGATTCATAACTCGCTTTAAGAGAACAAGGTGCCCCAAGCAAGGCCCACACAGGGGTCCACACCGGAATTCAGAACGAGCAGGGGACCCAGCTGGCAAATTAAACATTTCTAATGGAATTATTGGCTGGGCTCTACACTCCTTGAGGGATTGATTGGTTGGGTTCTAGACTCCTTGGTGGATTGATTGGCTGGGTTCTAGACTCATTGATGGATTGATTGGCTGGGTTCTAGACTCCTTTGGGAATGATTGGCTGAGCTCTACACTCCTTGGGGGAATGATTGGCTGGGCTCTACAGTCCTTGGGGGATTGATGGGCTGGGCTCTAGACTCCTTGGGGGATTGATGGGCTGGGCTCTACACTCCTTGGGGGATTGATTGGCTGGGCTCTACACTCCTTGGGGGAATGACTGGCTGGGCTCTACACTCCTTGGGGGATTGATTTGGCTGGGCTCTACACTCCTTGGGGGATTGATTGGCTGGGCTCTACACTCCTTGGGGGATTGATTGGCTGGGCTCTACACTCCTTGGGGGAATGATTGGCTGGGCTCTACATCCTTGGGGGAATGATTGGCTGGGCTCTACACTCCTTGGGGGATTGATTGGCTGGGCTCTACACTCCTTGGGGGATTGATTGGCTGGGCTCTACACTCCTTGGGGGATTGATTGGTTGGGTTTTACACTCCTTGGGGGATTGATTGGTTGGGTTCTACACTCCTTGGGGGATTGATTGGTTGGGTTCTACACTCCTTGCGAGATTGATTGGTTGGGTTCTAGACTCCTTGGTGGATTGATTAGTTGGGTTCTACACACCTTGGGGGATTGATGGGCTGGGCTCTACACTCCTTGGGGGATTGATGGGCTGGGCTCTACACTCCTTGGAGGATTGATTGGCTGTGCTCTACACTCCTTGAGGGTTGGTTGGCTGGATTCTAGACTCACTATGGTGGTTGTCTGGATGTGTTCTAGACTCATTTTGTGATTGGGGATTGATTGGCTGGGTTCTACACTCCTTGGGGATTGATTGGCTGGGTTCTACACTCCTTGGGGGATTGATTGGCTGGGTTCTACACTCCTTGGGGGATTGATTGGTTGAGTTCTACACTCCTTGGGGGATTGATTGGTTGAGTTCTACACTCCTTGGGGGATTGATTGGTTGAGTTCTACACTCCTTGGGGGATTGATTGGTTGGGTTCTACACTCCTTGGGGGATTGATTGGTTAGGTTCTACACTCCTTGGGGGGTTGATTGGTTGGGTTCCACACGCCTTGGGGGTTGGTTGGCTGGGTTCCACACACCTCGGGGGTTGGTTGGCTGGATTCTAGACTCACTATGGCGGTTGTCTGGATGTGTTCTAGACTCATTTTGTGATTGGAGATTGATTGGCTGGGTTCTACACTCCTTGGGGGATTGATTGGTTGGGTTCTACACTCCTTGGGGGATTGATTGGTTGGGTTCTACACTCCTTGGTGGATTGATTGGCTGTGCTCTACACTCCTTGAGGGATTGATTGGTTGGGTTCTACACGCCTTGGGGGTTGGTTGGCTGGATTCTAGACTCACTATGGTGGTTGTCTGGATGTGTTCTAGACTCATTTTGTGATTGGGGATTGATTGGCTGGGCTCTACACTCCTTGGGGGATTGATTGGCTGGGCTCTACACTCCTTGGGGGATGATTGGCTGGGCTCTATATCCTTGGGGGAATGATTGGCTGGGCTCTACACTCCTTGGGGGAATGATTGGCTGGGCTCTACACTCCTTGGGGGATTGATTGGCTGGGCTCTACACTCCTTGGGGGATTGATTGGCTGGGCTCTACACTCCTTGGGGGATTGATTGGCTGGGCTCTACACTCCTTGGGGGATTGATTGGCTGGGCTCTACACTCCTTGGGGGATTGATTGGTTGGGTTCTACACTCCTTGGGGGATTGATTGGCTGGGCTCTACACTCCTTGGGGGATTGATTGGTTGGGTTCTACACTCCTTGGGGGGTTGATTGGTTGGGTTCCACACGCCTTGGGGGTTGGTTGGCTGGGTTCCACACGCCTTGGGGGTTGGTTGGCTGGATTCTAGACTCACTATGGTGGTTGTCTGGATGTGTTCTAGACTCATTTTGTGATTGGAGATTGATTGGCTGGGTTTTACACTTCTTGGGGATTGATTGGCTGGGTTCTACACACCTTGGGGGAATGATTGGCTGGGCTCTACACTCCTTGGGGGATTGATTGGTTGGGTTCTACACTCCTTGGGGGATTGATTGGTTGGGTTCTACACTCCTTGGGGGATTGATTGGTTGGGTTCTACACTCCTTGGGGGATTGATTGGTTGGGTTCTACACTCCTTGGGGGATTGATTGGCTGTGCTCTACACTCCTTGAGGGATTGATTGGTTGGGTTCTACACGCCTTGGGGGTTGGTTGGCTGGATTCTAGACTCACTATGGTGGTTGTCTGGATGTGTTCTAGACTCATTTTGTGATTGGGGATTGATTGGGTGGGCTCTACACTCCTTGGGGGATTGATTGGCTGGGCTCTACACTCCTTGGGGGATGATTGGCTGGGCTCTATATCCTTGGGGGAATGATTGGCTGGGCTCTACACTCCTTGGGGGAATGATTGGCTGGGCTCTACACTCCTTGGGGGATTGATTGGCTGGGCTCTACATCCTTGGGGGAATGATTGGCTGGGCTCTACACTCCTTGGGGGATTGATTGGCTGGGCTCTACACTCCTTGGGGGATTGATTGGCTGGGCTCTACACTCCTTGGGGGATTGATTGGTTGGGTTCTACACTCCTTGGGGGATTGATTGGCTGGGCTCTACACTCCTTGGGTGATTGATTGGCTGGGCTCTACACTCCTTGGGGGATTGATTGGTTGGGTTCTACACTCCTTGGGGGATTGATTGGTTAGGTTCTACACTCCTTGGGGGGTTGATTGGTTCGGTTCCACACGCCTTGGGGGTTGGTTGGCTGGATTCCAGACTCACTATGGTGGTTGTCTGGATGTGTTCTAGACTCATTTTGTGATTGGGGATTGATTGGCTGGGTTCTACACTCCTTGGGGATTGATTGGCTGGGTTCTACACTCCTTGGGGGATTGATTGGCTGGGTTCTACACTCCTTGGGGGATTGATTGGTTGGGTTCTACACTCCTTGGGGGATTGATTGGTTGGGTTCTACACTCCTTGGGGGATTGATTGGTTGTGTTCTACACTCCTTGGGGGATTGATTGGTTGGGTTCTACACTCCTTGGGGGATTGATTGGTTGTGTTCTACACTCCTTGGGGGATTGATTGGTTGGGTTCTACACTCCTTGGGGGATTGATTGGTTGGGTTCTACACTCCTTGGGGATTGATTGGCTGGGTTCTACACTCCTTGGGGATTGATTGGCTGGGTTCTACACTCCTTGGGGATTGATTGGCTGGGTTCTACACTCCTTGGGGATTGATTGGCTGGGTTCTACACTCCTTGGGGGATTGATTGGTTGGGTTCTACACTCCTTGGGGGATTGATTGGTTGGGTTCTACACTCCTTGGGGGATTGATTGGTTGGGTTCTACACTCCTTGGGGATTGATTGGTTGGGTTCTACACTCCTTGGGGGATTGATTGGTTGGGTTCTACACTCCTTGGGGGATTGATTGGTTGGGTTCTACACTCCTTGGGCATTGATTAGTTAGGTTCTACACTCCTTGGGGGATTGATTGGTGGGGTTCTACACTCCTTGGGGATTGATTGGTTGGGTTCCACACGCCTTGGGAGTTGGTTGGCTGGATTCTAGACTCACTATGGTGGTTGTCTGGATGTGTTCTAGACTGATTTTGTGATTGGGAATTGATTGGCTGGGTTCTACACTCCTTGGGGATTGATTGGCTGGGTTCTACACACCTTGGGGGAATGATTGGCTGGGTTCTATAATCCTTGGGGGATGTATTTTTTGGGTTCTACACTCCTTGGAGGATTGATTGGCTGGGTTCTACACTCCTTGGAGGAGTGATTGGCTGGGTTCTACACTCCTTGGGGTATTGATTGGCAGGGTTCTACACTCCGTGGGAAATGTTTATCGGGGTTCTAGACTTATTGGGAATCAGTAACCAGGCTTCTACACTCCATGGTGATTGGCAGGTCTCTAGACTCATTGAGAATCAGGTGGCCAGGTTCTGCACTACTTGGGAATTGGTAAACAGGCTTCTACGCTCATGATCCCCCACTCACTGGTAACCGATTGCTAATATTCTTCAGTCTGTGGTTTTTAATTTCCTTGACACTCCTCCGGCACAATCTTTACCTTTCAATATGGTAATATTGACCTGGGGTATCGGCTGGTACATGACATACGGTGGGGATGCTGGTGGTGGGTCACAGCACCGTACACATTCTGAGGTCGGGGTCGCAGAAGTGGTGATCGGAGTCTGTGTAAAACTGCAAATGATAAAACCAGGGCTGAGTCAGCTTTCAATCAAAGTATCGCACTTTAATTACCTTATAATTATAATGATCTCCTTATACAATTCCAGTAAACATTAACGAATCCGAGGTCCACCTTCCACCTTGGTATAAGATCGGCCAATCAGAATGAGGCATAGGCCACGAGCTCTCATGCTCCCCAGGGACTCAGGAGTTTCTGGATTGTTTAGTCTAATCATGTTCACAGTTGCATCTAGCATGTGACGTTTTGGGCTAAAAAAGGGTAACTTTCAGTCTCTGGTGCCATAAAATCATGCAATAGTGTGTGCTACAACCTGTGCGTGCCCGGCCTGTCCTGATCTGTGGTGTCTTCTTCTTCCTTCGGTATCTTGGTGGAAACGCAGAGAATGGTCTGGGTCAGTGACAGCACGAAGCAGGCGCCGATCAGGACATGAGAGCCATAACGCACGGACATCCTGTGTGCAGACAAGACACGAGAGATCAGGACATGAGAGCCATAACGCACGGACATCCTGTGAGCAGACAGACATGAGAGATCAGGACATGAGAGCCATAACGCACGGACATCCTGTGAGCAGACAGACAAGACATGAGAGATCAGGACATGAGAGCCACAACGCACGGACATCCTGTGACCAGACAGACAAGACATGAGAGATCAGGACATGAGAGCCATAACGCACGGACATCCTGTGAGCAGACAGACAAGACATGAGAGATCAGGACATGAGAGCCACAACGCACGGACATCCTGTGAGCAGACAGACATGAGAGATCAGGACATGAGAGCCATAACGCACGGACATCCTGTGAGCAGACAGACAAGACATGAGAGATCAGGACATGAGAGCCACAACGCACGGACATCCTGTGAGCAGACAGACAAGACATGAGAGATCAGGACATGAGAGCCACAACGCACGGACATCCTGTGAGCAGACAGACAAGACATGAGAGATCAGGACATGAGAGCCATAACGCACGGACATCCTGTGAGCAGACAGACAAGACATGAGAGATCAGGACATGAGAGCCATAACGCACGGACATCCTGTGAGCAGACAGACATGAGAGATCAGGACATGAGAGCCATAACGCACGGACATCCTGTGAGCAGACAGACATGAGAGATCAGGACATGAGAGCCATAACGCACGGACATCCTGCGTGCAGACAGACAAGACATGAGAGATCAGGACATGAGAGCCATAACGCACGGACATCCTGCGTGCAGACAAGACAAGACAATATACAGGGTCAACTGTACATCTGCACAATTTCCATATCAGAATTCCAGGTATTCTCTAGAATATGACATAATGTCCATCCACAGGGTCACTAGACGCTGACAAGGAAAAAGAAAAGGTCTGCCTGGTCTGGCTGTGGCAGCAAAGTGCAGTATTGTAGCACCGCCATATTTCAATTGGTGCCCCGGGCAGATGCCAAGTCCACCTAGTGATTGCGCTGGGCCTGAGTCCACCAGAAATCTCCACTGGGTAAACATATTGTATTCAACATGAAGCCATTCCACCGTTTCTCTTCATGTCGTGCCATTGGTAAGATGGGTTTACTTTTTTTCCAGACTTTCTCTGTTGTCCAACGCTTGCCGAGGTCAGAGATTGCCAGCTTGTCCTCACACAGTCCATGAAGGTGTGATTGGCAGTGTAGGCTCATTAATAATGTCGGACGGGCCAGCGCACCACCAGTAAAGTTGCATATTTGGATATGGTGCTTTGTAGCGTGCAGATTACACTCCTTGTAACTCATTATATGCTGGTCTAGACAAAACATGAGCTTTATAGATATAAGCATGGAGACAGATTCCAGTGTCCCAATACTCCCAAATCTCACCATGTCTAACTCAAGCCATGTACCAGGAGTAACAAGGTGGTACTGATGCACCTTACCGATGTTTGTGTCTGTCCGATGCTGGCTGAGCCTCGTGTTTTAAGGACATACCAGTCTGTGCTTGGTTCTTTTAACCTGTCCTTGAATTTGAACCTTCCCAATGACCCATACTGTGAATTATTCCCTGTGTTCCCGTTGTTTCAGTCACTCCACCATTGCACTGCATCGTAAGTCTACCAGACCTGGGAGTATGAATTGCCATAGTTTGTTGGAGTAGACGCTAGTATCCACATTCCACCTTCCTTCCAAATCTACAATATCCAGCCAGGTGGCCTTACCGCATGCGTTCCTCTATATCAACGCGACGCATCAGTGTTAAAATGTCCCAAAGGACAAGTTGCCCATGTGTTTGGCGACAGACTGGAGGGATGGAGATCCCGGAATGTTGTGGGTGTGTTTACAAGCGAGGTACGTTCATGTAACTAATTACACCACTTCAATAAGATCAAGGTATGTATGAAGTGAGCTTTATTACGGCTGAGCTTTGATCTACAAGAAAGAAAAAAAATCCTGGCTAAGATGTGCACCAAGAGACGCTCCAAGGGTTTGGATTCCTCTTTGAGGAACACCTAGATAATGAGACCTTTAGGCTTCACCCAACCTGTCCACAAACCTCCACGTCTGAAATGTTTGGCTTTTAGTTTTATCGTCCACAGAGAGGCAGGAATTATAATCCTATCTCACGTCGTCCGACAGATGTTTTGCAGCTGTCAAGATAGAAGGAAGTCAGGTTTGCTCCATCGTGGATGGAACGGTCTCTTGTGCTCCCTCGAAGCACAGCTAGCTCCATCCAGAAAGAAGGTCTCTGGGGCTGCTGAATGCCACTGAAATCAAGTCCACACTCTTTTTCCAGATGATCCATTTGTGCTTTTCCCCCAGGAATTGAACATCCTACTGACGCTCCAACGTGTGCATCAACTTGTTGGGCAACGGGCAGAAATCTCCATGGTTTACGTCTTATCGTGGCCTGTTTCTTGGATTTCCCCTCCACTTGGTGTCGGGAAGTGGTACAAGTTGTAATGGTTTGTTGATCAGGGATGGGCAGATACTTTGTTGTGTTTCTGGCGGATGGAGTAGAGGTAACATCACTGCTCTATAACTGTGAAGACACAGGTTCGAAGCCCGGCCAGAGCACCTCTCCAGTAAGTGTCCTTGGGTGAGACACCTAACGGTACATACTCGCTACCACACAATATCGGCTGTGGAGTCCAGTGGTGACGTCTCTACACTTCGACCGTGGAGAAGCAAGTCAAATCCCGTTCAGCGCATCCCTCCAATACAACTGAGGAGAAGCAAGTCTCGACTTTACGAGAAGCAGGTTCAGCCGAACCACCAGGTCTCTGATCTACAATCATGGAAAGACGACTCGACCCCACTCAGAAGACGCCACCAGTGAGTGTCCTTGGGCAAAACACCTAATGATATGGATGCGCCAACCTCACAAAATACTTGTACAACTCATAGATTGTAAGTTCTTGGGATCAGGGACTCCCTGAATCAGGCCGTATCATCCATGTGTGGAATTCCAATGTATTAACCCCTTGTACACTGATCTTGTAAAGCGCTGCGGAATATGTGGCGCTACATAAAGGATAATAATCCTGTGGACATGGGACACATTAGCTCATGGGACAGGTTTTCTCATGGCTCATGTTTTTGGCAGGTGACACCTTCCCTGTTCCCTCGTCCTCCATGTGTCCCTCAGCCTGGGAGCAAACACAGCACAATTACTCTTAGATATTATGTAAAAATAGAAACCGCACCAAAACCCAGTGAACCTGATCGTCCCAGCTCCTCCACTGAAGTCAACGAGCAGGCGTCTGGTGGAGGGGTTCATTACCAGACAGGACTCTGCGTGATCCTTCAAACCCAAGGAACCCGTTCATCTTTAAACAGACAGCTTCAAAGGAACGACCGGAAAGCTATTTCAGGACAAAAACCGGAATCAATTACGGCGCTTTAATTGGTCCCAGAGAGCAGAGGGTTGGCAGGATCCAGCCGGGATATAAATAGACGGGAAGCCATAGGACAATCAATCTCTATCCGGGCGAATTAATGAGGCTCTGCCACCGTCACCAAAATCACACCGATCAATAAAACATTTTAAAAACACGGCTGTGTGTTGTCTTTAACATTTTAAGTGGTGCTGCGTGATTTGAGGTCTCTGTGCTAGGATTGATGTGCGTGTCGCCGTGCATGCTCATACACCCACTGGACGTCATGGTGGGAGCCGGCCGAATCACCGGATTGTTACAAGTCGCAAACCAGCATCATTTCATTTCAGGTCGCTGCTTTTACTTTGGTGAAGCGCGGTGAATTCGCTCTCCCGGCAGCTGACGCCGTAGTTTGCCGAGTTATTCACCGTTCTTCCTCCAAGCTTTTTAACGAACCTTTTCAGCTTGGTCCTCAGCGAAGGTTTTGATGGAGTTTCCACCGTGTTTCAGTTACAAGTTTTTATACAGCGCCAACAAGTTCTGTAGCGCTTTACAACGAGTGAGACAAAACAACAAGTACATACACGTTACACACACAGAACAGTATGAGAGGGGACCCTGCTCAAGAGCTTACAATCTAAGAGGAGAGGGGACCCTGCTCCAGAGCTTACAATCTAAGAGGAGAGGGGACCCTGCCCCAGAGCTTACAATCTAAGAGGAGAGGGGACCCTGCCCCAGAGCTTACAATCTAAGAGGAGAGGGGACCCTGCCCCAGAGCTTACAATCTAAGAGGAGAGGGGACCCTGTCCCAGAGCTTACAATCTAAGAGGAGAGGGGACCCTGCCCCAGAGCTTACAATCTAAGAGGAGAGGGGACCCTGCTCAAGATCTTACAATCTAAGAGGAGAGGGGACCCTGCTCCAGAGCTTACAATCTAAGAGGAGAGGGGACCCTGCCCCAGAGCTTACAATCTAAGAGAAGAGGAGACCCTGCTCAAGATCTTACAATCTAAGAGGAGAGGGGACCCTGCTCAAGAGCTTACAATCTAAGAGGAGAGGGGACCCTGCTCAAGATCTTACAATCTAAGAGGAGAGGGGACCCTGCCCCAGAGCTTACAATCTAAGAGGAGAGGGGACCCTGCTCCAGAGCTTACAATCTAAGAGGAGAGGGGACCCTGCCCCAGAGCTTACAATCTAAGAGGAGAGGAGACCCTGCTCAAGATCTTACAATCTAAGAGGAGAGGGGACCCTGCTCAAGAGCTTACAATCTAAGAGGAGAGGGGACCCTGCTCAAGATCTTACAATCTAAGAGGAGAGGGGACCCTGCCCCAGAGCTTACAATCTAAGAGGAGAGGGGACCCTGCCCCAGAGCTTACAATCTAAGAGGAGAGGAGACCCTGCTCAAGATCTTACAATCTAAGAGGAGAGGGGACCCTGCTCAAGAGCTTACAATCTAAGAGGAGAGGGGACCCTGCCCCAGAGCTTACAATCTAAGAGGAGAGGGGACCCTGCTCAAGATCTTACAATCTAAGAGGAGAGGGGACCCTGCCCCAGAGTTTACAATCTAAGAGGAGAGGGGACCCTGCTCAAGAGCTTACAATCTAAGAGGAGAGGGGACCCTGCCCCAGAGCTTACAATCTAAGAGGAGAGGGGACCCTGCTCCAAGATCTTACAATCTAAGAGGAGAGGGGACCCTGCCCCAGAGCTTACAATCTAAGAGGAGAGGGGACCCTGCCCCAGAGCTTACAATCTAAGAGGAGAGGAGACCTGCTCAAGATCTTACAATCTAAGAGGAGAGGGGACCCTGCTCAAGAGCTTACAATCTAAGAGGAGAGGGGACCCTGCTCAAGATCTTACAATCTAAGAGGAGAGGGGACCCTGCCCCAGAGCTTACAATCTAAGAGGAGAGGGGACCCTGCCCCAGAGCTTACAATCTAAGAGGAGAGGAGACCCTGCTCAAGATCTTACAATCTAAGAGGAGAGGGGACCCTGCTCAAGAGCTTACAATCTAAGAGGAGAGGGGACCCTGCCCCAGAGCTTACAATCTAAGAGGAGAGGGGACCCTGCTCAAGATCTTACAATCTAAGAGGAGAGGGGACCCTGCTCAAGATCTTACAATCTAAGAGGAGAGGGGACCTGCTCAAGAGCTTACAATCTAAGAGGAGAGGGGACCCTGCTCAAGATCTTACAATCTAAGAGGAGAGGGGACCCTGCCCCAGAGCTTACAATCTAAGAGGAGAGGGGACCCTGCTCCAGATCTTACAATCTAAGAGGAGAGGAGACCCTGCTCAGATCTTACAATCTAAGAGGAGAGGGGACCCTGCTCAAGAGCTTACAATCTAAGAGGAGAGGGGACCCTGCTCAAGATCTTACAATCTAAGAGGAGAGGGGACCCTGCCCCAGAGCTTACAATCTAAGAGGAGAGGGGACCCTGCCCCAGAGCTTACAATCTAAGAGGAGAGGAGACCCTGCTCAAGATCTACAATCTAAGAGGAGAGGGGACCCTGCTCAAGAGCTTACAATCTAAGAGGAGAGGGGACCCTGCCCCAGAGCTTACAATCTAAGAGAGAGGGGACCCTGCTCAAGATCTTACAATCTAAGAGGAGAGGGGACCCTGCTCAAGATCTTACAATCTAAGAGGAGAGAGGGACCCTGCCCCAGAGTTTACAATCTAAGAGGAGAGGGGACCCTGCTCAAGAGCTTACAATCTAAGAGGAGAGGGGACCCTGCCCCAGAGCTTACAATCTAAGAGGAGAGGGGACCCTGCTCAAGAGCTTACAATCTAAGAGGAGAGGGGACCCTGCCCCAGAGCTTACAATCTAAGAGGAGAGGGGACCCTGCCCCAGAGCTTACAATCTAAGAGTAGAGGGGACCCTGCCCCAGAGTTTACAATCTAAGAGGAGAGGGGACCCTGCCCCAGAGCTTACAATCTAAGAGGAGAGGGGACCCTGCCCCAGAGCTTACAATCTAAGAGGAGAGAGGACCCTGCCCCAGAGTTTACAATCTAAGCGGAGAGGAGACCCTGTCCCAGAGCTTACAATCTAAGAGGAGAGGGGACCCTGTCCCAGAGCTTACAATCTAAGAGGAGAGGGGACCCTGCCCCAGAGCTTACAATCTAAGAGGAGAGGGGACCCTGCTCGAGAGCTTACAATCTAAGAGGAGAGGAGACCCTGCCCCAGAGTTTACAATCTAAGCGGAGAGGAGACCCTGTCCCAGAGCTTACAATCTAAGAGGAGAGGGGACCCTGCCCCAGAGCTTACAATCTAAGAGGAGAGGGGACCCTGCTCCAGAGCTTACAATCTAAGAGGAGAGGAGACCCTGCCCCAGAGTTTACAATCTAAGAGGAGAGGGGAGACACTCACACATACATATATAGGGTCACACATGGGTCATTTACATACACAAACCCCCCCCCCCCCCGCAGTAACTGCTGGGGAACCCAACCAGACCAAAACAGATAATTGGACGTTTGCTTTTTGGAAAGTGAAACATAATTAGATTCAGGTACAGACTGTGAGAACATGACTTAGACTTTCTAAACTCATTAAGACAATGGCGATTAACAAACAGATTACAGTTTAAAACAACAGATAACGGGTAAGGTTTGCCTGGCCAACGAAGATTATGTTTGAAGATATTTACACCCTTCTGAGAGCAGGTTTACTGGAAGACTAATCTGATCTGCAGATTGTAACATACAATGACATTCTTGCATAATCACAATTATACCAACATTCTGCACACAAGAGAGGGCAATGGGCCAAAATTGATTTATGAGTCCTGCATCCTACAAAATATGCATCCATGCCCATTCAGCCAAAACGACTTGTGTCACAAAACCCCTTCACGACAACATGCCGCGAACCCTCATGGTCACACTCACCTCTCAATCCACGTGTGAAACTCCACAGAATGAAGGATGCACGTCTTTTTTCAGCCTATGCAACCTGAGACGTGTGTGAACTGCCTGTATGTGATGAGTGTGAGCCGCCTGTGTGTGCTGAGTGTGAGTAGCCTGTGTGTGAGCCACTTGTGTGTGCACGTACAGGGAGTAATTTACCTGCAGTGCACTGAGTGTGAAATTAATTTATGCTCAGTGTGAGTTCAGTGTGTGCTCGGTTTGAGTGTATGCTCACATGTGACTGTATGCTCGGTGAGTGTATGCTCAGTGTGACTGTATGCTCAGTGTGACTGTATGCTCAGTGTGACTGTATGCTCGGTGTGACTGTATGCTCGGTGTGACTGTATGCTCGGTGTGACTGTATGCTCAGTGTGACTGTATGCTCGGTGTGACTGTATGCTCAGTGTGACTGTATGCTCGGTGTGACTGTATGCTCAGTGTGACTGTATGCTCAGTGTGACTGTATGCTCGGTGTGACTGTATGCTCGGTGTGACTGTATGCTCGGTGTGACTGTATGCTCAGTGTGACTGTATGCTCGGTGTGACTGTATGCTCAGTGTGACTGTATGCTCGGTGTGACTGTATGCTCAGTGTGACTGTATGCTCAGTGTGACTGTATGCTCGGTGTGACTGTATGCTCAGTGTGACTGTATGCTCAGTGTGACTGTATGCTCGGTGTGACTGTATGCTCAGTGTGACTGTATGCTCGGTGTGACTGTATGCTCGGTGTGACTGTATGCTCGGTGTGACTGTATGCTCAGTGTGACTGTATGGTCAGTGTGACTGTATGCTCAGTGTGACTGTATGCTCAGTGTGAGTGTATGGTGTGAGTGTATGCAAGGTGTGCGTGTATACATGGCGTGAGTGTATACTCACTGTGAGTGTATGCACGGTGTAGCAGTATGCTAGGTTTGAGTGTATGCTGGGTGTGAGTGTATGCTCAGTGTGACTGTATGCTTGGTGTGAGTGTTTGCTCGGTGTGACTATGCTCGGTGTGAGTGTATGCTGGGTGTGAGTGTATGCTCAGTGTGACTGTATGCTCGGTGTGAGTGTATGCTCGGTGTGACTATGCTCGGTGTGAGTGTATGCTCGGTGTGAGTGTATGCTCGGTGTGAGTGTATGCTTGGAGTGACTGTATGCTCGGTGTGAGTGTATGCTCGGTGTGAGTGTATGCTCGGTGTGACTATGCTCGGTGTGAGTGTATGCTCGGTGTGAGTGTATGCTTGGAGTGACTGTATGCTCGGTGTGAGTGTATGCTCGGTGTGAGTGTATGCTCGGTGTGAGTGTATGCTTGGAGTGACTGTATGCTCGGTGTGAGTGTATGCTCGGTGTGAGTGTATGCTCGGTGTGAGTGTATACTCAGCTGCACACATGTAGATGCGGGAGCTGCGAGTGTCCTGGTCCTGAGCCGTAATGTGTCTGATCCTGCGGCTCCTCCTGCACGAATCTGTAAAAATTTTTGAGACCAAAACGAATTTGCCAAAAGTGTCCCAAAAGCTCCCCCCTCCCCCCTCCCCGTGCAATCACAGACAGATGTGTGGAACAGCTGGAGCAGCTCGGCCTCATCCTCAGCGCGTCACAATGCAAATGCACAAACAGGAAAACAAACCGCCCCGTGTAAAGTGTGCTGCTCACCCTCACAAACCAGCCACCCAAAGTGTCAAACAAGACTGACGCAGAGGGCGGAGCAAAGGAGATAACGGTGCAGGAGGCGGAGCCTGGGACCACATGTACAGCACCAGCATGTTATAGAAATGCAATGTATGCAGATGACCTCCTATTACTGTCACCAACAGAGAGAGGTCTACAAGACAGCCTGGAAGTGCTGGAAAAACACAGTGCGGCATGGGCACTACCCATCAACCAAAAGAAAACAAAGGTCATGGTTTTCCAAAGGAAGAACGCAAAAACCAAGAGGTCCTCTTTCACACTTAATGACTGCATTTTTGATGAAGCCAACAGCTACACATACCTCGGCCTAGAAACAAACCGATCGGGAAGTTTCAAACCAGCAGCCATAGAGGCCCTAAGAGACAAGGCACGTAGAACCTTCTATGCCATCAGAAGAAACCTCTACAAACTAAAACCGCCTGTAAGAGTCTGGCTTAAAATCTGTGATAGCGTCATCACTCCAATCCTCCTTTATGGCAGTGAAGTATGGGGCCCCATCACCTACCCTGACCAACCCAAATGGGACACCAGCCCAACAGAAATATTCCATCTGGAATTCTGCAAGCACCTCCTCCAAGTCCATCGGAGCACCTCTAACAATGCTTGCCGGGCCGAGCTGGGCAGACTCCCCTTACTTCTTGCAGTACAGAAGAGGGCGCTATCATACTGGGACCACCTAAACATCAGCAGCCTCAACTCATACCACCATAAAGCCCTACTGGCCAACAAGGACCACCCCAATCCATGTGGGCTGCAACAACTCATATCCACCCTGATCCTCCAAAGCCCCCATGAATGCAACCTGACAAAATATCAAATAAAGGCCCTAATTAACGATTCCAGGGAAAACTATATCAGAGAATGGAGACATGATATAGCAAACTCCAAGAAACTCACCATTTACCAATCCTTACAGAGGGAATACAAACTGGCCCCATACCTGGAGGTACTACAAGACCCCAAGGACAGACAGATCCTGAGCCGGTCCAGACTGAGCGCCCACAGCCTGGAAATCCAATCAGGGCGGCATAGACAGACCTACAAGCCCAGGGAGAATAGACTGTGCCAGCATTGTGACCAGGGGGCCGTGGAAGATGAGGTCCACTTCCTCCTACAGTGCCCCAAGTACTCAGCACTGAGGGAAACTCACTTCCAGAGACTCTCCGCTCTCATCCCGGACTTCACCTCTATAGAAGAGACGAGGAAACTCCACATCATACTGGAGAAGAGACAAGGAAACTCCACATCATACTGGGGAAGAGACGAGGAAACTCCACATCATACTGGGAGAAGAGACGAGGAAACTCCACATCATACTGGGAGAAGAGACGAGGAAACTCCACATCATACTGGGAGAAGAGACGAGGAAACTCCACATCATACTGGGAGAAGAGACCAGGAAACTCCACATCATACTGGGAGAAGAGACCAGGAAACTCCACATCATACTGGGAGAAGAGACCAGGAAACTCCACATCATACTGGGAGAAGAGGAACCGGCGGTGAAAATATCTGCCCAATACATCACAGAATGTCACAGACTGAGAGGAACATGAGAGATCCCGGACTTATAAATCCCCAACACGGACTCGCCCCCATCCCCCTTCACATTATCCCTTACCCCTGATAATGTCCATGGACTTGCCCATTCCCCCCATATATATGTCCCACTACCCCCCCTCCTCCCCATATGCTTTGGCAATGCTAAAATGTATTTGGTCCTGCCAATAAAGCTTGATTTGATTTGATTTGATTTGAAAGGACAGAGCAAAGAGAGGAGGGGGAATTGTTATTTATGTTGAGGAGTCCATAAAGTTCACCCCCTTACAGAATTCTAGCTCCCCTGCCACCTCTGATTTCCGCTCTGGTTTAATTGAGATCCCATTCAGTAAATCAATCATTGTTGCTGGATTCTATCGCCCACCAAGCTCCCCAGTGCACTTCCTCTCTGACATAACTCAAATCCTTAATAACCTACTTGCACAAAACCAAAACAGTGAACTGCTGGTCCTCGGCGATTTTAATACAGATTGGCTAAATCCTAAAAACAATAAACACTGCTCACTGTTTAAAACTTTGCAGCTAACCCAATTAATCTCCTCCCCCACTCGCATTAATATGAAAAGCCCTAACCATACCTTGCTGGACTGGATTATCTCCTCATATCCTCATAGAATACAGGAGGCAGGCGTTCTCGCTAATAGCTTTAGTGACCACTGTCTAGTGTACTGCGTGCGCAAAATAAAGGCCACCAAATCTTCCCCAAAGGTAATAACCACCAGATCTTTCAAGAAATTTATTCTTGAATCCTTCCTAAGTGATCTCAAACAGCTCCCATGGTACAGACTAAACCTAATCCCAGACCTAGACTGTGCAATTGCATACTTTCAGTCTGAGCTCCTGCAAGTCTGGAATTCCCATGCCCCACTGCATAAAGTGTGAGTAAGAGGCACCCATCTCCCCTGGGTTACAGCTGATTTTACACTAATGTACCAGCTTAGAGATTCACTATGGTCAAATTTCAAGACTACTGGTTCCATGAACGATCACTATAAATACCGAAAATGCCGGAATGCATGCACAAGACAAACAAAAATGGCTAAAGCCCATTACTTCAATGAAAATCTAAACAATAACATATCAAAGGGCAAAAAGGTATCTTACGGCGCTGTAACCACCCCTAAGTTGGCAGCACACAACCACCCCTAATAAGATATCAAACCTTAGAGACTTTTGGAAAACCATAAGTAGCATACAAGCACCCCCGTCCACTCCCAGCCGGCTGCTGTCAAAGTAAAAAACCAAACCCTGCAACACCCCCTAGATGTAGCAAATGCCTTTAATGATTATTTTGTTGGCTGTGCCACCACCCTGATTGCTAAGCTAGGAAATGACATGCAATCAGAAAGGCCGCACGCAGGTCAGGCCCCTCCAACTGTGCAAAGACCCTGTATCAGACAGGAATTCAGATTTAGACCAGTGCCTGTCAGTGTCGTTACTAAACTTCTCTGTAACCAAAACATGAAATACCAGTCTGGACCTGATCAAATTCCAGCAATGTTGCTGAAAATCAGCGCACTGGCAATTGCAAATCCTGTCGCAACCCTAATAAATGAATCACTGGCGACTGGATACATACTCAAACTCTGGAAGACTGCGAGAGTGGTACCTATCCATAAAAGTGGTGACAGTACTTTGGTATCCAACTACCGTCCGATATCGTTGCTCCCTGTAATGTCAAAAATTTAGGAAAAATGTGTCTACACACAATTACGTGATTATTATCAATCTTCAGACTATTTAACCCCGGATCAATCTGGCTTTTGTCCAAATCACTCAACTACAACCGCCCTTTTAAAAGTCTGCAATGATATCCAAGCTGGGATGGAACAAGGAAACCTAACTGGAGCATCTTCCTTGATTTTGCCAAGGCCTTTGACACAGTAGACCATGGCATCTTGTTAAAAAAACTTAAAGACTCTGGTATTGGTGATCACACGCTAACCTGGTTTCAATCATATGTATCCGACCGATCACAATATGTGTCAATTTCTGGCAGTTCCTCCCTCCGCCTCCCAGTCACTTGCTGTGTACCCCAAGGCTCAATACTCGGCCCCCTGCTATTCACAATATTCATAAATGATCTGCCCAATGTCTGCAAAGCTTCAACTGTACACATGTACGCAGACGACACCGTAATCTATACCAGCAAACCAAATCTCCCGCAGCTGGAGGCCGTGCTGCAAGAACAATTCACAGAGGTAGAAATGTGGATGGGTGATTTGCCCGTTTATTTTGCTATTATTTTAATAAATATATTTCTTCTATACAATCCTGAGCATCCTGGCCTTATTCGGCATTCGAAGGACCTTGCTGGATGTTCGGGAGATCCGGTGCTCCTTAGAAAATCACTGGCCGCTGAATACATCAAGTGTCTGATCGAGACACCACAATATGGGAGTTAATTCCTAGGGATGCACCAATACCACTTTTTTAAGACCGAGTACCGATACTTTTATTTTATGTCATGTGACCACTTTCCAATAAGAACAGACCTCATATAAAAATGCCCCCAGCTCACATGTATATACCCCCGATATATATATATATATATATATACAGAATGCCCCCAGCTCTCATGGATATTGCCCCAGCACATAGATATGCCCCAGCTCATGGATATTGCCCCCAGCTCATGGATATTGCCACCAGCTCATGGATATTGCCCCCAGCTCATGGATATTGCCACCAGCTCATGGAAATGCCCCAAAGTTCTCATGGATATTGCCCCAGCTCATGGATATGCCCCAGCTCATGGATATTGCTCCCAGCTCATGGACATTGCCCCCAGCTCATGGACATTGCCCCAGCTCATGGATATGCCCCCAGCTCATGGATATTGCCCCCAGCTCATGGATATTGCCCCCAGCTCATGGAAATGCCCCGAAGCTCTCATGGATATTGCTCCCCAGCTCATGGATATTGCCCCCAGCTCATGGAAATGCCCCGAAGCTCACATGGATATTGCCCAGCTCATGGATATGCCCCCAGCTCATAGATATTGCCCCAGCTCATGGATATTGCCCCCAGCTCATGGATATTGCCACCAGCTCATGGAAATGCCCCGAAGTTCTCATGGATATTGCCCCAGCTCATAAATATTGCTCCAGGCTCATGGACATTGCCCCCAGCTCATGGATATTGCCCCCCAGCTCATGGATATGCCCCCAAGCTCTCTTGGATATTGCCCCAGCTCATGGATATTGCCCGCAGCTAATGGATATTGCCCCAGCTCATGGATATGCCCCCAAGCTCATGGATATGCCCACAGCTCATGGATATTTGCCCCCCCAGCTCATGGATATGCCCCCAGTTCATGGATATGCCCCAAGCTCATGGATATTGCCCCCAGCTCATGGAAATGCCCCGAAGCTCACATGGATATTGCCCATCTCATGGATATGCCCCCAGCTCATAGATATTGCCCCAGCTCATGGATATTGCCCCCAGCTCATGGATATTGCCACCAGCTCATGGAAATGCCCCGAAGTTCTCATGGATATTGCCCCAGCTCATAAATATTGCTCCAGGCTCATGGACATTGCCCCCAGCTCATGGATATTGCCCCCCAGCTCATGGCTATGTCCCCATGCTCTCATGGATATTGCCCCACAGCTCATGGATATGCCCCCAAGCTCTCTTGGATATTTCCCCAGCTCATGGATATTGTCCGCAGCTAATGGATATTGCCCCAGCTCATGGATATGCCCCCAAGCTCATGGATATGCCCACAGCTCATGGATATTTGCCCCCCCAGCTCATGGATATGCCCCCAGTTCATGGATATGCCCCAAGCTCATGGATATTGCCCCACCAGCTCAGACCCCAGACCAGACATAGGGCGGCTGTTCGAATGCGCTGTCGGAATTCGGACAGCCGCCCCTGGAGCTCTCCGCGGCATACTTACCTTCCCGAGCGACGCCGACAAAGTCTTCGCGCGTGCGCTCGTTGAAGGACCCCTGCCGCGGCGATCACGTGGGACTACCACGTGATCGCGGCTGGGGTCCTTCAACGTGCGGAAGTGCAGAAACTTTACCGGCGTCGCTCAGGAAGGTAAGTATGCGGCGGAGAGTTCCAGGGGCGGCTGTTCGAATGCCGATAGAGCATGTGAACAGCCGCGCCAGCCCTTCGGATGCCGGCAAGCCGGCTCAATGCCGGCTTCCGGTATCGGGGGAATTATCGGGGGCACTGCACGAGTACCGAGTACTCCTGCAGTACCTGGTATCGGCACCGATATCGATACTAGTATCGGTATCAGTGCAACCTTATTAATTCCCTCTCTTCTTACAGAATATGTGATGACCAGATTGCTGCGCTATGATCAATTTTGCTTTCGTTTGAGGTACATATCCACTTTTAAAGAAAGAAGATAGAGAGAGAAAAGGCCACGGTCGAAAGAAGCGCTGACTCTGCCATATCTTTTTTTGCTCAACTGTACACATGTACGCAGACGACACTGTAATCTATACCAGCAAACCAAATCTCCCGCAGCTGGAGGCCGTGCTGCAAGAACAATTCACAGAGGTAGAAAAGTGGATCAAACACAACAAACTTTTTCTAAATACTGACAAAACGATGCTCTTTGGAACAAAACCTAAACTACACAAATTGCAAAATCCCCACTTACGTGTTGGGACAAAATCAAATGGCACGCTGACCACAGTCACTTCTCTCAAATATCTAGGTATGTGGTTAGACCCAAATCTATCCTTTGGCCCCACATCGAAAAACTCACATCTAAACTTTACCCCAAACTAGGTGCCCTGTACAGAAACAAATCCTGCCTGAGCCCCGCGGTAAGAAAGCAGATTGTAAAACAAATGCTTATGTCGGCTATTGAATACGGAGATGTAGTGTATGCAGCCGCCCCGCAAACACACCTTCAGAAACTTACTACATTGTATAACTCATTCTGCCGCTTTGCAATACAATGTAACTACATGACCCACCATTGTGACATGTTAAAAGAACTAAACTGGCCATCGCTGGAGTCTAAACGCACCCTTCACCTTTCCAACCTGGTGTTTAAGAGCTTTTCTGGGAAGCTGCCATCCTACCTGAATAGACTGCTCCATCCAGCAGTTCCCTCATCCTATAACCTCCGATCCAGGACCTGCCCCTTACTTACAATACCACAGTACAAAAAGAAAGTGGCTCCATCCTCATTTTCCTACAGAGCACCAGAATTATGGAATAACCTCCCAGACACCATCAAATCTTCCCCCAGTCTAAAGTCACTCAAGAGCTCCATATTAACATACCTCAATACGGAATGCACCTGTAAACATGTAACATAGTGACTATATACAGAATGCACATGTAAACATGTAACACAGTGACTATATACAGAATGCACCTGTAAACATGTAACACAGTGACTATATACAGAATGCACCTGTAAACATGTAACACAGTGACTATATACAGAATGCACATGTAAACATGTAACACAGTGACTATATACAGAATGCACCTGTAAACATGTAACACAGTGACTATATACAGAATGCACCTGTAAACATGTAACGCAGTGACTATATACAGAATGCACCTGTAAACATGTAACGCAGTGACTATATACAGAATGCACCTGTAAACATGTAACGCAGTGACTATATACAGAATGCACCTGTAAACATGTAACACAGTGATTATATACAGAATACACCTGTAAACATGTAACACAGTGACTATATATAGAATGCTCCTGTAAACATGTAACGCAGTGACTATATACAGAATGCGCCTGTAAACATGTAACCCAGTGACTATATACAGAATGCTCCTGTAAACATGTAACGCAGTGACTATATACAGAATGCACCTGTAAACATGTAACATAGTGACTATATACAGAATGCGCCTGTAAACATGTAACATAGTGAATATATACAGAATGCACCTGTAAACATGTAACATAGTGACTATATACAGAATGTGTCTGTAAACATGTAACACAGTGACTATATACAGAATGCACCTGTAAACATGTAACACAGTGACTATATACAGAATGTGCCTGTAAACATGTAACATAGTGACTATATACAGAATGCACCTGTAAACATGTAACATAGTGACTATATACAGAATGCACATTTAAACATGTAACACAGTGACTATATACAGAATGCACCTGTAAACATGTAACACAGTGACTATATACAGAATGCACCTGTAAACATGTAACGCAGTGACTATATACAGAATGCATCTGTAAACATGTAACACAGTGACTATATACAGAATGCACCTGTAACACAGTGACTATATACAAAATGCACCTGTAAACATGTAACATAGCGACTATATACAGAATGCACCTGTTAATATGTAACACAGTGACTATATACAGAATGCACCTGTTAACATGTAACACAGTGACTATATACAGAATGCACCTGTAAACATGTAACATAGTGACTATATACAGAATGCACCTGTTAACATGTAACATAGTGACTATATACAGAATGCACCTGTAAACATGTAACAGTGACTATATACAGAATGCACCTGTAAACATGTAACACAGTGACTATATACAGAATGCACCTGTAAACATGTAACACAGTGACTATATACAGAATGCACCTGTAAACATGTAACACAGTGACTATATACAGAATGCACCTGTAAACATGTAACACAGTGACAATATACAGAATGCACCTGTAAACATGTAACACAGTGACTATATACACAATGCACCTGTAACACTGTGACTATATACAGAATGCACCTGTAAACATGTAACATAGCAACTATATACAGAATGCACCTGTTAACATGTAACACAGTGACTATATACAGAATGCACCTGTTAACATGTAACACAGTGACTGTATACAGAATGCACCTGTAAACATGTAACACAGTGACTATATACAGAATGCACCTGTAAACATGTAACATAGTGACTATATACAGAATGCACCTGTAAACATGTAACACAGTGACTATATACAGAATGCACCTGTAAACATGTAACACAGTGACTATATACAGAATGCACCTGTAAACATGTAACACAGTGACTATATACAGAATGCACCTGTAAACATGTAACACAGTGACTATATACACAATGCACCTGTAACACTGTGACTATATACAGAATGCACCTGTAAACATGTAACATAGCAACTATATACAGAATGCACCTGTTAACATGTAACACAGTGACTATATACAGAATGCACCTGTTAACATGTAACACAGTGACTATATACAGAATGCACCTGTAAACATGTAACATAGTGACTATATACAGAATACACCTGTAAACCTGTAACATAGTGACTATATACAGAATGCACCTGTAAACATGTAACACAGTGACAATATACAGAATGCACCTGTAAACATGTAACAGTGACTATATACAGAATGCACCTGTTAACATGTAACATAGTGACTATATACAGAATGCACCTGTAAACATGTAACAGTGACTATATACAGAATGCACCTGTAAACATGTAACACAGTGACTATATACAGAATGCACCTGTAAACATGTAACACAGTGACTATATACAGAATGCACCTGTAAACATGTAACACAGTGACTATATACAGAATGCACCTGTAAACATGTAACACAGTGACAATATACAGAATGCACCTGTAAACATGTAACACAGTGACTATATACACAATGCACCTGTAACACTGTGACTATATACAGAATGCACCTGTAAACATGTAACATAGCAACTATATACAGAATGCACCTGTTAACATGTAACACAGTGACTATATACAGAATGCACCTGTTAACATGTAACACAGTGACTGTATACAGAATGCACCTGTAAACATGTAACACAGTGACTATATACACAATGCACCTGTAACACTGTGACTATATACAGAATGCACCTGTAAACATGTAACATAGTGACTATATACAGAATACACCTGTTAACATGTAACACAGTGACTATATACAGAATGCACCTGTAAACATGTAACATAGTGACTATATACAGAATGCACCTGTAAACCTGTAACACAGTGACTATATACAGAATGCTCCTGTAAACATGTAACACAGTGACTATATACAGAATGCGCCTGTAAACATGTAACACAGTGACTATATACAGAATGCACCTGTAAACATGTAACACAGTGACTATATACAGAATGCACCTGTAAACATGTAACATAGTGACTATATACAGAATGCACCTGTAAACATGTAACACAGTGACTATATACAGAATACACCTGTAAACATGTAACACAGTGACTATATACAGAATACACCTGTAAACATGTAACACAGTGACTATATACAGAATGCACCTGTAAACATGTAACATAGTGACTATATACAGAATACACCTGTAAACATGTAACACAGTGATATATACAGAATGCACCTGTAAACATGTAACACAGTGACTATATACAGAATGCACCTGTAAACATGTTAACATAGTGACTATATACACAGAATACACCTGTAAACATGTAACACAGTGACTATTAACAGAATACACCTGTAAACATGTAACACAGTGACTATAAACAGAATGCGCCTGTAAACATGTAACACAGTGACTATATACAGAATGCGCCTGTAAACATGTAACACTGTGACTATATACAGAATGAGCCTGTAAACATGTAACACAGTGACTATATACAGAATGTACCTGTAAACATGTAACACAGTGACTATATACAGAATGCGCCTGTAAACATGTAACACAGTGACTATATACAGAATGCACCTGTAAACATGTAACACAGTGACTATATACAGAATACACCTGTAAACATGTAACACAGTGACTATATACAGAATGTACCTGTAAACATGTAACATAATGACTATATTTCCTACATATTTATTTTCTGGGTTATTCTGTATGTTTGTGTTGTTTTTTAATATCTTGTATTTATTACTTTGTATTTCTGTAACACTTCAATGTTCTTGAACCCAGGACATACTGAAAACGAGAGAAATCTCAATGTATCCGTCCCGGTAAAATCCTTTATAAATAAATAAAAATATTCTGTATCGCAGCACAGGAGCCACGATAAAGTAATAATATGATAATAAATCTCCCAGCAATGAGTGTGTAAATTATCACACACCCGCACACCCCAAATACACAGAGGAGCCCCTAAAAACACACCCGCACACCCCAAATACACAGAGGAGCCCCTAAAAACACACCCGCACATCCCAAATATACAGAGGAGCCCCTAAAAAGACACCCGCACATCCCAAATATACAGAGGAGCCCCTAAAAAGACACCCGCACATCCCAAATATGCAGAGGAGCCCCTAAAAAGACACCAGCACACCCCAAATATGCAGAGGAGCCCCTAAAAAGACACCCGCACATCCCAAATATACAGAGGAGCCCCTAAAAAGACACCCGCACATCCCAAATATGCAGAGGAGCCCCTAAAAAGACACCAGCATGCACACCCCAAATATGCAGAGGAGCCCCTAAAAGACACCGCACATCCCAATATACAGAGGAGCCCCTAAAAAGACACCCGCACATCCCAAATATGCAGAGGAGCCCCTAAAAAGACACCCGCACATCCCAAATATGCAGAGGAGCCCCTAAAAAGACACCAGCACACCCCAAATATACAGAGGAGACCCTAAAAAGACACCTGCACACCCCAAATATGCAGAGGAGCCCCTAAAAGACACCAGCACACCCCAAATATGCAGAGGAGCCCCTAAAAAGACACCAGCACACCCCAAATATACAGAGGAGCCCCTAAAAAGACACCTGCACACCCCAAATATGCAGAGGAGACCCTAAAAACACACCCGCACATCCCAAATACACAGAGGAGCCCCTAAAAACACACCCGCACACCCCAAATACACAGAGGAGCCCCTAAAAACACACCCACACACCCCAAATAAACACACCTTCACACCCTGAATATATGGAGGAGCCCCTAAAATGACACCCGCACACCCTGACTATATGGAGGAATCCCTAAAATGACACCCGCACACCCTGAAAATATGGAGGAACGCCTAAAAGGACACCCGCACACCCTGAATATATGGAGGAACCCCTAGAAATACATCCGCACACCCTGAATATATGGAGGAACCCCTAAAAACACACCCGCACACCCTGAATATATGGAGGAACCCCTAAAAAGACACCCCCACACCCCGAATATACAGAGGAGCCCCTAAAAAGACACCCGCTTAACACCCGCACACCCCAAATATAGAGGAGCCCCTAAAAAGACACCCGCACACCCCTAATATACAGAGGAGCCCCTAAAAAGACACCTGCACACCCCAAGTATATAGAGGAGCCCCTAAAAAGACACCCGCACATCCTGAATATATGGAGGAACCCCTAAAAATACCCACACACCCTGAATGTATGGAGGAGACCCTAAAAACACACCCACACACCCTGAATATATGGAGGAACCCCTAAAAACACACCCGCACACCCTGAATATATGGAGGAGCCCCTAAAAACACAACCGCACACCCTGAATATATGGAAGAACCCCTAAAAACACACCCGCACATCCTGAATATATGGAGGAGCCCCTAAAAATACACCCGCACACCCTGAATATATGGAGGAGCCCCTAAAAACACACCCGCACACCCTGAATATATGGAGGAGCCCCTAAAAATACACCCGCACACCCTAAATATATGGAGGAACCCCTAAAAATACACCCACACACCCTGAATATATGGAGGAACCCTAAAAAGACACCCGCACACCCTGAATATATGGAGAACCCCTAAAATGACACCCCACCACCCTGATATATGGAGGAACCCCTAAAATGACATCCGCACACCCTGAATATATGGAGGAACCCCTAAAATGAACACCCGCACACCCTGAATATATGGAGGAACCCCTAAAAGGACACCCGCACCCTGAATATATGGAGGAGCCCCTAAAAATACACCCACACACCCTGAATATATGGAGGAGCCCCTAAAAACACACCCGCAACCCTGAATATATGGAGGAACCCCAAAATACACACCACACACCCTGAAATATGGAGGAGCCCCTAAAAACACACCCCACACCCTGAATAATGAGGGAACCCCTAAAAAGACACCCGCACACCCTGAATATATGGAGGAACCCCTAAGGCTAGGGTCAGACTAGCGCAGTTTTAACGTGCGTTTAGACGCACGAAATCACGGCCGTCTAGCAGCAAATGACGTCCAATGCCGGGGAACGTACGACGAACGGTCGCACGAAAGTCGTCCGCGCGCAACGCAAGTGGCCAACGAACGCATTTTTTCGAGAACGTCAAACCGCTACTACTGACGTACAGAGTGCGCTGCGTCCGCTAGCGGCGTGTGGCGTGATTAGGAGACGTCAGACGCTGCTAATGTCCGGCCAACATAACGTCCAGACACAAAAAGTGTTTTATTGATGATCCGTACAAAATCACGGACGAAAATGCGCATCGTATGACCGCTATCGCGTATTCCGGGAAAAAATACGTGCGTTCGTTCGACCGCACTTTCTCACGGGCAACGTGAAAAATGCGTTCGTCTGACCCTAGCCTAAAATGACACCCGCACACCCTGAATATATGGAGGAACCCCTAAAATGACACCCGCACACCCTGAATATATGGAGGAACGCCTAAAAGGACACCCGCACACCCTGAATATATGGAGGAACCCCTAAAAACACACCCGCACACCCTGAATATATGGAGGAAGCCCTAAAAAGACACCCACACACCCTGAATATATGGAGGAACCCCTAAAAAGACACCCGCACACCCTGAATATATGGAGGAACCCCTAAAATGACACCCGCACACCCTGAATATATGGAGGAACGCCTAAAAGGACACCCGCACACCCTGAATATATGGAGGAACCCCTAAAAACACACCCGCACACCCTGAATATATGGAGGAAGCCCTAAAAAGACACCCGCACACCCCCAAATATGCAGAGGAGCCCCTAAAAAGACACCTGCACACGCCAAATATACAGGGGAGCCCCTAAAAAGACAACTGCACACCCCAAATATGAAGAGTAGCCCCTAAAAAGACACCCGCTAAACACCCGCACACCCCAAATATAGTGGATCCCCTAAAAAGACACCCGCACATCCCAAATTTACAGAGGAGCCCCTAAAAAGACACCCACACACCCTGAATATATAGAGGAGACCCTAAAAACTCACCCACACACCCTGAATATATGGAGGAGCCCCTAAAAACACACCGACACACCCTGAATATATGGAGGAGCCCCTAAAAACACACCCGCACACCCTGAATATATGGAAGAACCCCTAAAAACACACCCGCACACCCTGAATATATAGAGGAACCCCTAAAAACACACCCGCACACCCTGAATATATGGAGGAACCCCTAAAAACACACCCACACACCCCGAATATACAGAGGATCCCCTAAAAAGACACCCGCACACCCTGAATATATGGAGGAACCCCTAAAAATACCCACACACCCTGAATGTATGGAGGAGACCCTAAAAACTCACCCACACACCCTGAATATATGGAGGAGCCCCTAAAAACACAACCGCACACCCTGAATATATGGAAGAACCCCTAAAAACACACCCACACACCCTGAATATATGGAGGAGCCCGTAAAAATACACCCGCACACCCTGAATATATGGAGGAGCCCCTAAAAACACCCCCACACACCCTGAATATATGGAGGAACCCCTAAAAAGACACCCACACACCCTGAATATCTGGAGGAACCCCTAAAAACACACCCGCACACCCTGAATATATGGAGGAACCCCTAAAAAGAAACACCCTGAATATATGGAGGAGCCCCTAAAAACACCCCCCCACACCCTGAATATATGGAGGAACCCCTAAAAATACACCCACACACCCTGAATATATGGAGGAACCCCTAAAATGACACCCGCACACCCTGAATATATGGCGGAACCCCTAAAAATACACCTGCACACCCTGAATATATGGCGGAACCCCTAAAAGGACACCCGCACACCCTGAATATATGGATGAGCCCCTAAAAAGACACCCACACACCCTGAATATATGGAGGAGCCCCTAAAAACACACCTGCACACCCTGAATATATGGAGGAGCTCCTAAAAACACACCCGCACACCCTGAATATATGGAGGAACCCCTAAAAACACACCTGCACACCCTGAATATATGGAGGAACCCCTAAAAACACACCCGCACACCCTGAATATATGGAGGAGCCCCTAAGACACCCGCACACCCTGAATATATGGAGGAACCCCTAAAATGACACCCACACACCCTGAATATATGGAGGAACCCCTAAAATGACACCCGCACACCCTGAAAATATGGAGGAACCCCTAAAAGGACACCCGCACACCCTGAATATATGGAGGAGCCCCTAAAAAGACACCCGCACACCCTGAATATATGGAGGAACCCCTTAAAAACACACCCACACACCCTGAAAATATGGAGGAACCCCTAAAAACACACCCACACACCCTGAATATATGGAGGAACCCCTAAAAACACACCCTAACTATATGGAGGAACACCTAAAAAGACACCCACACACCCTGAATATATGGAGGAACCCCTAAAAAGACACCCACACACCCTGAATATATGGAGGAACCCCTAAAAACACACCCGCACACCCTGAATATATGGAGGAACCCCTAAAAATACACCCACACACCCTGAAAATATGGAGGAACCCCTAAAAACACACCCGCACACCCTGAATATATGGAGGAACGCCTAAAAACACACCCGCACACCCTGAATATATGGAGGAACGCCTAAAAACACACCCACACACCCTGAATATACGGTTATTTAATTGGTTACTCGGGGCGGTGCGTACGTATCACAGTGTCTCGTGTAAAACATGGTGTTTCGATGGACTTGACGCCAGCCTGACCCGCATTGGATCAGTTAAAGGGGTTGTCAGCAGGTTTTCACGTTCACATTAATTAAATCCAGTTCTGGTAAAAGAAGCGTTTTAGCAGTTTAAGCGATTTCCTTATTACCAGCATACAGCGCTAGAGACGTATTTCATTGGCTGATTTCAGCATACTGCGGACTGCCTGAGCTTCCTGGGTCAGAGAGGGAGGGGGCGGTGTTATCTGCTGGGTATTATGAGGCAGGCGAGGTTATCAGCTGGGAATGCTGGGCATTATGAGGGGGCGGGGTTATCATCTGGGAAATATGAGGCAGGCGGGGTTATCAGCTGGGCATTATGAGGGGGCGGGGTTATCAGCTGGGCATTATGAGGGGGCGGGGTTATCAGCTGGGCATTATGAGGGGGCGGGGTTATCAGCTGGGCATTATGAGGGGGCGGGGTTATCAGCTGGGCAATGTGAGGCAGGCGGGCTTATCTGCTGGGTATTATGAGGGGGCGGGGTTATCAGCTGGGCAATGTGAGGCAGGCGGGCTTATCTGCTGGGTATTATGAGGGGGCGGGGTTATCAGCTGGGCAATGTGAGGCAGGCGGGGTTATCAGCTGGTCATTATGAGTGGGCGGGGTTATCAGCTGGGTGTAACGGGTGTGTACTGTATAAATATGTGTGTGTGTCTTTAAGGGACATTATATGTGTATTACACTAATTCCTTACAAACATAGATATGTTCCGGTCCCAGGGGCATTAGGTTCTTTAAAGGGTTGTTGTGAGTAGTTTTTATATTTGGTTTGAGCAGCCGTTTTGATGAGGGGGTTAATATGCTAATGAGGGATGACATCACTCTCTGTTAGTTAGATCTAGGCAGTTCCCTTCCTTCCCGGCTTATCAGAGCACGTGAGGTTTGAGAAGCAGAGGTGGAACGTCTCCTGATATATATATTCATTCCTGTATATATGTATATTATTTTATTCAGAGGAGAAGCGGCGACAGAGGCAGAGGAGTCGCCTGAAGTAAAATCCGTTCCCCAAAAAAAAGTCACATGTTGCCGGTCTCGTCCTTGCTGCACCACACCAACATCCAACACAACGCAGAGTCCATCATTACGAACGGGCGGTGAGGGTGTAGGCCGGTCACATGGGCAATGTGAGGCAGGTGGGGTTATCAGCTGGGCATTATGAGGGGGCGGGGTTATCAGCTGGACATTATGAGGGGGCGGGGTTATCAGCTGGGCATTATGAGGGGGCGGGGTTATCCGCTGGACATTGAGGGGGCGGGGTTATCAGCTGGCAATTATGAAGGGGCGGGGTTATCAGCTGGGCATTATGAGGGGGCGGGGTTATCAGCTGGGCATCATGAGGGGCGGGGTTATCAGCTGGGCAATGTGAGGCAGGTGGGTTTATCAGCTGGGCATTATGAGGGGGCGGGGTTCTGCTGGGCATTATGAGGGGGCGGGGTTATCAGCTGGGCATTATGAGGGGGCGGGGTTATCTGCTGGGCATTATGAGGGGGCGGGGTTATCTGCTGGGTATTATGAGGGGGCGGGGTTATATGCTGGGCATTATGAGGGGGCGGGGTTATCTGCTGGGTATTATGAGGGGGCGGGGTTATCTGCTGGGCATTATGAGGGGGCGGGGTTATCTGCTGGGCATTATGAGGGGGCGGGGTTATCTGCTGGGCATTATGAGGGGGCGGGGTTATCTGCTGGGCATTATGAGGGGGCGGGGTTATATGCTGGGCATTATGAGGGGTGGGTTATCTGCTGGGTATTATGAGGGGGCGGGGTTATCTGCTGGGCATTATGAGGGGGCGGTTATCAGCTGGGCATTATGAGGGGCGGGGTTATCTGCTGGGTATTATGAGGGGGCGGGGTATCTGCTGGGCATTATGAGGGGCGGGGTTATCTGCTGGGCATTATGAGGGGGCGGGGTTATCAGCTGGGCATTATGAGGGGGCGGGGTTATCAGCTGAGCATTATGAGGGGCGGGGTTATCTGCTGGGCATTATGAGGGGCGGGGTTATCAGCTGGCAATTATGAGGGGGCGGGGTTATCTGCTGGGTATTATGAGGGGGCGGGGTTATCTGCTGGGCATTATGAGGGGGCGGGGTTATCAGCTGGGCATTATGAGGGGGCGGGGTTATCTGCTGGGCATTATGAGGAGGGCGGGGTTATCTGCTGGGCATTATGAGGGGGCGGGGTTATCAGCTGGGCATTATGAGGGGGCGGGGTTATCTGCTGGGCATTATGAGGGGGCGGGGTTATCTGCTGGGCATTATGAGGGGGCGGGGTTATATGCTGGGCATTATGAGGGGGCGGGGTTATCTGCTGGGCATTATGAGGGGGCGGGGTTATCTGCTGGGTATTCAGTAATGGATGACATTATGAGGCAGGCGCGGTGCCGCTCAGGGATGGAGATCTCCCCAGGGGAGAATACAGCAATCCCTCCCCGGAGTCTGTGACCCTCGGTTCGGGGAGAAGTGGTGGGACAGGGCGGCTGATTCACTCCCTTTCCTGTTGGGAGAGGGGGGGGAGGTGCTGGGACGGGGCGTTCCAAGAGTTCTACCTCCCGGAAGCTGTATACAGATGAGTCACGTTTGGTGACGTATATGCACCGGAAGTGACGTAGTTCGCCATTGTGGCAAATTCGCTCGTAGAGCAGAACACCGCCTAACAGCACACTGAGGGATCCCCCGGCATGCACTGCACGGGACACACTGAGCATATGCTGCGCTGGCACATAGTTACCATAGAGATGCTGCGTTCAGAGCGGCTGATGGCACGTCAGAGTGGGCGGAGCTGTTCCTCTCACGGTGCACGCCGGGAGTTGTAGTTCGCGTGGAGGCGGAAGTTCTTCACTTTTGCGGTGATGGAGCCGGACGGGTAACCAGAGATCTCTCCGATTGATCCGGGCGGGAGCTGGGCACCCGAATTTCCGGTGAGACATCAAGCGGCGTCTGGGGTTAAGCAGGGGCCAATGGCAGGTACTCAAATCGCCCATAATGCTGTGCGAAAAGCTCAGTCACATTCATTGCTGGGATTGGAGGCTCTGAGAGAAAAGAGAGAGTACTGTGCCAGTAACACTGCCGGGGGGAGAGTACTGTGCCAGTAACACTGCCGGGGGGAGAGTACTGTGCCAGTAACGCTGCCGGGGGAGAGTACTGTGCCAGTAACACTGCGGGGGGGGGAGAGTACTGTGCCAGTAACACTGCGGGGGGGGGGGAGAGTACTGTGCCAGTAACACTGCCGGGGGGAGAGTTGTGCCAGTAACACTGCGGGGGGGGGGAGAGTACTGTGCCAGTAACACTGCCGGGGGGAGAGTACTGTGCCAGTAACACTGCGGGGGGGGGGGGAGAGTACTGTGCCAGTAACGCTGCCGGGGGAGAGTACTGTGCCAGTAACACTGCGGGGGGGGGAGTACTGTGCCAGTAACGCTGCCGGGGGAGAGTACTGTGCCAGTAACGCTGCCGGGGGAGAGTATTGTGCCAGTAACGCTGCCGGGGGGAGAGTATTGTGCCAGTAACACTGCGGGGGGGAGAGTACTGTGCCAGTAACACTGCGGGGGGGAGAGTATTGTGCCAGTAACACTGCGGGGGGAGAGTACTGTGCCAGTAACACTGCGGGGGGGAGAGTACTGTGCCAGTAACACTGTGGGGGGGAGAGTACTGTGCCAGTAACACTGCGGGGGGAGAGTACTGTGCCAGTAACACTGTGGGGGGGAGAGTACTGTGCCAGTAACACTGCGGGGGGAGAGTACTGTGCCAGTAACGCTGTGGGGGGGAGAGTACTGTGCCAGTAACGCGTGGGGGGGAGAGTACTGTGCCAGTAACACTGCGGGGGGAGAGTACTGTGCCAGTAACACTGCGGGGGGAGAGTACTGTGCCAGTAACGCTGCCGGGGGGAGAGTACTGTGCCAGTAACGCTGCCGGGGGAGAGTACTGTGCCAGTAACACTGGCGGGGGGGAGAGAGTATTGTGCCAGTAACACTGCGGCGGGAGAGTATTGTGCCAGTAACACGCGGGGGGGGAGAGTACTGTGCCAGTAACACTGCAGGGGGGAGAGTACTGTGCCAGTAACGCTGCCGGGGGGAGAGTACTGTGCCGTAACACTGCGGGGGGGGAGAGTGCTGTGCCGGTAACACTGCGGGGGGGGGGAGAGTGCTGTGCCGGTAACGCTGCCGGGGGGGGGACACGAGTGCTGTGCCGGTAACGCTGCCGGGGGGGGACGCGAGTGCTGTGCCGTAACGCTGCCGGGGTGGGACAAGTACTGTGCCGGTAACGCTGCCGGGGGGACAAGTACTGTGCCGGTAATGCTGCCGGGGGGGGCGAGTACTGTGCCGGTAATGCTGCCGGGGGGGACGAGTACTGTGCCGGTAATGCTGCGGGGGGGGCGAGTACTGTGCCGGTAATGCTGCCGGGGGGGGCGAGTACTGTGCCGGTAATGCTGCCGGGGGGGGACGAGTACTGTGCCGGTAATGCTGCCGGGGGGACGAGTACTGTGCCGGTAATGCTGCGGGGGGGGGGGGCGAGTACTGTGCCGGTAATGCTGCCGGGGGGGGGGCGAGTACTGTGCCGGTAATTGCCCGGGGGGGGGACGAGTACTGTGCCGGTAATGCTGCCGGGGCGGGCGAGTACTGTGCCGGTAATGCTGCCGGGGGGGGCGAGTACTGTGCCGGTAATGCTGCCGGGGGGGGGGCGAGTACTGTGCCGGTAATGCTGCCGGGGGGGGGGGGCGAGTACTGTGCCGGTAATGCTGCCGGGGGTGGCGAGTACTGTGCCGGTAATGCTGCCGGGGGGGCGAGTACTGTGCCGGTAATGCTCCGGGGGGGGCGAGTACTGTGCCGGTAATGCTGCCGGGGGGGGCGAGTACTGTGCGGTAATGCTGCCGGGGGGGGGCGAGTACTGTGCCGGTAATGCTGCCGGGGGGGGGGGGGAGTACTGTGACGGTAACGCTGCCGGGGGGGGGGGAACGAGTACTGTGCGGTTAATACTGGCAGGTTGTATGAAATTGTTTGCACTGATTCTGCGCCTGCTCAGGTGACTTCCCGTGTGTGCGGCGGGTGTGAAGGGTTAATCTGCGTGGAGGTAAGATAAGGGCTCCCAGAGGTGTTCACGCCCTGATGTGATGTGACGACCGGCTTCCACGTTTAACCAGTTTTGCTGAAAAGCCGGAGCATCCGGGCGGTGACGCCATGAAATGTCACTGCATGAGAAAGTGCTCAGCTGTTTAGTGGCGTCGCGCCCCGCCGGCTCTGCCGCCTCTCCACTACCTCCGTATAGAGCGCCCCGCCGGCTCTGCCACCTCTCCACTACCTCCGTATAGAGCACCCCGCCTCTCCACTACCTCCGTTATAGAGCGCCCCGCCGGCTCTGCCGCCTCTCCACTACCTCCGTATAGAGCACCCCGCCTCTCCACTACCTTCCGTTATAGAGCGCCCCGCCGCTCTGCCGCCTCTCCACTACCTCCGTATAGAGCACCCCGCCTCTCCACTACCTCCGTATAGAGCGCCCCGCCGGCTCTGCCACCTCTCCACTACCTCCGTATAGAGCACCCCGCCTCTCCACTACCTCCGTTATAGAGCGCCGCCGGCTCTGCCGCCTCTCCACTACCTCCGTATAGAGCGCCCCGCCGGCTCTGCCACCTCTCCACTACCTCCGTATAGAGCACCCCGCCTCTCCACTACCTCCGTTATAGAGCGCCCCGCCGGCTCTGCCGCCTCTCCACTACCTCCGTATAGAGCGCCCCGCCGGCTCTGCCGCCTCTCCACTACCTCCGTATAGAGCGCCCCGCCGGCTCTGCCACCTCTCCACTACCTCCGTATAGAGCACCCCGCCTCTCCACTACCTCCGTTATAGAGCGCCCCGCCGGCTCTGCACCTCTCCACTACCTCCGTATAGAGCACCCCGCCTCTCCACTACCTCCGTTATAGAGCGCCCCGCCGGCTCTGCCGCCTCTCCACTACCTCCGTATAGAGCGCCCCGCCGGCTCTGCCGCCTCTCCACTACCTCCGTATAGAGCGCCCCGCCGGCTCTGCCACCTCTCCACTACCTCCGTATAGAGGCACGCCCCGCCTCTCCACTACCTCCGTTATAGAGGCGCCCGCCGGCTCTGCCGCCTCTCCATTACCTCCGTATAGAGCGCCCCGCCGGCTGTGCCGCCTCTCCATTACCTCCGTATAGAGCGCCCCGCCGGCTCTGCCACCTCTCCACTACCTCCGTATAGAGCACCCCGCCTCTCCACTACCTCCGTTATAGAGCGCCCCGCCGGCTCTGCCGCCTCTCCATTACCTCCGTATAGAGCGCCCCGCCGGCTGTGCCGCCTCTCCATTACCTCCGTATAGAGCGCCCCGCCGGCTCTGCCGCCTCTCCACTACCTCCGTATAGAGCGCCCCGCCGGCTCTGCCACCTCTCCACTACCTCCGTATAGAGCGCTCTGCCGCCTCTCCATTACCTCTGTATAGAGCGTCCTGTGGATCAGAGGCACGTTTCGCAGGTTATCGGCATGGCAACAAATGTGGCTGAAATTTGGGGAAGAGCAAATAAGTAATTGCATGCGCTCAACTAAAATATGATGGGAGCCGGCGCCCGCCCGTCACACTCACTCGCACATCTTGGGGGGATGGGAGCCGCTGCCCCACTCTTGCGACGGGGGGGGGGGGTAGGAGCCATGGCAGAACATACTGAACCAGAGAAATCTCAATGTATCCTTCCTGGGGAAAAAAGCCCCGATTAACCGGCATCAAACCTAGAAATGGAGAGCTGGGGGGTGTGCGGGGGGAGAGCTGGGGGGGGGGGAGAGCTGGGCTCACAGGAGCTTCCAGTCTAGTACAGGGGTAATAGTCCCGTGCAGGGTCAGTGAGCGCACGGTATATGGCGTGCAGGTAATGTGAAGCCCCCCATGTGCCGGCGAGCGTGCTTTATCTAACGGCCGCCGCTGTGATTACAGACCAGGAGAAAGTAGGGTCTGATTCCTTCATGTGTCCTCCTGATGTTTGCTGTCTTGTCTCCTGCAGGGTCTGGCCGTCCTCACTGATGCCTTATGAAGCCCTGCTGGAATGTAAAGAGCCTATGATCCCCCTGCGGATCAGTGTGGGTGGTCTCCCCGTCCTGGCCTCCATGACAAAGACAGCAGATCCACGTTTCCGGCCACGATGGCGGGCGATCGTTATATCTGTAGTCGGGCTGGCCTTGGTTCTTCTGTTGCTCTGCTTTCATCGTTCCTCAACGCCACGACCTCTCCCCAACAACCACAACTGGAGGATAGTCCACGCAATGACTGGGGCGGTCTACAATGACACCTACCCCCTTACCCCACCACAGAAAACATCGGAGGGCTTACGGTACCAAATCGCCATCATCGCGGACTTGGACACGGATTCTCGCAGCGCCAAGGACAACACGTGGTTCAGCTACCTGAAGAGGGGCCGCTTGACCTTGTTTGACAGTGGGGATCGAGTTACTGTTGAGTGGGACAAGGAAAACGTTGTGTTGGAGACTCACCTGGCAGAGAAGGGACGCGGGATGGAGCTGTCAGAGTTGATCGTATTTAATGGCAACTTGTACACCGTGGATGATCGCACTGGGGTTGTTTACAGAGTGGAGGGGAGCAAGGCCGTGCCGTGGGTCATTCTGACCGATGGAGATGGAAGTGTGGATAAGGGTGAGTAGCTCTGTAGGACCTAATCTGGTCCATGAGACCTTGTGGGTTGCTGAGCTGAACGTGGGACGCTCTTCACGACTTTCTTTGTATTGTTTTAAAATCTTTTTATGATGTTCATTAATGTTCTGGACCTTCTCTGGTGACGGCCAGACTCAGCGCTGCGCGGAGACTTCATTCCCGCGGAGACTTCATTCCCGCGGAGACTTCATTCCCGCGGAGACTTCATTCCCGCGGAGACTTCATTCCCGCGGAGACTTCATTCCGCGGAGACTTCATTCCCGCGGAGACTTCATTCCCGCGGAGACTTCATTCCGCGGAGACTTCATTCCCGCGGAGACTTCATTCCGCGGAGACTTCATTCCCGCGGAGACTTCATTCCCGCGGAGACTTCATTCCCGCGGAGACTTCATTCCCGCGGAGACTTCATTCCCGCGGAGACTTCATTCCCGCGGAGACTTCATTCCCGCGGAGACTTCATTCCCGCGGAGACTTCATTCCCGCGGAGACTTCATTCCCGCGGAGACTTCCATGAGCAATGTCCAACGGATAAATAACCCCAACTCCACGTAAACCGCATTAAAAAGCGAAATTAACCCCTTTTCCTCCAGTGTCTCCAAATAGAATTGTGTAACGCGTCAGCAGATGAATGTCCGGACTGATAACACTGATACTCTTACTGTGCTTTAATCACTACTTTACGAGCTTCACCCACCGAGTCCCGAATCGAAATGAAACTCCCTATGAGGCCCCTGGGCCATAATGCAGCCATAACTTTCCCTATGAGGCCCCTGGGCCATAACTTTCCCTATGAGGCCCCAGGGCCATAATGTAGCCATAACTTTCCCTATGAGGCCCCTGGGCCATAACGTATCCATAACTTTCCCTATGGATACGTTATGGCCCTGGGGCCTCATAGGGAAAGTTATGGATACGTTATGGCCCTGGGGCCTCATAACTTTCCCTATGAAGCCCCAGGACCATAATGTATCCATAACTTTCCCTATGAGGCCCCAGGGCCATAATGTAGCCATAACTTTCCCTATGAGGCCCCTGGGCCATAACTTTCCCTATGAGGCCCCTGGGCCATAATGTATCCATAACTTTCCCTATGAAGCCCCAGGGCCATAATGTATCCATAACTTTCCCTATGAAGCCCCAGGGCCATAATGTATCCATAACTTTTCCTATGAAGCCCCAGGGCCATAATGTATCCATAACTTTCCCTATGAAGCCCCAGGGCCATAACGTATCCATAACTTTCCCTATGAAGCCCCAGGGCCATAACGTATCCATAACTTTCCCTATGAGGCCCCAGGGCCATAACGTATCCATAACTTTCCCTATGAAGCCCCAGGGCCATAACGTATCCATAACTTTCCCTATGAGGCCCCAGGGCCATAACGTATCCATAACTTTCCCTATGAAGCCCAGGGCCATAACGTATCCATAACTTTCCCTATGAAGCCCCAGGGCCATAACGTATCCATAACTTTCCCTATGAAGCCCCAGGGCCATAACGTATCCATAACTTTCCCTATGAGGCCCCAGGGCCATAACGTATCCATAACTTTCCCTATGAGGCCCCTGGGCCATAACGTATCCATAACTTTCCCTATGAAGCCCCAGGGCCATAATGTATCCATAACTTTCCCTATGAAGCCCCAGGGCCATAACGTATCCATAACTTTCCCTATGAGGCCCCAGGGCCATAACGTATCCATAACTTTCCCTATTGAAGCCCCAGGGCCATAACGTATCCATAACTTTCCCTATGAAGCCCCAGGGCCATAACGTATCCATAACTTTCCCTATGAAGCCCCAGGGCCATAACGTATCCATAACTTTCCCTATGAGGCCCCAGGGCCATAACGTATCCATAACTTTCCCTATGAGGCCCCTGGGCCATAACGTATCCATAACTTTCCCTATGAAGCCCCAGGGCCATAATGTATCCATAACTTTCCCTATGAAGCCCCAGGGCCATAACGTATCCATAACTTTCCCTATGAAGCCCCAGGGCCATAATGTATCCATAACTTTCCCTATGAAGCCCCAGGGCCATAACGTATCCATAACTTTCCCTATGAGGCCCCAGGGCCATAACGTATCCATAACTTTCCCTATGAAGCCCCAGGGCCATAATGTATCCATAACTTTCCCTATGAAGCCCCAGGGCCATAACGTATCCATAACTTTCCCTATGAGCCCCAGGGCCATAACGTATCCATAACTTTCCCTATGAGGCCCCAGGGCCATAACGTATCCATAACTTTCCCTATGAGGCCCCAGGGCCATAACGTATCCATAACTTTCCCTATGAGGCCCCAGGGCCATAACGTATCCATAACTTTCCCTATGAAGCCCCAGGGCCATAACGTATCCATAACTTTCCCTATGAGGCCCCTGGGCCATAACGTATCCATAACTTTCCCTATGGATACGTTATGGCCCTGGGGCCTCATAGGGAAAGTTATGGATACGTTATGGCCCTGGGGCCTCATAACTTTCCCTATGAAGTCCCAGGACCATAATGTATCCATAACTTTCCCTATGGCCCCAGGGCCATAATGTAGCCATAACTTTCCCTATGAGGCCCCTGGCCATAACTTTCCCTATGAGGCCCCTGGGCCATAATCTATCCATAACTTTCCCTATGAAGCCCCAGGACCATAATGTATCCATAACTTTCCCTATGAAGCCCAGGGCCATAATGTATCCATAACTTTCCCTATGAGGCCCCAGGGCCATAACGTATCCATAACTTTCCCTATGAGGCCCAGGGCCATAACGTATCCATAACTTTCCCTATGAAGCCCCAGGGCCATAACGTATCCATAACTTTTCCTATGAAGCCCCAGGGCCATAACGTATCCATAACTTTCCCTATGAAGCCCCAGGGCCATAACGTATCCATAACTTTCCCTATGAGGCCCCAGGGCCATAACGTATCCATAACTTTCCCTATGAGGCCCTGGGCCATAACGTATCCATAACTTTCCCTATGAGGCCCCTGGGCCATAACGTATCCATAACTTTCCCTATGAAGCCCCAGGGCCATAACGTATCCATAACTTTCCCTATGAGGCCCCTGGGCCATAACGTATCCATAACTTTCCCTATGAGGCCCCTGGGCCATAACGTATCCATAACTTTCCCTATGAGGCCCCTGGGCCATAACGTATCCATAACTTTCCCTATGAAGCCCCAGGGCCATAACGTATCCATAACTTTCCCTATGAGCCCCAGGGCCATAATGTATCCATAACTTTCCCTATGAAGCCCCAGGGCCATAACGTATCCATAACTTTCCCTATGAAGCCCCAGGGCCATAACGTATCCATAACTTTCCCTATGAGGCCCCTGGGCCATAACGTATCCATAACTTTTCCTATGAGGCCCCAGGGCCAACGTATCCATAACTTTCCCTATGAGGCCCCTGGGCCATAACGTATCCATAACTTTCCCTATGAGGCCCCAGGGCCATAACGTATCCATAACTTTCCCTATGAAGCCCCAGGGCCATAACGTATCCATAACTTTCCCTATGAAGCCCCAGGGCCATAACGTATCCATAACTTTCCCTATGAGGCCCCAGGGCCATAACGTATCCATAACTTTCCCTATGAGGCCCCTGGGCCATAACGTATCCATAACTTCCCTATGAAGCCCCAGGGCCATAATGTATCCATAACTTTCCCTATGAAGCCCCAGGGCCATAACGTATCCATAACTTTCCCTATGAAGCCCAGGGCCATAATGTATCCATAACTTTCCCTATGAAGCCCCAGGGCCATAACGTATCCATAACTTTCCCTATGAGGCCCCAGGGCCATAACGTATCCATAACTTTCCCTATGAAGCCCCAGGGCCATAATGTATCCATAACTTTCCCTATGAAGCCCCAGGGCCATAACGTATCCATAACTTTCCCTATGAGGCCCCAGGGCCATAACGTATCCATAACTTTCCCTATGAGGCCCCAGGGCCATAACGTATCCATAACTTTCCCTATGAGGCCCCAGGGCCATAACGTATCCATAACTTTCCCTATGAAGCCCCAGGGCCATAACGTATCCATAACTTTCCCTTGGAGGCCCCTGGGCCATAACGTATCCATAACTTTCCCTATGGATACGTTATGGCCCTGGGGCCTCATAGGAAAGTTATGGATACGTTATGGCCCTGGGGCCTCATAACTTTCCCTATGAAGTCCCAGGACCATAATGTATCCATAACTTTCCCTATGAGGCCCCAGGGCCATAATGTAGCCATAACTTTCCCTATGAGGCCCCTGGGCCATAACTTTCCCTATGAGGCCCCTGGGCCATAATCTATCCATAACTTTCCCTATGAAGCCCCAGGACCATAATGTATCCATAACTTTCCCTATGAAGCCCCAGGGCCATAATGTATCCATAACTTTCCCTATGAGGCCCCAGGGCCATAACGTATCCATAACTTTCCCTATGAGGCCCCAGGGCCATAACGTATCCATAACTTTCCCTATGAAGCCCCAGGGCCATAACGTATCCATAACTTTCCCTATGAAGCCCCAGGGCCATAACGTATCCATAACTTTCCCTATGAAGCCCCAGGGCCATAACGTATCCATAACTTTCCCTATGAGGCCCCTGGGCCATAACGTATCCATAACTTTCCCTATGAGGCCCCAGGGCCATAACGTATCCATAACTTTCCCTATGAGGCCCCTGGGCCATAACGTATCCATAACTTTCCCTATGAGGCCCCTGGCCATAACGTATCCATAACTTTCCCTATGAAGCCCCAGGGCCATAACGTATCCATAACTTTCCCTATGAGGCCCCTGGGCCATAACGTATCCATAACTTTCCCTATGAGGCCCCTGGCCATAACGTATCCATAACTTTCCCTATGAAGCCCCAGGGCCATAACGTATCCATAACTTTCCCTATGAGGCCCCAGGGCCATAATGTATCCATAACTTTCCCTATGAAGCCCCAGGGCCATAACGTATCCATAACTTTCCCTATGAAGCCCCAGGGCCATAACGTATCCATAACTTCCCTATGAAGCCCCAGGGCCATAACGTATCCATAACTTCCCTATGAGGCCCCTGGGCCATAACGTATCCATAACTTTCCCTATGAGGCCCCAGGGCCATAACGTATCCATAACTTTCCCTATGAGGCCCTGGGCCATAACGTATCCATAACTTTCCCTATGAGGCCCCTGGGCTAACGTATCCATAACTTTCCCTATGAAGCCCCAGGGCCATAACGTATCCATAACTTTCCCTATGAGGCCCCTGGGCCATAACGTATCCATAACTTTCCCTATGAGGCCCCTGGGCCATAACGTATCCATAACTTTCCCTATGAGGCCCCTGGGCCATAACGTATCCATAACTTTCCCTATGAAGCCCCAGGGCCATAACGTATCCATAACTTTCCCTATGAAGCCCCAGGGCCATAACGTATCCATAACTTTCCCTATGAGGCCCCAGGCGCATAACGTATCCATAACTTTCCCTATGAAGCCCCAGGGCCATAACGTATCCATAACTTTCCCTATGAGGCCCCAGGGCCATAACGTATCCATAACTTTCCCTATGAGGCCCCAGGGCCATAACGTATCCATAACTTTCCCTATGAGGCCCCTGGGCCATAACGTATCCATAACTTTCCCTATGAGGCCCCTGGGCTTCCTTTTGTCTTAAGTTTTACTCAGTCGCCTCCACGTCTCGGTGGTTTCACCTAATCCACCACCTGGAAGCGCAGTTGAGATACAGGATGATTCTCTTTCATAAAATGCTCAGGAGCTGCCGGGTCTTATCGTTGAGTGGAGTTTAATGATCTTCTCCTTCCTTGTGGTTTATCTTACATATAAGAGGCCACAAGGTCATTTGAGCACATTGATGACATGAGAAGTTTCATATACGGGGATTATTTGACCACAATACGGACGAGACTTCTTATCTCCTCCTCGTATCACAGCAATGCAACAACTGCATTGGAGACATGGGAAAGTACCACAAACCTTTCATCCCAAAAACCTTTGACATTTTTCTGATAATGGACCAACATCCATCCTCGCCAACATGTCTCTTAAATCCTTATTTCTCCTGAATGGACAAAGTGGTGGAGAATGAAACTCCTCCGTGTCAGGAAAAACCTTCAGCTAAAAGGCTCCGGGGTTTGTGTAGGATGTGACTGATTTTGCTACTCCCTCGATTTATACAAAGGGCGCCCGAGGTGTAGAAATCCTACGTCTCCAACAACTGTGCCCTATGTGACTCCACTTCCAATAGAGAGCGGGGTGACCCCCCCCCCCCCATCTACCAACGTTTACTGCATTTCCCCCTGTCTTATCCCCAATGTTTCCAAACTAGAGATGTTCCCAGCTAACCTAGTGGATCGACTCTTGGGCAGTGGATCGATCGTGTTCTTGGGATGGAAACTAGAATACAGAAGCAACCTGTGAAAAATCCCCAGGTTTAATGTAAAGATTGTTCTTCTTTGATCTTAAATACTAAGGGTCAAGGTCCAAAAAATTGATCTATTGACTGTGAAAATGTCCTTGTGAACTGGATGGACGGACAGATTCCATTAATTTCTTTATGGAATCTCTCAAGCTCTTCTTGAGGGCCTCTCCATATGCCAAACACATCATCAATGAAACTCCACCCCGTGGTGACATGTTTCTTGGACAAATCATGAGAATATACAGTTGTGTTCAAAATTATTCAAGCCCCACTGAAATTGAGTGTTTTGGCCAGTTTGACATTGATTTTGATCATTCAGTCATCTTGCTTACAATTAAATCAAAGAGGCACGTGTAGGTCAGACAAATATAACATAACATTTATAATGAAATAACCACAAATGTCTTTTCTGCGCTCACATCATTATCAGTTTTATTCAACCCCCAAGTGACATTCAATCTTAGTACTTAGTACAACATCCTTTTACAGTTATAACAGCTTTTAAACGTGAAGCATAGCTTGTCACAAGTGTCTTGCAGCCATCTACGGGTATCTTCGCCCATTCGTCATGGGCAAAAGCCTCCAGTTCAGTCACATTCTTAGGCTTGCGCACTGCAACTGCTTTCTTTAAGTCCCACCAGAGGTTCTCAGTCGGATTTAAGTCAGGTGACTGCGATGGCCACTCCAAAATGTTCCAGCCTTTAATCTGCAACCATGCTCTAGTGGACTTGGAGGTATGCTTGGGATCATTGTCCTGTTGAAAGGTCCAACGTCTCCCAAGCCTCAGGTTTGTGACGGACTGCATCACATTGTCATCCAATATCTCCTGGTACTGAAGAGAATTCATGGTACCTTGCACACGCTGAAGCTTCCCTGTACCTGCAGAAGCAAAACAGCCCCAAAGCATGATTGACCCCCCGCCATGCTTCACAGTAGGCAAGGTGTTCTTTTCTTCATAGGCCTTGTTCTTCCTCCTCCAAACATAGCGTTGATCCATGGGCCCAAACAGTTCTAATTTTGTTTAATCAGTCCACAGAACACTATCCCAAAACTTCTGTGGTTTGTCCACATGACTTTTGGCATACTGCAGTCGACTCTTCTTATTCTTTGGAGACAGCAAGGGGGTGCGCCTGGGAGTTCTGGCATGGAGGCCTTCATTACGCAGTGTGCGCCGTATTGTCTGAGCTGAAACTTCAGTACCCACATGTGACAAATCTTTTCTCAGTTCCTCAGCAGTCACACGGGGACTTTTCTCCACTCTACGCTTCAGGTAGCGCACAGCAGTCGAAGTCAGCATCTTCTTTCTGCCACGACCAGGTAGCGTTTCAACAGTGCCCTTTGCCTTGAATTTGCGAATGATGCTTCCTATGGTCTCTCTTGGTATGTTTAACATCTTTGCAATCTTCTTATAGCCATTGCCCTTCCTGTGAAGAGTAATCACCTCTTCTCTTGTCTTCCTGGACCATTCTCTTGACTTCACCATGTTTGTAACCACACCAGTAAATGTCTAGAAGGAGCTGAGTATCACAGTCATTTTAAAGCTGCCTAATTGGTGCTTATTATGCTTTATTGCTGCTCCGTGACATCCACAGGTGTTTTCAATACCTGATTGAAAACACTTGAGGCTAGGGTCAGAGTGGGGCAGTCGGAACGCGCGTGCAGGCGCACTAAATCACGGCGGCAGTAGCAGCACATAACGGCCAATGACGGCCAATATACGCAGTACGTGCGTACAAAGGTGCGCCGACACCACGCAACCGGCAAATGAACGCATTTTTCTCAGAACGTGAAACCGCTGCTACTGACGTACAAAGTGCGCTGCGGCCGCATGGCAGCGTGTGTGCGTGATTAGGAGACGTCAGACGCTGCTAGTGTGCGGCCTACATAACGTTCAAACAGCCGGATTTCCCTAGACTTCTTTTTACCCCACCGTCATGAAATACGTCCAGAATTGCGCATCGTCTGACCACTTAAGCGTATTCCGTGAAAAAATGCGTGCGCACGCATCGACGTACATTTTGACGGTGGCCGCAGAAAATGCGCTCATCTGTCCCTAGCCTTAAGGGGTTGAATAATTGTGTCAATGAAGAATTCACAAAAGAAACATTTACTACTGTATTACAAAACCAATTGATGTCATTTTAGTTGCATATGGTTCTTTAAAAAGTCCTTGTAGGATTTCATTCTGAATACAATTACAAATGTCACTAAATTCCCTAAAACCCTTTACAGCATTGGGGGGTGAATAATTTTGAACATAACTGTATGTGGTGCGTGATACATTATGGTGCGTCCATAAATAAATTGGCATATGAAGGTGCCATATTGGATCCCATGGTGGAACCTGCCCCGCTGTATCACAAATCAAACGCTGTGGTTGGGATAAGGGAAAGTAAAATGTAATTTTGCCCGATATTTGCCACTTCTAACGCGTGGGAGCCACAAGTGACCTGCGAGCGTATGGAAGTGTCTGTGGTACCTTTTAGATTGCCGGCTTACAGTCTCTTACTCTCTGCTCTGACATCATTCAGGATTTAGTAACAGTAGCAGCTGAGCACTGTAAGATTTACAGACATTCTTTGAAGTCTGCCCCGTCTGAGGGCGCTTTGCACATGCTCAGTTCTGACCCTTCAAGAGGTTTCTGAAGTCGACCATTTACTCTCCTTGTGGACAATCTCTAGCACTGACGTCCTGTACAGAATCGGAGGGTTCGCAGCCTCTCATTGGCTTAAAGGGACCTAATGACACTGTTGGGTGATATTTAGGGGCCAAGTGACCCGTCTGTGTGACATAAGCTTAGTAAGTGATCTTGATATCCAACCAAAGGACTTAATGTTGAGTGGACGGACACAGCTGGTTGACTTGTGGTGTCTGGCCTGGTGTCCCACCCTCCTGAAACCTCACCTGTTGCCACTGTTTTAACACATGTGACTTTTCTAATGTTATGCATTCATGTGGTTGTTGTTTTTCCATTCTACTCATCCTGTCTCTCGTTTGGTTTGCTCCAGGGTTTAAGGCAGAGTGGCTGTCGGTAAGGGACGAGCAGCTTTACGTGGGCGGGCTGGGCAAGGAATGGACCACCACATCCGGGAAAGTGCTGAACGAAAACCCAGAGTGGGTAAAAGTGGTCGGGCTGAGAGGTGATGTTCAGCATCTCAACTGGGTGTCCAACTACAACGCCCTGAGAGCCGCGGCCGGGATCCAGCCTCCAGGTAATGAATCTCCAGTGTGGTGGGTGTTCATCCCATATGCTACAGAAGAAGCTGTCATTGGTTTAATGTCCTCCTGTCGCGTATGTGTGTGCCTCTACAAACCTTGTGTATATAATTCACCCGATTATACCTAGACCAGGGATGGTGGCCCATGGCACCCCAGATGTTTAAGGAGTACATGTCCCATGATGCTTAGTCACACACAAGGCTGGTTTAGCATCATGGAGCGTGTAGATCAGAAATATCTGGAGTGCCGAGGTCTGCCATCTCTGGTGTAGATTGCAGTTTTTGGAGGTTTTTCTGGGTCATAATCTTCCCTTTTTGTGTCTTCCTTTTGTTCCTCACAGGATACCTGATCCACGAGTCTGGGGCATGGAGCGACACGCTGCAGAGCTGGTTCTTCCTCCCGCGCAGAGCCAGCCATGAACGATACAGCGAGAAAGAGGATGAACAAAGAGGTGCAAACCTTCTGCTCCGAGCCACCCATGACTTCTCCGATATATCCATGTCCCACGTCGGGCCACAGATCCCCACCCACGGCTTCTCTTCCTTTAAATTCATCCCCGGCACCGACGATCAGATCATTGTGGCACTTAAATCCGAAGAGGACAATGGCAAGGTGGCCACCTACATCACCGTGTTTTTCCTGGACGGCCGAGTCTTGCTGCAGGAAACTAAGATCGGGGATGTTAAATATGAAGGAATTGAGTTTATCTGAGGTGACTTTGGGGGTCTTTGCTTTTGATTCAGCTGCCCCCTGTTTCCCGCGGGGTGCACCGGGGTCAATACGACCAATCGGAGGGTTCTCTGCGGTTTGATTGTGTAAAATAACTTAATCCTCAAACTGTCTGTGAATCCGGGAGGTGCTATTTATTCAATGATTTATTATTTATGAAGCGTATGCCGGGGGAGATCCGCCTCGTTACCTGCGGGGGAGATCCGCCTCGTTACCTGCGGGGGAGATCCGCCTCGTTACCTGCGGGGGAGATCCGCCTCGTTACCTGCGGGGGAGATCCGCCTCGTTACCTGCGGGGGAGATCCGCCTCGTTACCTGCGGGGGAGATCCGCCTCGTTACCTGCGGGGGAGATCCGCCTCGTTACCTGCGGGGGAGATCCGCCTCGTTACCTGCGGGGGAGATCCGCCTCGTTACCTGCGGGGGAGATCCGCCTCGTTACTAGCTGCTCGGTTGTGACTGTGTCGGAAGGTGATGATCTCAGACTTTTATTAAATGGTGTTTTGTTTTTTTTGTTCTGGATATTTTATTCAAGGCCGAGCATGAACATACACACCACACACACCACACCAGAGCGGCTGCTTCCCCTGAACATGCATTATTCATAAGCAGCCTCTGAGTGATTACGCCTCGTTTTAATAAAGGTTTAAATCGCCCAATTTCAGATTGATCTGTGGAGAATTCGGTGTGATCTGATCATACATGGCGTAAACCAGGACGACAATGTACCCCTGCCCCCCCCCTACCAGGTCCTATGAGATTAACCTGCTTCCTAGGCCTCCCTGACCCCTTGACACTTAGGGTATGGTGGGGTCCAGATTGCAGGACCTCTGTAAGCCTTGCACTGCAGAGAGCTCCAGGAGGATGTACGGCTTTGGTAATTTATTTCATATTTTTTTTGGCTCAGTTTTCATCCTTTCCCTTAGTTAATGGGACAATTTATGTAAGATCGGAAGAATGGACTGCCCGACCCCCCCCCCCCCCCGCGGCAGACCTACAAGCCCGCCGGGGGAAAAAAAACGGAAAATTGGGGGAAAAACTTGTTTTTTTTTCCGGGGGTAAAGAAAGGAAAGTGTGATATGTTCTTATCCAAAGATATATACTACGTCTAATGATATGGTATTAATCTATATAACATTCGGAGCTTAATGAAAGAGGTAATGATTTAACACTTTAAAGTCTCAGACAAGTTCTCTCGGCATGAAAAACAGAAATCCGGGAATACAATACAAGTAACACGTCTCAATGCGACACTCGGACAACAAAAATATGCATTTCAGCCTCTAGGGGGCGCTGCAGGGAGAAGGCTTCAGTTTAGCATGATTGGGAGCTCCATCTTGTACCTCCTTACAGTGGTTGTTAGGATACGGTTGATAATTAAGGCCTGAGAAGAAAGAAACTGACCGGTAAGAGGTTAAATTTGTCCCTATTTGATCCCCATTAAAGGTCTCCCCAGTACAGTCTGGGATTCTGCAAATCCTATCCCTCCTGCAACACGGTGACAAGGTCTCTGCACATCATGACCTCTGACCCCTCCTGCATCTCACTCCCTGCAGATTCTGCATCTTCTGCTGCTGCTGTGACAGAATCTGCTCTGTGTTTACTAATATTCACACCAAATCAAGAAACAAACCGACCCGGAGAAAAGCTTGTTTCAATCCGTGCAAACATTACGTTTATATAAGTCAATGAGAAAAATGACAAATATGGAGGAAAAAGAAACAGAAAATGAGATTAAATTGCACGTATTGTATATGTTGTCTTTTGTTTCTTTTACTCTATTTTTGTTAAAGCTTTGCTCGAAAGTTAAACCTCAACATGGATCTTAAATATTGATGTATCCAGATCCTACAGACACAAATAATGCAGTCACTTCCTTTTGTTATTGGTGCTACGGGGCAAATTTGATCTAGAAATATATATATTTTCAGGTGCAAGACTATGCCAATCAGGGCTCAGAGTCCTGATTGGGCAAATTTTGTCCCGCAGCACACTATATAAGGTTTCCCCGCAGCCCCAGCGTGTGTTTTTTGCAGGAGTGAATCAGAGAGGAGAGGAGATCGTTGCATATCAGGCTGTATCACAGCCTTATACCAGAGTTCTGGAAGTTGGAATCTGTGTGTTGGCACTGCAAAGGCTATCACTGACTGAGATACCAGTCAGTGCCAGTCATATAGCCTTTGCAGTGCCAATACACAGATTAAAATTCCCAGAACTCTGATATAAATCAGTGATGCACCCTGATAGCCTTTGCAGTGCCAATACACAGATTATCAGGGTGTATCACTGATTTATACCAGAGTTCTGGGAATTTTAATCTGTGTCTTGGCACTGCCAGCTATCAGGGACAGGGTGTATCACTGAGTTATAGCATAGTTCTGAATATCTTTTAATCTAGATAACACAGTTGATTCAGAGTTCTGCATATCTCCAATCTATATACCAGAGTTGAATCAGAGTTCTGTATATCTTTAATCTATAGATCACTCACCATGTCAGAAAGACCAAAAAGGACAGGCAGACGCTCCCAGAAATAGATAAGAGGACAAGCAGCCTCTGTGTCGGGAGGCTGTGCCTCTGGTCGTCGTGGACGTGGTGCATCCTCTGCAGGGGCACGCTTGTCCTTTCTAACTGGTGCTGGCCGTCTTAAGCAGCAGCAACATACAGAGGATTTGGTGGATTGGCTAACCAGGCCACCCTCATCCTCCCAGTCCTCTGACAGCCAGGCTTGTAGTGGATTACAGTCCACCTCAACTGCCAAAACATCTAATGCAGCCTCCATGTCCACAGCTACTCCTGCCGTAGCCTCACCATCATACCTGGAGGAGTCAGCTGAATTGTTTTGAGTATCCTGAGGACGAGCAACAGCACTAGTGGCCTGCTCTACGGTGGGGGCCCGCTCCGGTCTCACAAGGTTTTTGCTTGTGCCATTACAGGGATGAATACTCCATATGCAAATCAGTCTGCTCTCACCCAATGAGGGTGGCTAGTACTGACTGCCAAGGACGTCATCCCTGCACGAGAGGTGCAGCAACCACCTACGATCGTTTTGGCCTTGTTAGGCCTCGTCAGGAGGGTATAGCTGACACCCCTCTAGGCACATCAAGCAAGGGGTCCACGTCTGGATGACCCTGTATACTTCTAGTGAGAGAAGGGGGGGTGTGAGGATCCTGAGGACGAGCAACAGCACTAGTGGCCTGCTCTACGGTGGGGGCCTGCTCAGGTCTCACAAGGTTTATTAGTGCCGTTGCTCGTTCTCAGGACCCTCGCAAACCCCTCTTCTCCTCATTATTAGTCTACAGGGTTATCCAGACGTGGACCCCTTGCTTGGTGTGCAGGGATGATGTTCTTGGCAGTCAGCACTGACCACCCTATTTTGGGTGAGAGCAGGCTGATTTGCATATGGAGCATTCATCCCTGTAATGGCACATACAAGCTAAAACCTTGTGAGACCTGAGCGGGCCCCCACCATAGAGCAGGCCATTAGTGCCGTTGCTCGTTCTCAGGACCCTCGCAAACCCCTCTTCTCACGAATTGTATGACTACAATGACAGTGACATGCTGCGGGAGGATGCGCAGCAACTCCAGTGCTCTGATTCAATCTCTGAGGTTGAGGAAGGGAGTATAATGAACCTAGAGGAAGGGGGTGCCAGTGACACACAAATAACTGGCACTCCTGTTGCCCCAGCAGCTGCAGCATACTGCCAAGTTGGCTCCAGTGAAGACGAGATGGGGGTGATGACAATGATGATGAGGTCACTGACTCCACCTGGGTGCCTGATCGAACAGAGGAATCAAATGAGGAGGAGGCACAACAAACACGAGGCACAACGTCCTCTATGACCAATCGTAGCACTAGCCAGTCCAAGGCATCAGATGTCAGAGCTGCTCAGGTGCAGAGCGCTGTTGTCTCATAGCACACGTGCAGGAACTCTGCTGTCTGAGAGTTCTTCACAAAATGTGCAGCAAACTGCAGCATTGCTATTTGTAAGCTATGTCTGAAGAGGATCAAGCGTGGGAAAAACATCACACACTTGGGTACCACGTGCTTGATAAGACATATGACCACCTGCCACGCATCCCGTTGGCACAACACTTTGCATAGGTCCTCATCCTCATCTGTCTCTACCCCCACTATATGTCCGGCCATGTCATTGCCTACAATCTCCACTCACAGGGATGATGCTACAGTAATGGGTGTACCAGGTCCGTCCTCAGAATGTGACAGCATCCCATCAGCTGCAGATTTACGCAGTCAGATTTCATTGCCCCAGCTGTTGCAGCATAAGAAAAATTATAGTCCCAACCATCCCCTTGCACAGCGTCTAAATGCCAGCTTGGCAAAATTACTCGCATTACAGCTGCTGCCTTTCCAGCTGGTGGACTCTGCCTCCTTCCATGAATTTGCCGAATGTGCTGTACCACAGTGGCAGGTTCCAAAACGCCAGTTCTTTTCACGGAAGGCTATACCAGCACGTGGAAGACAATGTTATGGAGTCATTGGGAAAGGCAGTCAGCAGCAAGGTGCACATTACTTTAGACACGTGGTCCAGCAAGCATGGACAGGGCCGTTACATTTCCTTTACGGCACACTGGGTAACTCTGCTTGCAGCTGGGAGGGATCCAGGACGGGACTCTGTGCTGGAGCTTGTTCATCCACCACGCTTCCAGAAAGCTGCTTATATGAGGTCTGTCTGCTCCACCACCTCCTCCTCCGTCTCTGGCGAAGTGGCAGTTAAACCGACGCGTGTCATGGGCTTCGCATTGGCTCAAGCAAAAAGATGCCATACTGTGCTTGAGATGGTTTGTTTAGGGGACAGGAGCCACATCGGGCCAGAAATTTTGTCAGCTCTGCAGGGGCAGGCGCAGAGATGGTTAACACCATACCAGCTTGAGCTGGGAATGGTCCTCTGTGATAATGGCAGCAACCTTCTCTCCGCCCTACGCCTGGGTAAGTTGACGCATGTACCATGCCTAGCACACGTCATAAATCTGGTGGTACAGTGTTTCCTAACCAGGTACCCAGGGCTGGCAGAGCTTCTCAGCCAGACCAGAAAAGTCTGCAGCCACTTCAGGTGATCATTCCCAGCAAGTGTTCACCTGACAGAAATTCAAAGAGAATTCCACCTTCCCACAAACCGTCTAATCTGTGACATGCCCACCAGCTGGAACTCGACATTGGCAATGCTGCAGCGTCTGCACAAGCAGCAGAGGGCCATCAATGAGTACCTGTGTGAGTATGGCCTTAGGACAGGTTCAGGTCAACTTGCCCCCCCCGCAGTGGCTGATGATCAAGGATGCATGCACTGTACTGTCACCATTTGAGGAGGCAACGAGGATGGTGAGCAGGGACAGTGCATGCATCAGTGACACAATTCCTTTAGTGTTCCTGCTGGAGCGCACCCTGCAGGGAATTATAGATGTGGCACTAGAGGCAGAGGAGTGGGAGGAAGAGGAGGACTTCCCTAGCTCTCAAGGCCCCAGTCTTTACATAGACAGCATTCCTGCGGGTCCTCAGATCAGACATGAGGAGGAATATTTAAGTTGTGGGGGCATTGAAAGTGGGGATTCCTCAAGGGAGGGTTTTGTGTCCCCAGAAACCCAAGGACTAGTACGTGGCTGGGAGGAGGTAGTGCATGATATGGTCATCCTCATCGGCCAGGAACACTCGGAAGCTAATGCCACCTCCAACCTAGGCTGAATGGGCTCACTTATCCTGCAAAGCCTGCTAAAAGACCCCAGGATTCGTGCTATCAAGGAGAGAGATCATTACTGGTTGGCAACCCTTCTTGATCCACGATACAAGGGTAAGGTTGCAGAGCTCATCCTGCCCTCAGAGAGGGAGGACAGGATGAAACAACTTGAGGACGCTCTAAAGCGACACTTGTGTAACACCTTTCCAGGCACTGGTAGGTTACCAAGTGATGACACAGGTGCTTGTGAGGCTGCGGTTGATCAGAGGAATAGCGGTGAAGGGGGCCGCTTGACTGATGCCTTTTCCAATTTTTTTAGTCCACGACGCCCAGGGACGTCAAATGTAGGCACCCATTGCCAGCGTCTTCACCATATGGTGCAGGACTACCTAGGGGCAAGGGCAGACCTGGATACCTTTACAGCAGATGATCCACTGGCTTACTGGGTGTTGAGATTGGATCACTGGCCAGAACTTAGCCAATATGCCATGCAGCTACTAGGTTGCCCTTCATCCAGCGTTCTTTCTGAAAGGACGTTCAGTGCCGCTGGAGGTTTTGTCACAGACAAAAGAGTGCGTCTGTCCACCGACTCTGTAGACCGGCTGACGTTTATAAAAATGAATCAGTCCTGGATCAGCAGCTATCAATCCCCTGATGCTGACGTAACTGAATAGATCGGGGATCTCTTCTGCATTCCCAAAACCTCCACCACTGTACTATTCCACAATACCTCAGAGGGGTTACGTTGTGAAGGCACTAGCTGGCACCAAAGGCCCAATATTTGGGTGCACTGATGCGTGTACCAGAGTCATATCATTTTAATATTTGACGGCAGGGTCCACCCCTGCACTCTTCCACAATACCTCAGAGGGGTTGCGGTGTGAAGGCACTAGCTGGCACCAAAGGTCCAATTTGAATGCACCTGTTGTTACTTTCATCCAAAGCCTGCATAAGTTTCACCATAATTTAGCCAAAAAATCACTAAACTTGTTCTGCGTGTCCTAAAACGTCTCCTCTTTTCATACAGGCTGCCGCCCCAAGCAGTTGTTTATGAATAGATTAAAGGAAAACCATTTACCGTCATTTGAAATGTCATTTTTTTCTTTTTAAATGTTTTTATACATCCTACAAATCCGCCACTTCAAGGGCAGGTTATGGGGACCTCCTAGGCACAATATTTGAAGGAATTTTTTGTTTTTATTCTTAACCTTTATGTCATGGAAAAAATCATTGTTCCTTTAAAAACGTTTTTTTTTAAACTTTTTTTCCTTGTTTCCTGTCCCCAGGGCACTACCCGGACCCCCATACACCTTTTATGGCAAATATCTTGCATATATGCCCTCTTGGAGGGCACGCTAAAATTCGAACGTTCGAGTCCCATTGACTTACATTGAGTTCGAATCGTGTTCGAGTTCGAACTTTTTCAAATGTTCATGTTCGAATGCGAACCGAACACGGGGGATATAAAGACAGAAAGGAGCCCAGATCCGCACTTCACTGGCACAGATCCCTCTCAGCTCTATACGGGGGATATAAAGACAGAAAGGAGCCCAGATCCGCACGTCACTGGCACAGATCTCTTTCTGCTCTATATGGGGGATACAGATGAATAGGTAGAGAAGCTGGAAATCCTTGTTGATTCTGGGTGGGATGAGCCCAAGTAGAAAGTGTGGAGATCGAAAATCTTCAGAAAACTTTTTCAAAAAGCTTTAGGTAGGTGAATAAATTGATTGAGGAAGGTATATAAATGAATAGTAAATTTATTAAAGTAAAAATGCCCAACGCGTTTCGTCCTGAGACTTTATCAAGGGCGATAAAATAACATAAAAGATAAAAGCATGAAATAATTATTTCATGCTTTTATCTTTTATGTTATTTTATCGCCCTTGATAAAGTCTCAGGACGAAACGCGTTGGGCATTTTTACTTTAATAAATTTACTATTCATTTATATACCTTCCTCAATCAATTTATTCACCTACCTAAAGCTTTTTGAAAAAGTTTTCTGAAGATTTTCGATCTCCACACTTTCTACTTGGGCTCATCCCACCCAGAATCAACAAGGATTTCCAGCTTCTCTACCTATTCATCTGTGTCCTTTATCTGGAGAAGAGTGGGAATACCTCCACGAGAAGCGGATCCAACATCTAAAGCTAAGTACCCTGTACCACATTTTTTCCTATATGGGGGATATAAAGACAGAAACGAGCCCATATCTGCACGTCACCGGCACAGATCTCTGCTCTATAGGGAGATAAAAAGACAAAAGCACAAATCCGCAGGTCACTGGCACAGATCTCTCCCTGCTCTATAGGGATATAAGGACAGTAAGGAGCCCAGAGCCACAGGTCACTGGCACAGATCTCTCTTTGCTCTATAGGGGGATATAAGGACAGAAAGGAACCCAGAGCCGCAGGTCACTGACACAGATCTCTCCCTGCTCTATAGGGGGATATAAGGACAGAAAGGAACCCAGAGCCGCAGGTCACTGGCACAGATCTCTCCCTGCTCTATAGGGGGATATAAGGACAGAAAGGAACCCAGAGCCGCAGGTTACTGGCACAGATCTCTCCCTGCTCTATAGGGGGATATAAGGACAGAAAGGAACCCAGAGCCGCAGGTAACTGGCACAGATCCACATGAATTGCTGACCCTAGAACATGATTCCGTGAGAAGGCAACACAGCAGGTGCTACATGCGAGCACAAGGCCTGGGGCTGTGAAAACATTTGTTGTCTAGAAGGTGCCTTGTTTTGGGTCTGCCTCCCTCTATACCGCATGGTGCGGGCGCTGAGTCACTGTCGGCGTGCAGAGACATGTATGTGAGACGCTCGAATGTGCTCAGCGCTGCGTTTTGCTCATGTATTGCCCCCGTGCCGATGGACAGCACATGTAGGTAGCCTTGCTGCGGTCTTTAGAGGTGATTCACATCAGAAAGTCTGATAACTCCGGAGCGTTGGACAATGTTTCATGTTCCGCAGAGCCGGCACCACCAGATTACCGCGGTGCGACCGGTGCCCAAAGCCTAATACAGCATCCTAACTGGATCACCTTCTGAACGAGACGATAGGGCTTTGAGCGCTCACCTAGTGAAAAACATAACCACACTCGATTTCACACACACACACACAGCCAATCAGCGCGCGAGTATGCTGTATGCTGCATGCTGATTGGCTGTGCTGACCAGAGCGCGTGGGTAAGTATGGTTTATCTCCTCTGGCTCTGCAGGGGTTAAAACCCATGATTCCTTGCATGATTCAGGATAAAATGCCTATGATTCACCTTTTTTAAACAGATATGTATTTATAGGGTTAATGGATTATTCACAATTGGCAAAAGATTAAATGCTTTGAAATGGCAGCAAATTATTATTAGATGTTTATTATTATGTTTGTTATTGTTATTATGTTTTATATGTTTATTAATATTATGTTTGTTATTATTATTATTATGTTTTATGTTTATTATTATGTTTTATTATGTTTGTTATTGTTATTATGTTTTATATGTTTATTGTTATGTTTTATTATATGTTTGTTATTGTTATTATGTTTTATATGTTTATTATTATGTTTTATTATGTTTGTTATTGTTATTATGTTTTATATGTTTATTATTATGTTTTATTATATGTTTGTTATTGTTATTATGTTTTATATGTTTATTATTACCCTTACTAAACCCAAATAATCTGGTCCATTTCATGCAATTCCTATGATATTCTACTGACCACCAGTTTCACCTTCCCTCTGCTCCTATTTGTTTCAGTTACCCTAGTCCCTTAGAGTGTAAGCTCATGGGATGTCTGCCTGAGCTTTTGGTTTAAAGTTATGTATAACCTGGACAGTTATCCGATGACCAGGGTATTATTTCCTCTTGTATCATGTAAGTCTGCTGTTTGTGCATCCCCATTGTAAAGCGCTACGGAATTTGTTGGCGCTGTATAAGTACTTGTAACTGTAACTTTGTATTTCTGTAACAATTCAACATTATTGATCCCAGGACATACTTGAAAACGAGAGAAATCTCAATGTATCCGTCCTGCTAAAATCCTTTATAAAAAAATAAATAAATAAATTATTATGTTTGTTATTGTTATGTTTGTTATTATTATGCTTTATATGTTTATTATTATGTTTTACTGTTTCAAAAAAAAAATTTATGAACTAAATGGTAAGAGAATTAGAAATTCCAAAATAAATTTATGACATTTTTGGGTAATAATTTACAGTTTTTCAGGGTTTTGATACGGCCTCGATCTGATTTGGTCCAATGGCGGGGGGAGGGGCGGCACTTTTTTCGGCTTCTTTTCAGGTGATTCTTCAGTTCGGGTTTACCGCATTTCGATATAAATCCGTCTCTCGCGGCGTCTCCGTGGAAATATCCGCGTTATCAAATCAATTCGATCTTATCGTTTCGCTGATTCACAAAGAATCCCAAACCCTGAAATGAACCGAGAAACGGATTTTCAAGGCAGAAGAATTGCAGGAATCAGAAAGATCTGATGTTTCCGATAGTCATGTTTACAGACATGTGATACTGCCTGAAAATAATAGGGATGTGCGTTTCGGGTTTTGGAATTTTGGAATTTTCACGAAATTTCCCGATTCGTGTTTTCGGATGCGGCCGATTTTCCGAAAATTTTTAGATCCGAAAATGGGAGATCCGAAAAGTTTTCCGAGCCGAAACGAAATATTTTCGGAATTTTCGAATGGACTTGAAATGTGTCAAATCGAAATTTATTTTTGCTCTATTCATGATTTGATCTTTATTTAATAAAAAAAAACACGATAGAATCGCCAGAATTATCGTAGACACTTTGAAACGAGGAGAACAGAAGTTCCGAAAAAACGAAAATTTCCCAAATTTCCGAAAAGTCGATACAAAAAACGAGCAAAGTGACACGAAAATACGAAAAATGGTCGATATTCCGAAAAAAAATGTACACGAAAAACGAACCGAACCGAACCGAAACAGAAATCGGTCGAAACGAGCCGAATCGAAAAGTTTAAACATCCGAACAAATCGAACCGAAAAAAAAAATCGGTGCACAAGCCTAGAAAATAAGCGTTTCTGCCCGTTTCACCGGCGGCTTTTATTGGTGGGATTTTTCAGATTTCGGCTCGAGAGGAATTTCTTTAACTCAATCGGCCGATATTCTTTTTAGAGGAGCCGTGCGATGAGATTAAATCGAGCCCTGTGCGTTTTATTCACTTTCCCGCGCCCTGTCCCTCGCTCCGTCAGCCCAGCGTGCCCTGCAGCCCCTGGATTCCAGGCTTTGGGTGTCGGCATGGCGGCCGCCCCCACCATTCACGCAGTGTCTTTGTTCGGACGTTCTGCTTTCGTTTTCATTGAATGAATCCAAGAAATGAAACTTCACTTCCAGTGTGAGGGCGGGCGGGCGGGAGCGAGAATACTGCAGACAGAGGGCGGGAGCGAAGATACGGAGGGCGGGAGCGAGGAACGGCAGACGATCAGATTTCAGGAGAGCCTCGGGAGGTGCTGCTTATATAGGACCGGCGGAGCTGCTGTCTTGGATCTGACGCCGTCCGCAGATTCATCCTGTAACGTTCTGTTGACTCCACGTCGCACCGACACACCTGCGGCTTCTCTGTGACCGGCACAAGCTGTTGCGGAAATGCATTTTCTTCCAGTACTTTTTCCCATTTTCCTGGTTGCAGGATGCGCAGCCGGTACAGGTGAGTGGAACGCGCACATATTTAGCGTCGGCTCAGAGGGCACACGTTTCACTCCATACCTATGGGCTTGTACGGGGCGGTGGTTGTTGTGTCTGGGCACACCTTAATGAGCTTATAATTAACACACATTTTTCCATTATCACAAACCCCATGAAACCTGCTGCACCCACCACTGCCTATATCTCCCATGACGTTGCACCGGCCGAGCATCGTGTTGGTACCCCATGGTGCTCCTTGATGACCCTGTGCTTGTTCGGGCAGATAAAGGATGGTGGGTTACAGAGAAGATCTGCAGCCTCCACTTGATCATGGTTCCACCTTGTGGGGTCTTCCTCATGGATTCCGGATGGGTGGAGGCTTTTACATGATTGGGGTGCAGTATTTTGGAGAGGGGTGCATGTTGCGCAGTTTTTTGAGAACGTAGAGGAACATGTTGGAGAAACAATTTGCGTGAAGTGCTGAGACAAAGCAGCAAACACATGGGGTGATTTGTCTTAAAAAGCAGTAATCGTGGGGGTGGCGGGGTGTGTGTCCATGCTTGGGGAATGGTCTTTTGGGCCACCCCCCCTCCCAATGTTTCAGATGTGTGGAGGTGACAGGAGAGCACTGAGCGGAGCCGATTCTGCAGGAATAACGAAGTCATCCATAAATCCCGGATTCCCTGGAAAGCTCCGGTCACCTTCATCCGTTCAACGCTTTGTACAAAGTAATCACCTTCCTCTGAAATCCAGGAGTCACATAAGGCGGGGGGGGGGGGTTCCACAAAGAGAGACGTCGTTCTGATAAGCAGGTGGCTCAAGCCTTGAGGACGGGGGAGATGATAATTTTCTCTCCTGTTGGTAAGATGGAGTAGGGCGGGCAGTTGCAGATGGAGTAGGGCGGGCAGTGGGTGATGGAGTAGGGAGGGAGGTGGGAGATGGAGTAGGGCGGGCGGTGGGTGATGGAGTAGGGTGGGCGGTGGGAGATGGAGTAGGGAGGGAGGTGGGAGATGGAGTAGGGCGGGCGGTGGGTGATGGAGTAGGGTGGGCGGTGGGAGATGGAGTAGGGCGGGCGGCGGGTGATGGAGTAGGGAGGGCAGTGGAAGATGGAGTAGGGCGGGCGGTGGGTGATGAGGAGTAGGGCGGGCGGTGGGTGATGGAGTAGGGAGGGCAGTGGGAGATGGAGTAGGGAGGGCAGTGGGAGATGGAGTAGGGAGGGCAGTGGGTGATGGAGTAGGGAGGGCAGTGGGAGATGGAGCAGGGAGTGCAGTGGGTGATGGAGTAGGGCGGGCAGTGGGTGATGGAGTAGGGAGGGCAGTGGGAGATGGAGTAGGGAGGGCAGTGGGTGATGGAGTAGGGAGGGCAGTGGGAGATGGAGTAGGGAGGGCAGTGGGTGATGGAGTAGGGAGGGCAGTGGGAGATGGAGTAGGGCGGGCAGTGGGTGATGGAGTAGGGAGGGCAGTGGGTGATGGAGTAGGGTGGGCAGTGGGAGATGGAATTGGGGCGGGGCAGTGGGAGATGGAATAGGGTGGGCAGTGGGTGATGGAGTAGGGAGGGCAATGGGAGATGGAGTAGGGCGGACAGTGGGTGGGCAGACGTTGCGTCCATGCCATGTGATGAGTTGGCCACAGGTTTATTTTTTGGGGGGATTTCTGCCACAGAAAGCATCGTGGATGAGTAATATTTGTCACATGGTCAGAGAATGATAACGGGGCGATTCCTGCAGAATAAACAATTTTCATGTATTTTAACGTTTTGTTAAAGTAAGGGGGAGATTATCCCAATTCTTAAAATAATTTTACGGGAGGGGGGGATCTTATTCACGAACATGTTGTTTTGTTATTTTTTTATTGTAATAAATTTTTATTGGAAATTGGTTCGAGTGAAGAACAGACATTATGTGAGAGCATGTGTAGGTCTACAACAAGCAATATCAGTATCGAACATATAGTGTTGGATATAAGAAGAAAAAATGCAGTGAGAATCCTCATACCTAAGATCAACTTAAAAGGGCATAAGGAGTAATGACATTCAACAGGGTAATAAGGGAGAGGCTACGGGGGTGGGGTAGGAGCAAGCAAAGGGGAACCAGCAGCCGGTGCAGGGGGTGTCTCAGGAGGTCAGTGAAGTGGTCACAGAAAAGGGTGAGCATATCTTGCGGCAGGGTAACATGGGAGCCCTGTGGCATGTGAAGTCTGGAGATGTAAAGCGCCTGCCGGTGTGTTCTGAGAGCACGGGCAACAGTCTGCCGAACTTGTTCCCATGTTCGTAATAAGTGCGTCGGACAGTGAGGAAGGCCTTCTGGGCTGAGGTGCTAAGGAGGGACTTAAGTTCAGTCCGGAGTTCTAAGAGCTCTGAATAGATCCCATCGTCCACGTAAAGTTTATGGGATTCCTCCAGCTCTCGAATGCGTTGTAAGAGCTGTTCCTGCTGATGAGAGCGGGTCCGTTTCTTAATTGCGCCCTGTTGAATTGGGTGGCCTCTAATCACTGCCTTATGAGCCTCCCAAACAATTTGTGGGGAGGAGTCTGGGGTAATGTTCTCGTCAAAGAACTGGCGTAGGGTCTGGAGGGCACCTTCTTTAATCAGGGGGCCGTTGAGGAGCATCTCATTAAGTCGCCACTGTCTCTCTTTTGGGCGAACAAGTGGAGAGTCGAGCGTGATCATGACTGGGTGATGATCTGACCAGGTCAGAGGGCCAATGTCAGAGGAACGGAGGAAGTGTAGGTGTCCGAAGGGAAGGAATAAACAGTCCAGTTTGGAGTATGAATGGTGGGGGGGGGGGCGCTATAAAAGGTGTAGTCACGGGTGGTGGGGTGAAGTGCTCGCCAACAGTCAACCAAGCGGTAGGTGTTCAGGGTTAGGCGGGTATGTCGTAGGACAGAGTGAGGGACGCTAGTTACTCCTCTGGAAGTGTCCAGCGAGCATCTAGTGGGAGATAAAGGTCACCTCCCAACACTACAATCTCCTCTTGAAAATCGGCTAGTGTGTGTAGGAACGTGCGCAGTGTCTTGTGTTGTCCCCTATTCGGCAGGTAAATAGACATGAAAGTATATAGCTGGTCATTTAAGGGGCCCTTAATAAAGGTGTAACGGCCGTTAGGGTTTATTTTCGTGTCCTTTAGAGAAAAGGGTAATTCTCGGGATACGAGACTAGCAGTTCCGCACACTTTACCTATAGGGGAGTTGCTGAAAAAACCAGTTGGGTATTTATGATCACTAAATCTGGGGGCTTTTGACGTCTCAAAGTGGGTCTCCTGTACCAACACTATATCCGCATGGGTAGAGCGGAATTCCCATAGAGCAGCGTGCCGTTTCTCAGGGATATTCAGACCTTTGGCGTTAATCGTAAGGACTTTAAGAGGCCGGGGGGCATTCGCCATCTGGAAAGGGTATAGGGAGCTCTGGTTATGACAAGGGGAGGGGGTAAGATGAGGGGGAAAGGACAACAGAAACTGAGGGGTTCCTAAGTACGGGTGAACGAGTGTGTGCCGGAGTGTAGCAGGGAGTCGCTGTAATTGGTACGAGACACCAGCTACACTAAGAACTATACAAAGGCACCGTCTCGGGGGTGTCGGGTGAGACGCGCCGAACAGGGAGGTGACGAAACAACAGCGTTAGCAAAAGTAAGCGAGATATACAACAACAAATAGTAGAAAACTCCGGAACAAAAGGCCGGGAGGCCCGCTCGAGGGCAACACGGGCACGGTATCCAACCATGGCCATTCAAGAGGAGTACATTGGGGACAGCAAGGAGTTGCAGCAGAGGAGGAATGAGGGCGAAAGCAGTAAAGGATACAAGTATCGTCCATGGGCAATGAGTGAGTTCCGGCAACGGTGGGGCAACCGCTCCCAGGCTGGTGTGAGCACAATCCATGGTTTAGTGGAGTACAGTAGTAGCCTCAGGCGGGTGAAGTAGCCAGCAAGGCGGGAGACCAGTCCGTAATATCTCCTTCCAAAGAAAGGTTCAAGTGGGGAACAAGCCCACGTGTAGAAGGAGAGAGCAAAGGCTGGTGTGGTTTAAATGTCCCGTTGTCTAGAAGGCGTCGGAGAGGTCAGTTGTGAGGAGAAGCGGCGATGGCGACGGACACGCTGTGGGCGCTTCAGCCAAGGGGTTGTACAAAGATGTTAAGTCCGGCCAGGTGGCTACGGTGTCCTTAGGCAGAGACAGGGCTTCCAGGAGGTCCGGTAATTCCAGTTCAGAGCGCAGCGACAGGAGTGCCATCAGGAGTGCGAACTTGAAGTCCAAAGGGAAAGAGCCACTTATATCGTAGAGTCCGATCTTGTAGAGCCTCTGTGAGAGGGCGCAATAAGCGTCTAGATCGCAGTGTTGCTGGGGATAGGTCCTGGTAAAGGGATACACTGGCATCTGCAAAGATGACAGAGCGGGAGTTCCTAGCCGCCGCCATGATGTCTTCCTTAACAGCGTGTCTTAGCAAGCAACAGACGACATCGCTCGGGGGGGCACCGGGGGGGGAGCCCTGGGTCTCAGGGCCCTATGGAACCGTTCAAACTCAATATCCGGGTCAATGTCCCGTTGTAAAAGGCCGATAAATAAATGTGTGAGGGTGCGCTTCAGATCAGGGGTGGTTAATTCAGTTTCGGGGAGACCCCTTACCCGTATGTTGTTGCGGCGTCCCCTGTTCTCAAGGTCCTCAAGGTGGTGGGCCATGGTCTGTAATATGTGGTGCTGGGTCATCAGTGCGGAATCATGAGCCGCCGAGAGCTTTTGTTGGTGTGTTTGTGCAGCCTCCACGTGTTGTACACGTTCCTGCAGGCCTCCAAGGTCGTCCCGTATGCCTCGCAGTTCGGCTAAAAGGGAAGCCTGCAGGTCGGATGTAGAGGCCGTGAGGTCCACCCTTGTCGGCAAAGATTGGAGGAGCTGCCTAATGTCCTGCTGGGGGTCCCAGGCATCTGCAGAGCAGACTGAGTGAGTGGGGGAGCCGGGAGCCGAGGGCAGAGGAGTTGCCGCCATTTCTTCCAGCCGGGGGGCAGGGCGGTCTCCTGCGCGGGGGTTAAAAACTGCCTTATAGAGCCCGATCTGAGCTCCCTGGGTGTCTCCAAGGTAGCAGAGGAAGGTGGGATCCGGCGGGGCTTGCCCATCACCGTGTGGATGGGGTGCAGAGGTAGTCGAGCAAGCGTTCTCGGCGGAGCTCCGGAGTCAGGCGGCCATCTCCAACGGGGCGCAAACCACGCCCCCCCTTGGTTTTAAATGTAATTGCAGGGAAATATTATTTTACATTATAATAATATATTCTAATATCAAAAAATCACATTCTTATTCTCAACCTGCCCCTCCTCCATAAATCATTCTGTCTGCACCCCTTCAATCGCAGCTGTTATGTGTCCATCTGTCCTGAAAGTGAGTCAGCACGTCTCCCCTGTCCTCTAACAAAGCCGCCATGTCTCCCCTGTCCTCTAACAAAGCCGCCATGTCTCCCCTGTCCTCTAACAAAGCCGCCATGTCTCCCCTGTCCTCTAACAAAGCCGCCATGTCTCCCCCTCTCCTCTAACAAAGCCGCCATGTCTCCCCCTCTCCTCTAACAGAGCCGCCATGTCTCCCCCTCTCCTCTAACAAAGCCGCCATGTCTCCCCCTCTCCTCTAACAGAGCCGCCATGTCTCCCCCTCTCCTCTAACAAAGCCGCCATGTCTCCACCTCTCCTCTAACAGAGCTGCCATGTCTCCCCCTCTCCTCTAACAAAGCCGCCATGTCTCCCCCTCTCCTCTAACAAAGCCGCCATGTCTCCCCCTCTCCTCTAACAAAGCCGCCATGTCTCCCCCTCTCCTCTAACAAAGCCGCCATGTCTCCCCCTCCCCTGTAACAGAGCCGCCATGTCTCCCCCTCTCCTCTAACAAAGCCGCCATGTCTCCCCTGTCCTCTAACAGAGCCGCCATGTCTCCCCCTCCCCTGTAACAGAGCCGCCATGTCTCCCCCTCCCCTCTAACAGAGCCGCCATGTCTCCCCCTCTCCTCTAACAAAGCCGCCATGTCTCCCCCTCCCCTGTAACAGAGCCGCCATGTCTCCCCCTCCCCTCTAACAGAGCCGCCATGTCTCCCCCTCTCCTCTAACAAAGCCGCCATGTCTCCCCTCCCCTGTAACAGAGCCGCCATGTCTCCCCCTCCCCTGTAACAGAGCTGCCATGTCTCCCCCTCTCCTCTAACAAAGCCGCCATGTCTCCCCCTCTCCTCTAACAAAGCCGCCATGTCTCCCCCTCCCCTGTAACAGAGCCACCATGTCTCCCCTGTAACAGAGCCGCCATGTCTCCCCCTCCCCTGTAACAGAGCCGCCATGTCTCCCCCTCTCCTCTAACAGAGCTGCCATGTCTCCCCCTCTCCTCTAACAAAGCCGCCATGTCTCCCCCTCTCCTCTAACAAAGCCGCCATGTCTCCCCTCTCCTCTCTAACAAAGCCGCCATGTCTCCCCTCTCCTCTAACAAAGCCGCCATGTCTCCCCCTCCCCTGTAACAGAGCCGCCATGTCTCCCCCTCTCCTCTAACAAAGCCGCCATGTCTCCCCCTCTCCTCTAACAAAGCCGCCATGTCTCCCCTCCCCTGTAACAGAGCCACCATGTCTCCCCCTCCCCTGTAACAGAGCCGCCATGTCTCCCCCTCCCCTGTAACAGAGCCGCCATGTCTCCCCCTCCCCTGTAACAGAGCCGCCATGTCTCCCCCTCTCCTCTAACAAAGCCACCATGTCTCCCCCTGTCCTGTAACAGAGCCGACATGTCTCCCCCTCCCCTGTAACAGAGCCGCCATGTCTCCCCCTCTCCTCTAACAGAGCCGCCATGTCTCCCCCTCTCCTCTAACAGAGCCGCCTTGTTTCCCCCTATCCTGTAACAGAGCCACCATGTCTCCCCCTTTCCTCTAACAAAGCCGCCATGTCTCCCCCCTCTCCTGTAACAGAGCCGCCATGTCTCCCACTCCCCTGTAACAGAGCCGCCATGTCTCCCCCTCTACTGTAACAGAGCCGCCATGTCTCCCTTTGTCCTCTAACAGAGCCGCGATGTCTCCCCCTCCCCTGTAACAGAGCCAACATGTCTCCCCCTCTCCTGTAACATAGCCGCCATGTCTCCCCCTCTCCTGTAACAGAGCCACCATGCCTCCTGTTCTCCTGTAAAGGAGCCACCATGCCTCCCCCTGTCCTCTAACAGAGCTGTCATGTTTCTCCCTCTCCTTTAACTGGGCCGTCATGTTTCCCCCTGTCCTGTAACGGAGCCACCATGTCTCCCCCTCTCCTTTAACGTAGCCGCCATGTCTCCCCGTCCTCTAATGGAACTGGAACGTCTCACACTCTCCTGTAACGGAGCCGCCATGTCTGCACCTCTCCTGTAACGGAGCCACCATGCCTCCCCTTCTCCTGTAACGGAGCCACCATGCCTCCCATTCTCCTGTAATGGAGCCGCCATGCCTCCCCTTCTCCTGTAACGGAGCCACCATGTCTCCCCTTCTCCTGTAACGGAGCCGCCATGTCTCCACCTCTCCTGTAATGTAGCTGACATGTCTCCCCCTGTCCTCTAACGGAGCCGTCATGTTTCCCCATCTCCTTTAACGGAGCCGTCATGTTTTCCCCTGTCCTGTAACGGAGTCACCATGTCTCCCCCTGTCCTGCAACGAAGCCACTGTGTCTCCCCCTCTCCTTTAACAGAGCCGCCATGTCTCCCCTGTCCTCTAATGGAGCTGGCATGTCTGCCACTCTCCTGTAACGGAGCCACCATGTCTCCACCTCTCCTGTAACGGAGCTGCCATTGTGACGGGAAGCCGTCTCTTCCCGTCCGTCCTGGTTCTCCAGACACCCCCTTACCAGGATCAGCCCGGCCTCTGAGTTGCTCGGAACTCAGTGCCTCGAGCAGCCTGATCCACAGCTCCAGACCCGCTTGGTCTGAACCCCTGCCTTGGAGTCTCTTTGCATTTCGAGAATGCCGCTCTGTGCCTTCTGAGGGTGATAATAGCTGTAGCGTAGCTGAAAGAGACACCAGGCAGGCTGTATGTTTAAACAGGATACACACTGGCCATTTCACATGACCTGCTTTTATTTGGTTCAGAATCAGATAACAACAGTTAACATTCCCGCCCCAGACATTACGGCACCGCCATTCAGCCTGTTCCCCATCTGGTCCTCTCAGAGTGCAAGCTCTTGAGCAGGGGCTTTTCTGGTACTGTTCTATGTGTTTAACTTGTATGTATATAGGTTATCCTGTCTTTCCCATTGTACAGCGCTACGGTATTTGGTGGTGCCTTATAAATAACTGTAACTGCAGTCATACAGAGCACAGGTCCTTGTTTGGGGGGGATTCCAGGGGAACAGCAGAAATCCAGGGGTACCGTTTGATAGCTCGGGTCCCTAGAGTGTCACAATCCAATAGTCGCCCAGATCTGGGGGTAGGGGCACGAATGGCAGCATATAGTATATATCCCCCTTGGATGCCGCATGGTCAGGGCTGCTTAAGCTCCTGCGGTCAAGAAAGGCTCAGCAAAGTGGGTTCCCAATGGAGCTCCCTCCTGAGAATCACAACGGTAGCTCGCATGAGGATCATCCCACATTTGAAAAATGACCCCACTGGAGCATTTAGTTTTTGGGGCGCAGACGTTTGAAGTTTCTGCAGATGATCCATTACAGACAATGAGGTGCATTCCAGGAATGGGATTGGTTGGCCCTTCTAGCTCCTTGGATTGTGATTGGCTGGGGTTTCAAACCCAGCTCAGGCTTTCAATCCCAGGTTAACCCTGGTGTCAGATAACACAGTGAGCATAAGGGACAGGTTTAAAGGCATTTTAATTACGTGCTGATAGGGGGGGGGGAGAGTCACAAAAACACCACTTTAAAACACTGACAGACAAGTAGCTTAATTGAGGGGAATAGCAGAGGAGCGAGGGGTTAATATAGTCTCTGAGCAAGGGGTTCCGCGACAACGATACATTTAAAACCACACAATATAAATGAACATAAGGTCTTCCCCAAAGCAACGGTCTATGTTTTTTGGGGTTTTCGCCATGGAAATAAAAGTCTTGGGGTGTGATGCGGGGAGCGCTATGTCAGTTCCATGACAGCCATGTCTCACCCTCTCCTGTAAAGGGGGTGTCATGTCTCCCCTGTCCTCTAATGGAGCCATCATGTTTCCCCCTGTCCTGTAACGGAGTCGCCATGTCTCCCCCTGTCCTGTAATGGAGCCGCCATGCCTCCCCTTCTCCTGTAATGGAGACACCATGCCTCCCGTTCTCCTGTAATGGAGCCGCCATGCCTCCCCTTCTCTTGTAACTGAGCCGCCATGTCTTCACCTCTCCTGTACCGGAGCCGCCATGCCTCCCCCTCTCCTGTAACAGAGCCACCATGTCTCCCCCTCTCCTGTAACAGAGCCACTATGTCTCCCCCTGTCCTCTAACAGAACCGCCATGTCTCCACCTCTCCTGTAATGGAACCGCCATGTCTCCACCTCTCCTGTAATGGAGCCACCATGCCTCACCCTCTCCTGTAACGGGGCCGTCATGTCTCCCCCTGTCTTCTAACAGAGCCATCATGTTTTCCCTTGTTCTGTAACAGAGTCGCCATGTCTCCCCCTCTCCTTTAATGAAGCCGATATGTCTCACCTTCTCCTGTAACGGAGCTGTCATGTCTCACCTTCACCTTCTCCTGTAATGGAGCCACCATGTCTCCCCCTATCCTGTAACAGAGACGTCATGTCTCCCCCTGTCCTCTAACATAGCTGTCATGTCTCCGCCTATCCTGTAACGGAGTCATCATGTCTCCACCTTTCCTTTATCGGAGCTGCCATGTCTCACCTTCTCCTGTAATGGAGCTGCCATATCTCTCCCTTATCGGAGCTGCCATGTCTCACCTTCTCCTGTAACGGAGCCACCATGTCTCACCTTCTCCTGTAACAGAGCCGCCATGTCTCCCCCTCTCCTGTAACGGAGCTGCAATGTCTCCACTTGTCCTGTAATGGAGCCGCCATGCCTCCCCCTGTCCTGTAACGGAGATGCCATGTCTCCACCTGTCCTGTAATGGAGCCGCCATGCCTCCCCCTGTCAAGTAACAGAGTCACCATGTCTCCCCCTGTCCTGTAACAGAGCCACATGTCTCCGCCTCTCCTTTAATGGAGCTGCAAGGTCTCCATCTCTTTAATGGATCCGCTGTGTCTTCACCTCTCCTATAATGGAGCCACAACATGTCCTCTCCTCTAATGGAGCTGTCCATGTGCTCATGTCTCCTCTAATGGAGCACCATGTCTCAATCTCGCTTATGACGGTGCTGTCATGTGCTCATGTCTCTTCTATTAGACCCACTAAATGCCTGTCTCTCCTGTAAAGTAGCCTCCATGTGTCCACCCGCTAGTAGCCACCATGTCTCCATCTCCCCTCAAAACATAGCCCCCATCTGCCAATCTCTTGTGTAATACCTACTGTAACAGATCTTCGTAGCCCAAAAGGGTCACATCTGTTAATACCACTCCCTTGTGGGAACCCCGTTCTCCCACCAGCAGTCTTTCGAGCCTTTCTCCAGCCCTTAGATGAAGCTTAAGGACAGGTACACTGAAAGTGCAGTGATAGCATTCCCCAGAAATGAGGCAGCACTCAAATCTTGGGGTAAAAGAGACAGGAACTGAACTTTAATTAAACCTATGAGCCAAATATATACAGTGCAATGAGGGGTTTGAAGATTAGTGGAACCCGACACCCTGGAGGCCCCAGCCATAGTCAATTTTAAATCTCCAGTCATGAACAATAGGGTGCCACGTAATCACAGGACATGGTCTTCATATTCCCAGAGAACAATAGCAGATTGAGGGGATAAATGGGGGATTCACATTTTCCATTATCTGATAATTCAGGGGGGACTAAAACATCGACCAAATAATAGACAATACAAACAATAACTGGTGCCAACAAACCTGTATCTTCCATGATAATGGGGCAAACGGACAAACAAGGACCATTCAGACCTGTCACAGATCTAAAACATATTCTATAAGGGGGGGGGGGTGGAAAGGGCTGCAGTGACCTCAGAAATATCAACAGTAAAATATAAACACAGACAATAACCATGTTATCAATAACAGTGTTCACACATAACACGGACACCCTGTACCTTTTATAGAGGTTTTTAGTCTTGAATCTGTACAGATTGATGGTAAAGTGCTCATTTATCTTGGTTTGCCTTTCCTCCGGTGGCCGGATCACCTCTCATTAGCCAGGCAATTCTCCTTTTGGCAGAATACTCTGCACAGTGTAAGGACTTTCCTCTTCTCCTTATTGTAGTTTCTCGTGATGGAGTTGTTCGGCTGGTTGGAGGAAACAGCACAGCCCAGGGCAGAGTGGAAATATATCACAATGGAGAATGGGGGACGGTCTGCGATGACGGATGGGACATGCAAGACGCCAACGTGGTATGCCTTGCTTTGGGCTTCCCTGGAGCCATCAGTGCTACAAAGGGAGGAGTATTTCCCTCAGGTAACGAGGTGTCATTCTTTTCATTTATCCAAAAAAATGTCAGGTCCGCTTGTTCTAAGCTTTGTGTTTTTGGCCTCTAGGTTCTGGTCCCATCATGTTGGACGAGGTAACTTGTACAGGAAATGAGAGCTCCTTGGCCGACTGTGCCTTCAAAGCCTGGAAGTTAACGGACTGTGACCACAGTGAAGACGCTGGAGTGATCTGCTCTCTGGAAGAAGATGGTGAGTTTTTTGGGCCTAAAAGACGAACGGCGTAGAGCTCAGTCTCCTCTTAATGCAGCCGAGAGTATGACATAAGCTTAATTTTGTTTCTTGACCATCCGTGGTTTCTTTGGCTGTGGGTGGGTCCAAGCAAGTGGACACACAGCCATTTTTCTTCAGTCACATTAGGGCCAGTGTAGGTTGAAGGTGGTGAAGATGGACTGAGGAATATTAAACAATGAAACTCCCAGAAACAGAACAATTTCTACTTCTTGATGTGGTTTGGTGTGAGGAGCTATACCGTATTCATAACTATAGGCTGGTGATAGAGGTTTTCATCATAACATAGACAGGACTGGACCTAGATACTGCTGCAGCTTTGACCATGGTTTAAATCATGCAATTATCCACATCCACCTTAATGGGATCCAGCAGCCAAAGGGCACGTTCCACAAACGTGGGCTCCGTGTGGGCATGATGTTGAGTTTACTATCCTGCTATAGGCCAGGAGTTCCCAATTCAGGGAAATTCAAATAGTATGAGGGGTCTACAACTAAACACCAGGGGCCATAATACAAAGCTGGTGCTAACTTAACCAGAGCTGTTGTAGACTTACCAGAGCCATTATAGTCTATGGGGTTGTTAAATTTACAACAGCTCTGGTTAAGTTAGCACCAGCTTTGTAATACTGCCCCAGGTATCTGCAGCTTCCATAACGATTTCCCCAAAATCCATCCAGTACATGACAATAGATGTGACCAGCCGACCTTTAACAACCAAATGAGTGGAGCGAGGTTTACATAATGACATGTTGGGAAGGTGGATGTGCCATGAGACACTCCTAAACACAACCTTTGCAAGGGAGGTCTTCCTTGGTGGCTCCAATGTTGACATTTTACATTTCATGACCTTTTGGAGGATCTGCTGCTCTATATTACTCTATTTTCTCTTGTAGATGGAAACTCCACGGCCTACACCCTGGATCGCTCCTGTGAAATCGGCAACAGCCTGAGAGCTCTATTTGAAAGCCAGACAAACTGCGATTACTTCATCTCGGTGGTGGGAAAAGATGGAGGATCCACTTCAAAAGAGATTGGTGCCCACCGCCTCATCCTCACTCTGAACCCCGAGGCCGACTTCCTCCTGAGAGGAGAGGGGAGCAAATTCACGCTCACCGTGCTAGATGAATGCATTCCACAAGCAAAGATATTCATCAGGTGAGCGTACACACTTACATTCACCACATTTATTAATTAGTGATAATGTGTTCAGGGATTTGCCTTAGAAATCCATATAATATCTTAATATGTCCCAGTTTGACGTATCCGCACACATCCTGGGCACCATGGTTTCACATGCGCAACATCAGTGGGCAGGGGAAGGCCCCGAAGGTTTGGCTCACATCCAATATGGCAGCCACCTCTGGGAGCAGTTCGCAATCTGGTGCCAAAGGGGTTTAAGAGAGGCATCACTGGAAAGGTCTCACAGTGACCTTTCCAGTGATGCCTCTCTTTTTTCTATATCTTGTTCCTATTGGGAGGGAGAAGGATCCAAAGGACCCCACCCTTTCAGGCGCTCTCCCAGCTCTGTTGGGAGGGCACCTGAAACTGACATCAACATGCACCGGCGTGATGACGTCAGTACCCCGGGACCAGTCATATGGGACTTGCTCCCGAGCGGTCATGGGTCTCCCCTGTCCCTGCGGGAACCCATGATGCATGTGGGACATCATCTGCAGGGAAGGGGTTAATGAGTAATCTATACATTGCCAGAAGGGGCCTGATGGCCAATGGAAATGACACCCTGGCTTTTTACTGAACTTCATCATTAATCCCTCCTCTGGAATATGGCTGTGACTGATCAGAAATGACTGCCTCACTGTCTTGCTGTCTGTGACCTAATTAGACCAGGGACAGATAAAGGGTTTGACTCTGGTCACCAAGTCGCACTGTGCAACATTCCATTAAATAAAAAGTCAAGACACACAAACAAAGACCCCTCCAACCTTTAACAGATGTAAACATATTCTAGATAGGGGGAGTTGGGAAAGGGCTACAGTGACCCACACAGTAATCCTATCAGTAACAGATAAACATAGACAATAACAGTATAATGCGAAGCACAGACAACACAAACACCCTGCACCCAGAATTGTAGGCACAGGGTGACTTCAACATAGGAGAGGGCAGGGAAACCATATAGAACATCAGGCCTGCACCTCCCAGATGCATCTCTAGGCTCCTGTACCCCAAGTTCAAAGTGACTCGCGTCACATTCTCTGCTCACAATTTTTTCTCAATGTTTACTTCTTTTTGTTTTATACATTGTCTTTTTATTCTTATGACAAACTGAATAATTAAAGATTTAAAATGATTGTGGGAAATCTCCCATTTCCAGTATTGGTTCAGATCCACTCTATGGAGTAATCATAATTTCTCCACCATTCCACGTCTCCGCGAGTGACCCTCATAGGCAGGATGGTAAATCGGCCGCTGCAATACAGGGAGAAGATAAAACCTTAAGGGTCACATTACATTCCTGACTTTAACGTTAACGCTCACTTGCGTGAGCATTAACGTTTGCTGCGTTGTTCACCGCATATTACAATCAAAACGCAAACGGGTTAAGTAACCGTTTGCGTTTGGTACCTTGTGCTTCTCAGCGCGAGGTCACTGTACTTTGTGCTCCCTATACTTAACATGGGGAGCGCAAAGTGTTAATCAGCGCCGGATTACAAAGTCCCAACGCTGATTAACGCCTGGCTCTGATTAGCGGAACGTTAACCACAGCCAGGACTTGGTGTTAACAGATTCCGCTTCTGCAAAGGAGGACCGCAACTCCAACCATCTCCTCCGTCTGGCGGGAGCAGGGAAAGTCTGGGGGAAAAAGTCCCCCCCAGTTTCTCCCTGCGTATCACTACGCCGACGGGCCAGATCTCACCTCGCGAGATCCGGCTGGTCATGTGACCGGCAGGGGGAAACTCAATGGAGTCCATGGACTGAGCGCAGCCGTGACCATCCCGGGGGTTAACGCCCGCAAACAATGCAGGCAGCATTTTTGGGCCTGCATTGTAATCCAGTGTTAGAACGCGGCCGCAGTTTTTCCTCCCTTGCGCCCGCGTTTTAACGCCAGGATTGTAATATAGTCCCAAGTATGTTACTGGGAAAATGGCTAAAATATGAGACCACAGAGATCCACAGCCATGACCACTTCTCCGGGTCAAGCAGCAGCAGGACGGCTGTAAGAGCCAGCGTTACGCTCGCCAGGGGGATTATAAAATCCATCTGAGCAAACCTGGAAACTTTAGGTGCGGCAGAGCCGTTATTGTTGATTAATTTGTATCATATGCTCTCTGTCCTTTATCAGGTATTTCTACACCCAGAAAATCAAAGTGACATTGTCCTCCTTGAAGTGTATCCACCAGATGGCCTCCACCTACAAGGTCAGCAGCCTGAAAGAGTACACGTCCCAGTACTTTTCAGTCCTGATCTCTGATGATCCATCCTTCAAAAGGCAAGTGGAGCTCCTTAACTACGCCGATTCCAGCTCTGACAACCGGCTGCGGGACCTGTGCCTTCGATACTTTGCTTGGAACTTCGAGTCCTTTTCTCAGTCCAGGGCACTGAAAGACTTGCAGTTCGAGCAGCTCCTCTCCCTCCTCTCCAGGTCAGACCTGGTTGTCAGCAGTGAATGGGCCATACTTGAAGTCCTGCAGGACTGGCTAACCACCAGTCGAGTGGAGGGAGAGCTCCTGAAAGAGATGGTCGAGTCCGTAAGGTTCCCCATGATGACTCCGGAGGAACTTCTCAAAATCCAGTTCAATGTATCCATGTATGAGAAGAACAAATCGTTCTTCCAAGACAAGATCATTCAGGCGTTAATGTTCCATTCTGTATCTTACCAAGTCCTAAACAATTATGTAAACCTGTCTACAGTGGCCTACACACCGCGTGTATATATCTCCTCTGCATGGGCTCAGTCGGTAACTAATACGCCATTTTATGGGTACAATTACCAATATTTAAATACTCCAAGACAAGTCAGAGCCGAGTCCAAATCCGAGCTAACCCAATGGAACTTTGCTTATGTCCCTAACATCCAGACCTGCTATAACTATGGCTTTTCATGCAGTGTTGATTCTCTGCCCGCATTCAGGCTCTTTACCAGTAACATCTACCCTTACGTTAATTATCGGAACATGCTGCTGGTGAAATGTGATGGAGCTACGGTCACTGGAATGCAAGAATTCCAGAACGACTTGGCGTCCGATCCAGCCACTCACAATAGCACCGGTTTCCCATGCTCCTCCGGATCATACACATACTTTGTGGTGGTCCGTCCCACTTACTACCTCAACTAAATGATCATCTCGTGCCGACAGTCCTGATTTCCAGATTTGTGCACAATGTTCTGGGGGGGGGGGGGGGGGGTGATTGTCCAGGAATCTAAACATAACTTGTCTGCCACAGGACAGACAGGGTTATCCAAAGAGATTCGAATTGCTTGAGAAAGGTAACCGAACGCTGAAAATCAGGGTTCGGTTACCTTTCCTGACCATTCGGCTATCCAGAGAGCAGGCAATTCGCCAAATCCTGTCGAATTGCCTGAACATACGGTGCCTGTTCGGTGCCTGTTCGAGGGCAGTGAAATCCCCATGAAAAAGCAATGCTTCGGCTATTCAGAGAACACAAACCAGCAGTGAAAGGTTCCCCTAATGTCCTGCCATTCGGTGGTTTAATTCGGCAATTTATTCAGGAGAATCCCATAGACTTCAATGTTAAAAATATTCCCGTTTTAATTCAATATCTAATAAACCGTTCATTATAAAATTCTGCAGCAAAAAGTCTCTTTATTTATAGATTTTTTAGGATACTTTAAGAATTTTTTCTGAATTTTTAAAAAAAAAATTAAAAGTCCGATTTTTTTTTGATTTTTTTTTCAGTTTGCTTATTTTTTTTGTAACAGCCTCTTTATTATCATTCCCTGGACCTCCTGTGAAAATTTCAGACATTTTCGCTCAGTAGTTTCTTTGCAAACAGCGTTTCTTTTTCCCAGATTCATACAAATGGTTTTTCTAATTTATTCACTGCCTCCTCTACGTCACAGCTGCTTCGGCTCTGTGTGATTCGGCTCCTGTTCGGCTCCTGTTCGGCTCCTCTTCGAAGGTTAATCCAGATGTTTTTGCTTGTTTTCAGCATACATTCGGTTAGTTTTCGTCGGGTTTGCGGCAGCTTTTCCCTGCAATTCGGGGACCCTGTGGTGTTTGCTGAATACACCGCAGGGTCACCGAAATGCAATCGGCAAAAGGAACCGAATTGAAGAGAACGAAAAGTCACCGAACGTGCGGTGACTTTTCGAATCTCTTTGGATAACCCTGAGAGCTGTCATGGAACTGACGATGTGCTCCTCGCTTTTTACAAAGACTCTCAGGGTTATCCAAAGAGATTCGAAAAGTCACCGCACGTTCGGTGACTTTTCGTTCTCTTCAATTCGGTCCCTTTTGCCGATTGCATTTCGGTGAACCTGCGGTGTATTCAGCAAACAGCACAGGGTCCCCGAATTGCAGGGAAAAGCTGCCGCAAACCTGACGAAAACTCACCGAATGCACGCTGAAAACAAGCAAAAACATCTGGATTAACCTTTGAACAGGAGCCGAACAGGAGCCGAAAAGGAGCCGAATCACACAGAGCAGAAGCAGCTGTGACGTAGAGGAGGCAGTGAATAAATTAGAAAAACCATTTGTATGAATCTGGGAAAATGAAACGCTGTTTGCAAAGAAACTACTGAGCGAAAATGTCTGAAATTTTCACAGGAGGTTCAGGGAATGATAATAAAGAGGCTGTTACAAAAAAAATAAGCAAACTGAAAAAAAAAAAAAAAAAAATCGGACTTTTATTTTTTTTTTAAAAAAATTCAGAAAAATGCTTAAAGTATCCTAAAAAATCTATAAATAAAGAGACTTTTTGCTGCAGAATTTTATAATGAACGGTTTATTAGATATTGAATTAAAACAGGAATATTTTTAACATTGAAGCCTATGGGATTCTCCTGAATTAACTTGCCGAATTAAACCACCGAATGGCAGGGCATTAGGGGAACCTTTCACTGCTGGTTTGTGTTCTCTGAATAGACGAAGCAGTGCTTTTTGATGGGGATTTCACTGCCCTCGAACAGGGACCGAACAGGCACCGTATGTGCAGGCAATTCGCCAGGATTTGGAGAATTGCCTGCTCTCTGGATAGCCGAATGGCCAGGAAAGGTAACCGAACCCTGATTTTCAGCGTTCGGTTACCTTTCTCAAGCAATTCGAATCTCCCTGTCTATTTTCATTTATTGCGTGGTGTAAGTTTAAACCTGGTTTTTATTGTAGATGTGGTTTTCATTGCTGAGTGTTGTAAAGACTCATTATACTGTGTGCCCGTTCTTCCCCAAACTCCAGAACGCCATTTCCCCAAACCAGCCATGGGTCCCAGGAACGAAGCACCGCATGTCACACAATGGAGACGCAGATTTGGTACAGAATGTTTATGCTGAATCTGTGATTGTGCAGGAACACCATTCTCTTCATCTGTTTACATGTTTATCTGTTTATCTGTTCACATGTTTATCTGTTACATGTTTATCTGTTTACATGTTTATCTGTTCACATGTCTGAGAGGTTGGGAGTCACCTTTGTCTCAGCCAAACACCGATTTCCTTTACAATGGGTTATGTACATCACCGTGTGGGGTCACTGTGGGGTCAAGACTTCATCTGCATAAAGCCAGTTGATCTAAGAGGACCTGAAGGAAGCCTGCAGTGGTCTTGGAACCAACCAATCAGAACTGGGGGTGGGCAGGAATTTTGTACCTGTGTTGCTGTATTTTGTATAAATATCCCTGAGAAACCTTCCATAAAGGAGACCTTCCCTGTTTGTACATTCAGCTTGTCTGGTGTTTCATTCTGCTACACTACCTGCACTCCACTCACCCTCAGAAGGCACCGAGCGGCCCTCTGGAAATTCAAAGAGGCAGAGGATCAGACCAAGCGGGTCTGGAGCTGCAGATCAGGCTGCTCGAGGCACTGAGTTCTGAGCAACCCAGCGGCCGGGCTGATCTTGACAAGGGGGTGTCTGGAGAGTCAGGACAGGCGGACAAGAGCGGTTTCCGTCACAAGAGCCCTGGGAAAATTAACCTCCAGGACACCGAGCACAAACCCAAGACGTCCCCGAAAAACTAGAAATGTTGGTGACTATGTCTCGTGGAGTGTTGGCAGCCCCAGACCAATAATGGGCTTCAATGAGCAGACCTGCTTAATGTGTCTCTGTATCTGTCATACAGCCTGTGTTTGACTCGGCCGTCCTGACTGTTGGAAGAGAAACTGAACGGTTTTTATAAACAATAAACTTTTTTATCTATGTGTCCACATACCATTGGTGTGATGTGCATTTGGAGGCATAAAGTATATTTTGTGTCATTACTGTTTCTCACTTTCATATTCACAGTTTCCATGAAAGACTTTCCTCTTTGTGACAGACCGCCTGGCACACAGACTATGTGTCTCTGTCAAACTCTAGCTTTCTCCAAGCTGGACCCGACATCCAGGACTCACAGCCCTAAACCTCCCTAGAAATCACCCGGCACCACCAGTGTTTGTGTGAAAAGCAAGACTGACTCTATATTATAAAACATACAACTATGAACATTAAGCAACAAATCACAGATACTATCAACAGATCCAATAACAGGACAATGGATCATTTACACAGGCAACCTTTACCTAAAACTGCCTGCTAGATCCTGCATAGAGGATAGTAATACAGAGGGAATGTACACTATACAGAGAGAGGATAGTAATACAGAGGGAATGTACACTATACAGAGAGAGGATAGTAATACAGAGGGAATGTACACTATACAGAGAGAGGATAGTAATACAGAGGGAATGTACACTATACAGAGAGAGGATAGTAATACAGAGGGAATGTACACTATACAGAGAGAGGATAGTAATACAGAGGGAATGTACACTATACAGAGAGGATAATAATACAGAGAGAATGTACACTATACAGAGAGAGGATAGTAATACAGAGGGAATGTACGCTATACAGAGAACGGATAGTAATACAGAGGGAATGTACACTATACAGAGAGAGGATAGTAATACAGAGGGAATGTACACTATACAGAGAGGATAATAATACAGAGAGAATGTACACTATACAGAGAGAGGATAGTAATACAGAGGGAATGTACACTATACAGAGAGGATAGTAATACAAAGGGAATGTACACTATACAGAGAGAGGATAGTAATACAGAGGGAATGTACGCTATACAGAGAGAGGATAGTAATACAGAGGGAATGTACACTGTACATAGAAACATAGAAAAATTACGGCAGATAAGAACCTTTCGGCCCATCTAGTCGCCCAATTACATGGATACTTTACCTGGATTTATCTTTTGTTTAGGATAGCCTTATGCCTATCCCATGCCTGCTTAAATTCAATCACTGTTTTGGCCTCTACCACTTCTACTGGAAGACTGTTCCATGTATCCACCACCCTCTCAGTAAAATAATGCTTCCTGATGTTACTTTTAAACCTTTGCCCCTCTAATCTAAGACTATGTCCTCTTGTTTTGCTACTTTGTTTCCATTTAAATATACTCCCTTCCTCTACCTTGTGGATTCCCTTTACGTATTTAAATGTTTCTATCATATCTCCTCTGTCTCGTCTTTTTTCCAAGCTGTACATGTTAAGATCATTAAGCCTTTCCTGGTAACTTTTCTCCTTCAAGCCGTACACCATTTTAGTAGCCCTTCTCTGAACTCTCTCTAAGATGTCTATATCCTTCTGGAGATACGGTCTCCAGTACTGCACACAGTACTCCAAGTGAGGTCTCACCAGTGCTCTGTACAGTGGCATGAGCACTTCCCTTTTCCTACTGCTAATACAGGCTCTCCCTACACAACCAAGCATTCTGCCAGCATTTCCAAGCATTCTGCCAGCATTTCCTGCTGCTCTATTACATTGACTACTTACCCTTAGATCCTCTGAAATAATAACCCCTAAATCCCAACCCTCAGATGTTGAGGTTAGGACTGTATCAAATATTCTATATTCAGCCCTTGGTTTTTACGTCCCAGGTGCATTATCTTGCACTTATCCACATTAAAACTCAATTGCCACAGCTCCCACCATTTTTTTAGTTTACCTAAATCATTTGTCATTTGGCTGATCCCTCCAGGAACGTCAACCCTGTTGCAAATCTTTGTGTCATCAGCAAAAAGACATACTTTTCCATTAATACCTTCTGCAATATCACTAATAAAAATATTAAAGAGAATGGGTCCAAGTACTGACCCCTGAGGTACCCCACTGGTAACAAGACCTTGCGCCGAATAAACTCCATTTACCACAACCCTCTGTTGCCTGTCACTCAGCCACTGCCTAATCCATTCAACAATATTGGAATCCAAGCTCAAAGATTGCAATTTATTGATAAGCCTTCTATGCGGAACAGTATCAAAAGCCTTACTGAAATCTAAATAAGCAATGTCTACTGCACCACCTGTGTCTATTATTAATGTTACCCAATCAAAAAAATCAATAAGATTAGTTTGGCATGATCTCCCTGAGGTAAACCCATGTTGTTTGTGATCCTGTAATCTATGTGTTTTTAGATGTTCAACAATCCTTTCCTTTAACATGGTTTCCATTAATTTCCCCACTACTGACGTAAGACTAACTGGCCTATAGTTCCCCGATTCCTCCCTACTACCCTTCTTGTAAATGGGCACAACATTTGCTAATTTCCAGTCTTCTGGGACGACTCCCGTTAGCAAGGATTGGTTAAATAAATCTGTTAACGGTTTTGCTATTACATCACTGCGCTCTTTTAATAATTTAGGGTGGATCCCATCAGGCCCCATTGACTTATTTGTCTTTACTTTAGACAGCTGCTGTAGAACCTCCTCCTCTGTAAACTCATATGTAAATGTCTCTTTAGTGTTCTCTCCTAACTGAGGTCCCTTTCCTTCCTTTTCTTCTGCAAAGACTGAAGAAAAATATTCATTGAGGCAGTCAGTGAGACTTTTATCCTCTTCTACATACCTTCCTTCCTTTGTTTTTAATCTAACTAATCCTTGTTTTACTTTTCTTTTCTCGTTTATGTATCTAAAAAATGTTTTGTCCCCCTTTTTTACTGACTGAGCTATTTTCTCTTCTGCGTGTGCTTTGGAAGCTCTTATAAATTGCTTTGCCTCTTTCTGCCTAATCTTATAGGTTTGCCTATCTTCTTCACTCTGAGTTGTTTTATAATTATTGAATGCTATCTTCTTGTTCTTCACTATTTTGGCCACTTCTGCAGAGACCACAGTGGTTTCTTCTCTTTTTTGTTTTTGCTAACAAGTCGAATGCAATTTCCTGTGGCCTTCAATAATGCTTCCTTTAAATAATCCCATTTCTCTTGGACTCCCTTTAAACTCCTCCAGTCTGATAATGACTCCTTCACACAAAATCTCATTTTAGAAAAATCTGTTTTTTTAAAGTCTAAAACTTTTGTTTTGTGTGGTGCGGCTCCATCCCTGTTCTTATATTAAACCACACTGACTGGTGATCACTAGATCCCAAATTTTCACCTACAACAACGTCCGATACCAAACCTCCATTTGTGAGTATTAAATCCAATATGGCCTCTTTACGGGTCGGCTCCTCAACTACTTGTGTTAGAGATAATCCCAGTAGGGAGTTTTGAATATTTGTACTCCTGGTGCACCCAGCTGTTTTGGTTTTCCAGTTCACATCAGGAAGATTAAAGTCCCCCATGATAATAACTTCCTCCTTCATTGCCATTTTGGCTATTTCCTCAAACAGCAGATTATCTAGCTCTTCTACTTGTCCAGGGGGTCTATAGATCACACCTACACGAGCTACTGTATGATTGCCAAATGTTAGCGTAACCCAAACTGACTCTATGTTCACCTCGCTCACTTTTATTTGTTTCGTTTTTATGTTGTTTTTCACATACAGGGCCACTCCTCCTCCTTTCCTACCTTCTCTGTCTTTTCTATATAAAGAGTACCCCGGTATTGTTAAGTCCCAGTTATTTTTCTCACTGAACCATGTCTCAGTAACCGCCACTAAATCTACTTTTTCAGCTGCCATCATTGCCTCCAGTTCATTGATTTTATTGACTAAACTGCGAGCATTTATAGACACGACTCTGAGCTTGTCATTTTTTACCTCGCATGTTGCTTGCACCCTCCGATTTAGTTTTGGGGGACAATCGGGCAGATTGTTTTTTACCCTTTTGTCCCCCCCTCCTAGTTTAAAAATTCCTTTGTGAAACCTTTGAACTTCTCACTGAGAACATATGTTCCCCTATGAGTAAGATGCAAACCATCTTTTTTATACAGTTCCTTTCTGCTCCAATTAGAGCTATCATGGGACACAAAGCCAAATCCTTGCTCTCGACAACATTCCCGAAGCCACAAATTAAATTCCCTATTGCGCATCTGCCTATCCTGAATGTTATGCACAGGCAAAACTTCAGAGAATGACACAGTGGACGCAATCTGCTGTATTTCACCTCCAAGAACACAAAAATCTTCCTTAATCTCAGAAACCTCATTGCTAGTCAAGTCATTTGTCCCTAGATGGACTAGAATGTCCACTTCCCCTTGCTGCTTTGCTTGTTTGACAATATTGAGAATACGTCTCTTGTCTCTATGAGCAGTAGCCCCAGGAAGACATCTCACCAAACCACTACTCTCCAGCTCAACACCTCTTATGATAGAATCACGCAGCAACAATTGCCTTCTATCAAGTCCCACCTTTTCATTTTTGTCCTTGGTTGCAGTGCTGCATACCTTAGGCATAGTGGATGGTGGTTCCTCAACTATGGTGTCTGAGCCTACATCCGTCTTACCACTACACTCTGAAAGTGCCTCAATGTACAGAGAGAGGATAGTAATACAGAGGGAATGTACACTATACAGAGAGAGGATAGTAATACAGAGGGAACGTACACTATACAGAGAGAGGATAGTAATACAGAGGGAACGTACACTATACAGAGAGAGGATAGTAATACAGAGGGAACGTACACTATACAGAGAGAGGATAGTAATACAGAGGGAATGTACACTATACAGAGAGAGGATAGTAATACAGAGGGAATGTACACTATACAGAGAGGATAGTAATACAGAGGGAATGTACACTATACATAGAGAGGATAGTAATACAGAGGGAATGTACGCTATACATAGAGAGGATAGTAATACAGAGGGAATGTACACTATACAGAGAGAGGATAGTAATACAGAGGGAATGTACACTATACAGAGATAGGATAGTAATACAGAGGGAATGTACACTATACAGAGGATAGTAATACAGAGGGAATGTACACTATACAGAGAGAGGATAGTAATACAGAGGGAATGTACACTATACAGAGATAGGATAGTAATACAGAGGGAGTGTACACTATACAGAGGATAGTAATACAGAGGGAATGTACACTATACAGAGATAGGATAGTAATACAGAGGGAATGTACACTATACAGAGGATAGTAATACAGAGGGAATGTACACTATACAGAGAGAGGATAGTAATACAGAGGGAATGTACACTATACAGAGATAGGATAGTAATACAGAGGGAGTGTACACTATACAGAGGATAGTAATACAGAGGGAATGTATGCTGTAGATACAACATGACACTATAATAAATAAGAGAATATGGTGCCATTGGGGTTTTGCAAAATTGAATATGTTAAAAAAAATAATTCTGGATTCCCTGGGCAAACCATTTGGCAAACCCTCAATGATACCTTGGCCCATAGTCAGTAGGAAAGAGTCTGCCCCCAGAGACAGCTGAGTCTGTCACACTCATTTCCTTCCATAGTCGTTACAGAGCAGAACGAAATCTGTGCCCATTATGATCCCTCACATGCCTGATCTATATTTACCTCTCACTGGCGGCTCATGCTGTGCATTACTGTTTTAAGACACTTGTGATACCCACAGGTCCTCTGTTTCCCCCCCTCCATCATACTAAGTACTTGGTATCTTTTTCTGTAAAATTCTGGCTTTGTGAGCATCTGCGAGTTGGATCTTTAGTTTCATTTAGTTTGCCTTATTGTGGCAGGTTTCACGTTATTTCTGTGCGTTCTGTCTTACTAGATAGTGCTGGTAATTATCATCCTGCTAGCCTCTTGCGGTCGTGTACCTACCTCAAACCACCCATACAGTGTGTGATATAATGTAGTAATGCTATGAATCGCTGGCTCTCTCCCCCCCCCCCACACTTGGTACTGGTGGTAGCTCTACTTGTAATTTGATTTGGCATCATCATTTCCTCCATTTCTGCGACTTACTTCGTTTGTGTTTTCATGGGATATTAAAATATTTGCGTGAATTAAATGGCCTGCGTGTGGTTCTTTTATCTTCTACAATGTTTATTCACTGCTTATCACGTTACTTAAATGCAATTACAAGGGATGTACCAAAATCTCCCTCGCCAATAGGGATGAGCTGTTCGGGTTCGGACGGTTCGGAGTTCGACCTGAACTTTGGCAGTTCGAAAGTTCGCGAATTTCAAACTTTTTGGGTGTGTTCGGTTCGAGTTCGAAAAAAAAAAAGAAATTTTGAAAAAAGTATAGTGGTGGTGTCTGCTTCTGATTGAGATTTGAGAATTAATTTCCCTAAAACATCCTAATATGCTGCATTTAACTGGTGTTTGAAAAAAATTCAAAATAACACCTAAGGCTAGGGTCAGATGAGCGCATTTTGTACGGACTGTGCGTCCGTGCAGTATGGACGTACTTACTGACTGACAACAAGGTAGTGGCCACACAGTCCGTTTTCTTCACTGACATATTTTTTGACTGATGTAGCAGGGAAAATAAATTACAATGAAAAAACATTCTGTCCGTCAAAAATGCTGGACGTATAAATGCAGTCCGTCTGACCTCGTTTCATCACTCACATACAAAGCTACACGGACGTTGTGGACGTGGCGCACTCTGCACGTCCGTTCTAGCAGTATTACGTTCTTGCCTAACCTGCGTCCGTTTGCTGCGTCCGTCAGCCCCCGCACTTCCGTGCGGACGTACTTCGTGTGTGGTCAGAATGCTATGCTGCCATGGACGTACAAATGTGCGGCAACACGGACGTGATAACTGCGCTCGTCTGACCCCAGCCTTAAGCAATGTTAGTTCTCACCTCGGGATTAAACATTCACAGGGTTATTCAGAGAGCGGTGAAAAGCAGGAGAATAACTGGAGAAGTGAAAATTCTAGGTCAAAATAGCCGAACCAGAAAAATTCTCCCATTTATCTCACTTTCCAAATCGGCTATTTGGTCTAGATTGTTCTCTTCTCCTGCCAGTTCTCCTGGCTTTCACCTCTCTCTCAGGGTTGTTCAGAGAAAGGTGAAAACCAGGAAAATGGCAGGAAAAGAGAACAATCTGGACCAAATAGCCGATTTGGAAAGTGAGATAAGGCTAGGGTCAGACTAACGCATTTTTCGCAGCGACCGTCAAAAAGTGCGTCTGAACGCATTGCTGTATTTTTTCACGGATTGCGCGAAAACGGTCATACGATGCTTATTTTTGGGCGTGATTTTTTACGGATCCAAACCAGGAAACTTTGGGTGTCTGGACGTTATGTTGACCGGACATGAGCAGGGTCTGACGTCTCCAAATCACGCACACACACCGCTAGTGGACGCAGCGCACTCTGTACGTCCGTACTAGCGGTTCTGCGTTCTCGAAAAAAATGCGTTCATTTTCCACTTGTGTTGCGCAGCCGGACTTTCGTGCGACCGTACTTCGTATATTGGCCGTCATTGCCCGTCATTTGCTGCTAGCGCGGCCGTGATTAAGTGCGCCTAAACGCACGTTAAAAATTCGCTAGTCTGACCCCAGCCTAAATGGGAGAATTGTTCTGGTTTGGCTATTTTGACATAGAATTTTCCATTCTCCAGTCATTCTCCTGCTCTACACTGCTCTCTGAATAACCCTTATTCAGAGAAAGGTGAAACTCAGGAGAATGACTGAAGAGAAAATTCTAGGTCAAAATAGCCAAACCAGAAAAATTCTCCCATTTTTCTCACTTTCCAAATCGGCTATTTGGTCTAGAAGTTTTCATTCTCCTGCTTTTCACCGCCAAAAAATCAGTAAACTTTTTCTGCATGTTCTAAAATGTCTCCTCTTTTCATACAGACTGCCGCCCCAAGCAGTTGTTTATGGATAGATTAAAGGAAAAGCATTTACCGTCATTTGAAATGTCATTTTTGGGTTTTTACATATTTCTATACATCCTAGAAATCCGCCACTTCACGGGCAGGTTATGGGGACCTCCTAGGCACGATATTTGAAGGAATTTTTCGTTTTTATTTTTAACCCTCATTTCATGGAAAACTCACTGTCCCTTTAAAAACGTATTTTTTTTACTTTTTGTCCTTGTTTCCTGTCCCCCAGGGCACTACCCGGACCCCCATACACCTTTTATGGCAAATATCTAGCATATATGTCCTCTTGGAGGCCACTCTAAAAAACCGAATTTTCAGCCTCATTGACTTGTATGGAGTTCGGGTTCGGGTTCGGGTCCGATCATTTGGAAAGTTTGGCTTTGGCTTCGAACCGAACTCGGGGAGTGTTCGGCTCATCCCTACTCGCCAATACTTATCGTCCAGAGATGGTATTTTCAGCTTTCAGTCAAGAGGAAAAAGTCTGAAAATATCCACCAAAAAAACCCCCAACCTGCAACAGATGCTCCACTTCAGCCCTGGCCGAGTTAGGCTAGGGTCAGACTGAGGCAGTGCGAACGCGCGTTCTGGCGCACTTAATCACGGCCGTGCTAGCAGCAGATGACGGGCAATGACGGCCAATATACGAAGTACGGTCGCACAACAGTCCGGCCGCGCAACGCAAGTGGCAAACGAACGCATTTTGTCGAGAACGTAAAACCGCTAGTACTGACGTACAGAGTGCACTGCGTCCGCTAGAGGCGTGTTTGCGTGATTGGGAGACGTCAGACGCTGCTAATGTCCGGCCAACATAACGTCCAGATGCAAAAAGGGTTTTATTGATGATCCGTACAAAAACACGAACGCAAATGCGCATCGTATGACCGCTATCGCGTATTCTGTGAAAAAATGCGTCCATTCGTTCGAACGCACTTTTTCACAAACAACTTGAAAATGCGTTCGTCTGACCCTAGCCTTAGTGTCAGTTTTGGGCTGGTGTTTTAGGGTTACTGTTAAGGATACAAGTTAGGTTTATGGAATAAACTGGGGTTAGGGTTAGGTTTATATATGTTTGGATTAGAAATTAGGGTTAGGTTTGTTTTTTTGTTGTGGTTTGTCTTGTCCTTCTCCCTCTCTGTGAGATCATTCTCTGTTGGCGATGATTAATCGACCATCACCCCTGCTTGCCTGGGGGGGGGGTAACAGGGGGTAACTGACTGATCCTATGGAGGCACTTGGGACATGTTGAGGGGAGGTTTATGCGTTCTTACATTTTGTCGGGGTTCCGCTTCACACTTGTTGAAGTTTTATTATTCTATTGTATTTGTTTGACCTGGTTTTTATTTTCTTTGTTCAATAATAAATAACAATTTTGAATGTTAAAGGAAAAGAAATGAGGGTTAAGTTACTATTTGTTAGAAATTGGGGTTCTAAACTCTCCGTGTGTTGGTTCGCTCCCCATGCAGCCTCCCCTCCACATACATTAACCCACAGGAACCAGGATGTCCTGTGTTTGATTCCTCCCAGGAGTCCTGCTCCGGTTCTGATGTCTCCATCCCTTTTGCACAATGTAAGAAATAATTTGGATTTCCAGAAGCTGTGACGAATCTCAAAAATTATGTAGCTGTAAATATCAAAGAGGTGCCTTCACATACAAGAGCGCAGGTGATAATAACAACAAAATGTAAACTGCACACGAGGGTAACATGTAACAGAGTGTGTGTCTGAGACGTGTGGCTCAATACAGTCACTATATACTAATGTGCAGTGTGTATGAGCGTATCACAGAGCTCCACAGCAATAAAACTCACAAAGTGCGGTGTGTATGAGTGTATCACAGAGCTCCACAGCAATAAAACTCACACTACTGTGCAGTGTGTATGAGTGTATCACAGAGCTCCACAGCAATAAAACTCACAAAGTGCGGTGTGTATGAGCGTATCACAGAGCTCCACAGCAATAAAACTCACACTACTGTGCAGTGTGTATGAGTGTATCACAGAACTGCACAGCAATAAAACTCACACTACTGTGCAGTGTGTATGAGTGTATCACAGAACTGCACAGCAATAAAACTCATAGTAATGTGCGGTGTGTATGAGTGTATCACAGAGCTCCACAGCAATAAAACTCACACTACTGTGCAGTGTGTATGAGTGTATCACAGAGCTCCACAGCAATAAAACTCACAAAGTGCGGTGTGTATGAGCGTATCACAGAGCTCCACAGCAATAAAACTCACACTACTGTGCAGTGTGTATGAGTGTATCACAGAACTGCACAGCAATAAAACTCACAGTAATGTGCAGTGTGTATGAGTGTATCACAGAGCGCCACAGCAATAAAACTCACACTAATGTGCAGTGTGTATGAGTGTATCACAGAACTGCACAGCAATAAAACTCACAGTAATGTGCGGTGTGTAGGAACGTATCACAGAGCTCCACAGCAATAAAACTCATAGTACATGAGCGTATTAATGTGCAGTGTGTATGAGGGTATCACAGAGCTCCACAGCAATAAATCTCACAATAATGTGTGCTGTGTATGAGGGTGTCACAGAGCTCTACAGCAATAAAACTCATAGTAATGTGCGGTGTGTATGAGGGTGTCACAGAGCTCTACAGTAATAAAGCTCATAGTAATGTGCGGTGTGTATGAGGGTGTCACAGAGCACCACAGCAATAAAACTCATAGTAATGTGTGGTGTGTATGAAGGTGTCACAGAGCACCACAGCAATAAAACTCACAGTAATGTGTGGTGTGTATGAGTGTATCACAGAGCTCCACAGCAATAAAACTCACAGTAATGTGCAGTGTGTATGAGTGTATCACAGAGCTCCCCAGCAATATACCTTACAGTAACGTGTGGTGTGTATGAGCGTATCACAGAGCTCCACAGCAATAAAACTCACAGTAATGTGCAGTGTGTATGAGCGTATCACAGAGCTCCCCAGCAATATACCTTACAGTAACGTGTGGTGTGTATGAGTGTATCACAGAGCTCTACAGCAATAAAACTCACAGTAATGTGCAGTGTGTATGAACGTATCACAGAGCTCCCCAGCAATATACCTTACAGTAACGTGTGGTGTGTATGAGTGTATCACAGAGCTCTACAGCAATAAAACTCACAGTAATGTGCAGTGTGTATGAACGTATCACAGAGCTCCCCAGCAATATACCTTACAGTAACGTGCGATGTGTGTAACCGGGGCATTTAACATGTAGCCCTGGGTTTCTGGATTTCGGCATTCTTTGGTCACGCGGTGCCTGGATTCCTGCTTATTAGAGGAAGCCCAGTGTTTGTCAGGTTTTGGGGTTTATACTTATTATATCAGATGTTTTATGATGCGTTCAGGAAGTGAAAGCCGTGGTGGAGGAAGTGAGAAGAGATTTGAAGCTATATAGACGCTGGTCCCGATGAGATTTCATGCACTGACCTCTCTTCCAGAGAACCTCGGAGGTCCCGTGTTGTCCTGGGTTTTGTGTTTGGCTCTGGATTGTACTCGTAGCTGAAGATATGCGTTGGGTTCAGGGGTTGGCGCTGCTGGTCCTCCTGGCCAGTGATTTGTCCTCAGGTAAGTGAGATCTCTAGTGAGCTGAGCTTGGGCTGGACGTGACAATATTAAACTGAAAACCCGACCATGTCTCTGCCACCTGATTAAATAACGTATCAGACATGGCGATGTCAGAGGCGTGTCAGCCATGAATACGTGCCAGACTAGAGATCCCATCAATGAAACCACTTTGAAGAAAGCCACCAAATTATATTCAAGTGAGACGGCTGATTTTTAGATTTCTAGAACCTCTTTCATGTCAAAACGTTTCTGTTGAGAACCTGGTACATATGCCATCATGTAGCAGGATGGTGAGGGACATCTTCTTATTCCCATACATGAATGACCTAAATCCTTGCTTCTGGTTAAGCTTCTCAGGAAGGAGATGTAAGACTGGCCGGAGGCAACAGCACGGCCCAGGGCCGAGTGGAAATCTACCACGATGGAGAATGGGGAACAGTGTGCGACGATGGATGGGACATAAATGAAGCCGCCGTGGTATGCAACGCTTTGGGCTTCTTCGGCGCCATTAGGGCTACAGCGGGAGGAGTATTTCCCCAAGGTAACTAGATCTAATTTTCCTTCCGATCACCCAAGAAGAGCCTGGGTTTGCCAGTCCCACACTCTGTGCTTTGTCCGCAGGATCAGGTCCCATCATGCTGGATGATCTGGTTTGCCAGGGCAATGAGAGCTCCTTGGCAGACTGTCATTTCAAGGCCTGGAAGATCACTGACTGTAGACACACAGAAGACGCTGGCGTCATCTGCTCTTCAAATGAAGATGGTAAGTTCTATCAACCTTTATATCCATAGCTTTTCACATCTTGATGCACACTGGGGCAGCTTTTGAGCTCGCAGCGTAGGACCGGATCATGGCCAGAGGTCGGGAGAAGATACTGGGTTAAGCCTAGATCATTGGTAGAAGTCAGGGCTGGATCATGCAATAAGGAAGAAGGTGCAGGCACTCCACATAAACCCTAAATAACATTGGGTTATTGGACAATCAGCCATCAGATGGCCTTTCTCCAGCCTTGACTTTCACGGTTTGTCAAACAGACTCGTGCTATTTGAAGCCTACGTGAAGTGCCTGGACCTCCTTACTTATTGTACGTATACCTGGTGCCTGGGCCCGCTCTGGGTCTAATGATGCTATTCAATTTTATATCCTCTTTAGAGTGCATTCCTCCCCTTCACTACTACCTAGGACTGGATGATCGGCAGCGATCGGCTGGCTCACCGGTGGAGGTCAGGGCTAAATGATTGGTAGAGATTAGGACTGGATCATTGGTTGAGGTCAGGGCTGGATCATTGGTAGAGGGCAGGAAAGGACCATTGGTAAAGGTCAGGAGTGGATCATGAGAAGAGGTCTAGATTGGATCATGGGAAGAGGTCAGGAATGGATCATGGGAAGAGGTCAGGAGTGGATCATGGGAAGAAGTCAGGCATGTATCATGGGAAGAGGTCAGGAGTGGATCATGGGAAGAGGTCAGGAATGGATCATGGGAAGAGGTCAGGAGTGGATCATGGGAAGAGGTCAGGAGTGGATCATGGGAAGAGGACAGGAGTGGATCATGGGAAGAGGTCAGGAATGGATCATGGGAAGAGGTCATGAGTGGATCATGGGAAGAGGTCCGAAGTGGATCATGGGAAGAGGACAGGAATGGATCATGGGAAGAGGACAGGAGTGGATCATGGGAAGAGGTCAGGAATGGATCATTGGAAGAGGTCAGGAGTGGATCATGGGAAGAGGTCAGGAGTGCATCATGGGAAGAGGTCCAAAGTGGATCATGGGAAGAGGACAGGAATGGATCATGGGAAGAGGACAGGAGTGGATCATGGGAAGAGGTCAGGAATGGATCATTGGAAGAGGTCAGGAGTGGATCATGGGAAGAGGTCAGGAGTGGATCATGGGAAGAGGTCAGGAATGGATCATGGGAAGAGGTCAGGAGTGGATCATGGGAAGAGGTCAGGAGTGGATCATGGGAAGAGGACAGGAGTGGATCATGGGAAGAGGTCAGGAATGGATCATGGGAAGAGGTCATGAGTGGATCATGGGAAGAGGTCCGAAGTGGATCATGGGAAGAGGACAGGAATGGATCATGGGAAGAGGACAGGAGTGGATCATGGGAAGAGGTCAGGAATGGATCATTGGAAGAGGTCAGGAGTGGATCATGGGAAGAGGTCAAGAGTGCATCATGGGAAGAGGTCCGAAGTGGATCATGGGAAGAGGTCAGGAATGGATCATGGGAAGAGGTCAGGAGTGGATCATGGGAAGAGGTCCGAAGTGGATCATGGGAAGAGGTCAGGAATGGATCATGGGAAGAGGACAGGAGTGGATCATGGGAAGAGGTCAGGAATGGATCATTGGAAGAGGTCAGGAGTGGATCATGGGAAGAGGTCCGAAGTGGATCATGGGAAGAGGTCAGGAATGGATCATGGGAAGAGGTCAGGAGTGGATCATGGGAAGAGGTCAGGAATGGATCATGGGAAAAGGTCAGGAGTGGATCATGGGAAGAGGTCAGGAATGGATCATGGGAAGAGGTCAGGAGTGGTTTGTGGGAAGAGGTCAGGAGTGGATAAATGGTAGAGGTCAGGGTGGATCCATTGGTAGAGGTCAGGAGTGCATCGTGGGAAGAGGTCAGGGTGGATCCATTGGTAGAGGTCAGTAACGCATTGTGGGAAGAGGTCAGGGTGATCCATTGGTAGAGGTCAAGGCTGGATCATGGCGTGAGATTATAGAGATATGGACAGACCCCTTAACCTTTTCCATTTCTTACTACCTATCTACTGGGAAATATAACACAGTAGAGACAGCATTACCCAACCCATTCCTGCCCCCGATTACAATGAAATAAACACATCAGCCATTGGCTCTTTGAGTTGTGTGAGTCGACAGACCTGGTTAGCAGCCCCTGTGGTCATTGCTAGGTGTTCCAGGGTGCGTCATCATGAATTATCTTCCTATATTGGTTATTTATGATTTAACTCGTCGACTTGGCTCGTCGATACATTCTTTAATGCGGTAATAAGGAGGCCACAATGCACAGAGAAGGAGACCACACCTAGGACATCAGGCGTACATACAATCATTAACCATGGTTCCCTGTGAGATACACAGGTGCAAAAATAATAGAGGGGGCTCAGCAACAGGTTTGACTGCCTGGACACCCAGGTCCATAACATACCAGGCTCAACGTGATAACCTTACGAAACGATGCACCGTGTGACCATGAATGGTAAATATTTCAGGATTTGGTTTTCCTTGAAACGCTTTGATTTACTCTTCCTTTGGGATAAATGCAGTGGAAAAGGGACTTCATTTTGGTTTGGGAATAATGTTGGTCCAATCATATCCACGTTCTCTTGTAGATGGAAATGTTATCTCCTACACTCTGGATAACTCCTGCGAGATTGGCGAGTCCATGGGAGCTCTTTTTGACAGCCAGAAGGACTGTGATCACTTCATCAGCGTGACGGATAAAGAAAGACCTTCAGTGTCCAAGGAGATCTGTGCCCACAGACTCATCCTCAAACTTCACCCCGAGGCCGGCTTCCTTCTGAAAGCAGAAGAGAACAAATCCACAGTCAGCGTTCTGGGAGGATGTCTACCACAAGCCAGAGCTTTTATCAGGTGAGGAGCACATGATCTCCTCATTACGACAGCAGACGTCCATGTTTCGTTTTGAGTCAGTGTCTTTATTTTGTGTTGTCTTTTCTTTGAATGTATTTATTGGATTTTTCGCAAACGGCGTAAAAGAGGGTGTGGCCAGACGGTCAGAGCGCCATCACATGAGCTGCCATACATCACATGGACTGAAGGGCATCACTATTTTAAGAGGGTCGTTCACATTCTAGTTTAAGTCACGGTAAACAGACACTTTTGGAGGGTCATTACTGTCTAACCACCATGCATTTTCTGTAACGTTAGGTATTTCTACACCCAGAAGATCGCGGTGACGTTGTCCTCCCTGAGGTGTATCCATCAGATGGCCTCCACCTACAAAGTCAATAGTCTGAAAGAATACACCGCCAAGTTCTTCTCTGTCTTCATGAAAGATGACCCAACTTTTAAAAAGCAATTAGAACTCCTTAAGTACGCAGACTCCAGCTCGGACTCCATATTGCGGGACCTCTGTCTTCGATACCTGGCTTGGAATTTCGAGTTGTTCACTCGGTCCACGGCGTGGAATGATATGCAACTTGGGCAGCTCATCTCGCTCCTCTCCAGGTCAGATCTGGTTGTTAAGAATGAATGGGCCATACTTGGACAGCTGCAGAGCTGGGTCAGCGCCAAGCAAGTGGAAGGAGATCTCCTGATAGAACTGATTGAAACAATCCGGTTTCCAATGATGAGTCCTGAAGAGCTCCTCCTCATCCAGGTCAACGTGTCCATGTATGGAAAGAATAAATACGTTTTCCAAGACAATATCGTTCGCGCTTTAATGTTCCATACTGTGCCTTACAAAACCCTACAGCGCTTCATGAACCTATCTAGAGAGGTCTTGACACCAAGGATCTATACATCCTCCACCTGGAGTTCAGCTGTGCAAGCAAGTATGTATTATGGTCAGTCCCAACACTACTTCAGAACTCCCCAACACACCAGTTTCCTGTTAGCTTCCCAGCAGATCCAATGGTCTGTGTTTCCCCCCACCACTCCACAGAGCTGCCGAAATAACAGAGTGCCCTGTGCTCCTGACACTCAGACTTCATTCAGGCTCTCCACGAGCACTAAGATTTCAAATGTTGGCTACCAGAATACGCTGGTAATGAAATGTGGTGGAACCGTGGTTACAGGAATCCAACAATTCCAGAACCAAAAAGCTGTAGACCCGGCTACTGAGGACAGCACTGGCTTCCCATGCTCCTCAAAAGCCAACACATACATGGTGGTGATCCGCCCCATATACTCAACCTAAGAAATCTATAAGCCTCGAGATAGTCTGTTACCTTCAGGATTAGATGTAGAGGTACGGGCATCACTACGAGCGCTCAACATGCCAGCTTCAATGCTTTCCATCCTCCAGTGGGGACCTGGGGATCTCCTAAGCTTCCAGAAGCTTTGTGACAGCAGCAGCAGATATTAATTTGTGTCTACGTCCTACTTCCCGGGTCATCGTGGCGTATAAGAAAACCTGCAACATTTTATGTTTTCCCAGAATTCCTAAAACTCCTCATTCCCAGTCTGGTAATTTGTTCCCCTGACGCTCGTCGGGTCACGTTATGGGATCCCTCAGTATCTGCTCCGTCTCCCCCTGAAAAATAAACACATCTTACGGGACTTTCTAGCAATATCTCCATGTTCCACGTAGGAGCAACATGTCTGCGGTAACATGGAGAGCTCGCTGGGACCGTCCAGGCACTTTCTCTTCGTGACGCCCTTCGGAAAGTCCTTTCAAGGTGACTCTGACCTCATAGTGAATCCACTTTCCAGATCTGCTGTTTGACCATGAAGAAAGCTTTTCTTTCAATGCACAGAATTAACGTTCCCGCCCGCATTAACCCATTAAAAGCATGATTACGCACCTGAATAAACGTTTCTGATCAAAGCAGACGTGACCGGGGTCGTTATTTTCCTTTCTCAGCAATAACTTCTAGGTTGTTCCACACGACGACACGGTATCTGATCTTACAAGTATAGAGCTATAAAATCTGGGATCATGATGTCATTAGCATGCTGAGGGATCATGATGTCATTAACATGCTGAGGAATCATGATGTCATTAACATGCTGAGGGATCATGATGTCATTAACATGCTGAGGGATCATGATGTCATTAGCATGCTGAGGGATCACGATGTCACTAACATGCTGAGGGATCATGATGTCATTAACATGCTGAGGGATCATGATGTCATTAACATGCTGAGGGATCATGATGTCATTAGCATGCTGAGGGATCATGATGTCACTAACATGCTGAGGGATCATGATGTCATTAACATGCTGAGGGATCATGATGTCATTAACATGCTGAGGGATCACGATGTCACTAACATGCTGAGGGATCATGATGTCATTAGCATGCTGAGGGATCATGATGTCATTAACATGCTGAGGGATCACGATGTCATTAACATGCGGAGGGATCACGATGTCATTAACATGCTGAGGGATCACGATGTCATTAACATGCGGAGGGATCATGATGTCATTAGCATGCGGAGGAATCACGATGTCATTAACATGCTGAGGGATCACGATGTCATTAACATGCGGAGGGATCATGATGTCATTAGCATGCTGAGGAATCATGATGTCATTAACATGCTGAGGGATCACGATGTCATTAACATGCTGAGGGATCATGATGTCATTAGCATGCTGAGGGATCATGATGTCATTAACATGCTGAGGGATCATGATGTCATTAACATGCTGAGGGATCATGATGTCATTAACATGCTGAGGGATCATGATGTCACTAACACGTCTTGGGCTCATGATGTCACTAACACGTCTTGGGTTTAGGATGGTCAGGATATTCTCTCCAGATTTTAGGGTTGTGATGTTCTATGATATTCTTATGAACTAAAATAATGTTATTATGCTACAAATCTATCAGGGTTATCCAAAGAGATTCATAAAGTCACTGCACGTTCGGTGACTTTTCGTTCTCTTCAATTCGGTTCCTTTTGCCGATCCCATTTCGGTGACCCTTCGGTGTATTCAGCAAACACCACAGGGCCCCCGAATTGCAGGGAAAAGCTGACGAAAACTAACCGCAAAACCTGCCGAATGCACGCCGAAAACCCGCAAAAACATCTGGATTAACCGGTCGAAGACGCCGGAAAAACCTGATCACACGCAGCGAATCCGCCGGAAAAAGAAGAGAAAAAGCCGAGACCGCAGACAGAGGGGGGAGAATAAATTAGCAAAACAGTTTGTATGAATGTGTGAAAGTGAAACGCTGTTTGCAAAGAAACTACTGAGCGAAAATGTCTGAAATTTACATATAAAATCCAATGAATGATAATAAAAAGGGAAGTTACAGAAAAAAGAAGTAAACTTAAAAAAAATCAAAAAAAAAATCGGACTTTTAAAAAAAAAAAAAAAAATTCCGAAAAATGCTTAAAATATCCTAAAAAATCTATAAATAAAGAGACTTTTTGCTGCAGAATTTTATAATGAACGGTTTATTAGATATTGAATTAAAACGGGAATATTTTTAACATTGAAGCCTATGGGATTCTCCTGAATAAACCTGCCGAATGAAACCACCGAATGGCAGGGCATTAGGGGAACCTTTCACTGCTGGTTTGTGTTCTCTGAATAGACGAAGCATTGCTTCTCTATGGGGATTTCACTGCCCTCGAACAGGCACCGTATGTTCAGGCAATTCGCCAGGATTTGGTGAATTGCCTGCTCTCTGGATAGCCAAACGGCCAGGAAAGGGAACCGAAATGCTGATTTTCAGCGTTCGGTTACCTTTCGGCAGCCACTCGGATTTCTTTGGATAACCCTGTATGTGTGTTTGTGGGATTTAGTCGCTATAATCTGCATTTATGGATTATGGAGGCAAAGACGATTTATTGTGTAATTGCATAAACATTTCTGCACAAAACAAAGCAGAACCGAAATTAACTGTCTCTCTGCCGTCTCGAAATGGATGGCTTCCCGCATCCTTAACCCCTTCACTGCTGAGCCATTTCACGTCTTAAAAAAAAGACATTTTTCTTTGTTTATTATTATCATTCTTATTTTTTTTCTTTACATTAAACATGGTCAGATTTGGTATCATTGGAAAGGCCATGCTCTGACCTTTCTTATGATACCAGACATGACCCTGCTAGCTGCCAACAGTCGGGAGATATCGGGGTTCAAATGAACCCCCTATTTTCCCATAGGAGTCGATGAGGATGTTCCCCACACGTCCTCAGCAGTGAAAGGATTAAACTCAATCTCACCAGAACTGAAATTCTCGTTATACCTCCCTCCAGGAAGAACCCAATCCCACCTATCTCTCTACCAGTACATGGACGCTCATTAGCCAAATGCCTCAAGCTCGCTGCCGCCGTGTCACTTTACATTCTGACCTAACATTCTCTCCTCAAATCCAGACAGTGACCAAATCCTGTTACTATCAAGTCAAGAACATCACCCGTGTCCGCCCGTTTCTGACGCAAGATACGGCGAAGGTGCTGGTTCATGCTCTTATCATTTCATGACTTGATTACTGCAACTCGCTCCTTATTGGCCTCAACTCCCGTATCGCCCCTTTATAATCTGTAATGAATGCAGGGGCCAGGCTCATTTTCTCACCAGACACACCTCGTGTAGCTCACTGCTCTGCCAGTCCCTCCATTGGCTTCCTGTACCCCCCCTCTGCCGGTCCCTCCATTGGCTTTCTGTACCTCCCCCCTCTGCCGGTCCCTCCATTGGCTTCCTGTACCTCCCCCCTCTGCCGGTCCCTCCATTGGCTTCCTTACCTCCCCCCTCTGCCGGTCCCTCCATTGGCTTCCTTACCTCCCCCCTCTGCCGGTCCCTCCATTGGCTTCCTTTACCTCCCCACTCTGCCGGTCCCTCCATTGGCTTCCTGTACCTCCCCCCTCTGCCGGTCCCTCCATTGGCTTCCTGTACCTCCCCCCTCTGCCGGTCCCTCCATTTCCTTCCTGTACGTTCCAGGATACAGTTTAAAATACTGACGCTCACGTTCAAATCACTCAATACCTCAACTCCTCCCCCTTACATGACTTGATTACTCCGCAAGCACATCCCGTCTAGACTGCCTGTCATCGATCTACACCTCAGAACTTAAACTCTGGCCCCGCAGATGTTGATTGACTACAATTCCCAGAATTCTTTCAATGCAGTAGATGACCAGAGCATCGTGGGAGCTGTAGTTCTTAAACATCTGGGGGGGCCAGGGTTTGAGGTCCCTGCTCTAGACTGTAAGCTCCTATGAGCAGGGCCCTCTACATCTCTTCTTTCCATTCTATGTCTGTTTATCTGTATCTCGTTCCATTTAGTTGTTGTAAAGCGCTGCGGAAACTGTTGGCGCCATATAAATGATGATATTAATAATAATCATTTTACAGTTTGAACCTTTCGTGGGGGAAACCGTGAGCGTGACTTTGACGACTGCTGCTGCGCAGCTTGTGTCATGACCGAAAAGCAGAAGCTCGATTTATTACAAAACATCTTGTGTCTGTCTCCAAAACATCTGCCGGGACTTCCTCTCTATGTGATCTGTGCAGAACATTCCCAAACAGCCGACTTAGACACGGACCCTGCGGGCGAAACTCCGACCCCTCACATTTGCTTTTCTCGAATTGTTGGAGAAAATAAAAGGGGTTAATTGGCTGAATGGGACACTTTGGGCTTGAATGGGCTGGAAACATCTTTAATCGCTGGACTTTCAGAATACGAATAAATGCAATAAATAAGCTTAACTCACCTGAAACCCCACACGACGAATCCAAACGGAAATCCAGCATTCAGCTTAAAATGTCTACGGACGGCGCTGAGTCTGAGCCTGAAAATGTTATAAAATCAGTCATTTCAAGCGAAAAACATTAAATCAGCGATGACCTCCATAAAGAATTACGTGTTTTAGCCGACACAGAGGAGCAGAAACCTTGAAAAAAGTTTAATATTTGGCTTTTCTGGGGTGAAATATCAGTTTCCTTTGCCGGTCACCGACAAATCTCTGCCTAACATGAATATATTTTAAAGAAAAAGCAACACCCCCCCCAATCCACCCCCCCCCCCCAATCCGTGAATTGTGTATGAACTAAAAAAAAATAATTATAAAACACATTTGTAATATTCTCTTTTTTTTCAGTTATTTTTCGGCGTTATTTTGGAATTTCGATTTTATTTGATTATAATTTATTGCTCAGGGATACAGTGAGATCTGATAAGAGTGAACATATTTTATAAAAAGCCCATTTCTGGGAGTAACTTCAATCAGTGGCCACTGGAGGGCAGCAAGTCCCGAGAAATCCCCCATAAATACATTGATTTAGGCTAGGGTCAGACGAACGCATTTTCGCGTTGTCTGTGAAAAAGTGCGTTCGAACGAATGGACGCATTTTTTCACGGAATACGCGATAGCGGTCATACGATGCGCATTTGCATCCGTGATTTTGTACGGATCATCAATAAAACACTTTGTGCATCTGGACGTTATGTTGGCCGGACGTTAGCAGTGTCTGACGTCTCCAATTCACGCACACACGCCTCTAGCGGACGCAGCGCACTCTGTACAACCGTACTAGAGGTTTTACGTTCTCGACAAAATGCGTTCGTTTTCCACTTGCGTTGCGCAGCCGGACTTTTGTGCGACCGTACTTCGTATATTGGCCGTCATTGCCCGGCACTTGCTGCTAGTGCGGCCGTGATTAAGTGCGCCTGCACGCGCGTTCGCACTGCGCTCGTCTGACCCTAGCCTAAAGCTGTGTGTAATTGACTGTTTGTGGCTCTTGGGTTTCTGTCAATCAAAGAACAAGGAGCTCAAAAAACTTTCCAGAACTTTGGCAAACCTCAGCTTTCTCCAAAAACTCAATCTGCCTCGAAATCTGTTTAAAACAACCTAAAATCACATTATGTTTTAAAAAAAATCACTACACAGCGATAGCGAAAAACTAAACGGATAAACTGTAACCCTAAAACAAGCAGTAACAGTAACCTGGCCCTAACCCTAAAACAAGCAGTAACAGTAACCTGGCCCTAACCCTAAAACAAGCAGTAATAGTAACCTGGCCCTAACCCTAAAACAAGCAGTAATAGTAACCTGGCCCTAACCCTAAAACAAGCAGTAACAGTAACCTGGCCCTAACCCTAAAACAAGCAGTAACACTAACCTGGCCCTAACCTTAAAACAAGCAGTAATAGTAACCTGGCCCTAACCCTAAAGCAAGCAGTAACAGTAACCTGGCCCAAACCCTAAAACAAGCAGTAATAGTAACCTGGCCCTAACCCTAAAACAAGCAGTAACAGTAACCTGGCCCTAACCCTAAAACAAGCAGTAATAGTAACCTGGCCCTAACCTTAAAACAAGCAGTAATAGTAACCTGGCCCTAACCCTAAAACAAGCAGTAATAGTAACCTGGCCCTAACCTTAAAACAAGCAGTAATAGTAACCTGGCCCTAACCCTAAAACAAGCAGTAATAGTAACCTGGCCCTAACCCTAAAACAAGCAGTAACAGTAACCTGGCCCTAACCCTAAAGCAAGCAGTAACAGTAACCTGGCCCTAACCTTAAAACAAGCAGTAACAGTAACCTGGCCCTAACCCTAAAACAAGCAGTAATAGTAACCTGGCCCTAACCTTAAAACAAGCAGTAATAGTAACCTGGCCCTAACCCTAAAACAAGCAGTAATAGTAACCTGGCCCTAACCTTAAAACAAGCAGTAATAGTAACCTGGCCCTAACCCTAAAACAAGCAGTAACAGTAACCTGGCCCTAACCCTAAAACAAGCAGTAACAGTAACCTGGCCCTAACCTTAAAACAAGCAGTAACAGTAACCTGGCCCTAACCCTAAAGCAAGCAGTAACAGTAACCTGGCCCTAACCCTAAAACAAGCAGTAATAGTAACCTGGCCCTAACCTTAAAACAAGCAGTAACAGTAACCTGGCCCTAACCCTAAAGCAAGCAGTAACAGTAACCTGGCCCTAACCCTAAAACAAGCAGTAATAGTAACCTGGCCCTAACCTTAAAACAAGCAGTAACAGTAACCTGGCCCTAACCTTAAAACAAGCAGTAACAGTAACCTGGCCCTAACCCTGAAGCAAGCAGTAACAGTAACCTGGCCCTAACCCTAAAACAAGCAGTAACAGTAACCTGGCCCTAACCTTAAAACAAGCAGTAACAGTAACCTGGCCCTATCCCTAAAACAAGCAGTAATAGTAACCTGACCCTAACCCTAAAACAAGCAGAAATAGTAACCTGGCCCTAACCCTAAAACAAGCAGTAATAGTAACCTGGCCCTAACCCTAAAACAAGCAGTAACAGTAACCTGGCCCTAACCCTAAAACAAGCAGTAACAGTAACCTGGCCCTAACCCTAAAACAAGCAGTAACAGTAACCTGGCCCTAACCTTAAAACAAGCAGTAACAGTAACCTGGCCCTAACCCTAAAGCAAGCAGTAACAGTAACCTGGCCCTAACCCTAAAACAAGCATAATAGTAACCTGGCCCTAACCCTAAACAAGCAGAACAGTAACCTGCCCTAACCCTAAAACAAGCAGTAATAGTAACCTGGCCCTAACCTTAAAACAAGCAGTAATAGTAACCTGGCCCTAACCCTAAAACAAGCAGTAATAGTAAACCTGGCCCTAACCTTAAAAAACAAGCAGTAATAGTAACCTGGCCCTAACCCTAAAACAAGCAGTAGTAACCTGGCCCTAACCCAAAACAAGCAGTAACAGTAACCTGCCCCTAACCTTAAAACAAGCAGTAACAGTAACCTGCCCTAACCCTAAAGCAAGCAGTAACAGTAACCGCCCTAACATTAAAACAAGCAGTAACAGTAACCTGGCCCTAACCCTAAAACAAGCAGTAATAGTAACCTGGCCCTAACCTTAAAACAAGCAGTAATAGTAACCTGGCCCTAACCTAAAACAAGCAGTAATAGTAACCTGGCCCTAACCTTAAAAACAAGCAGTAATAGTAACCTGCCCTAACCCTAAAACAAGCAGTAATAGTAACCTGGCCCTAACCCTAAAACAAGCAGTAACAGTAACCTGGCCCTAACCTTAAAACAAGCAGTAATAGTAACCTGCCCTAACCCTAAAACAAGCAGTAACAGTAACATGGCCCTAACCCTAAAACAAGAAGTAACAGTAACATGGCCCTAACCCTAAAACAAGCAGTAATAGTAACCTGGCCCTAACCTTAAAACAAGCAGTAATAGTAACCTGGCCCTAACCCTAAAACAAGCAGTAATAGTAACCTGGCCCTAACCCTAAAACAAGCAGTAACAGTAACATGGCCCTAACCCTAAAACAAGCAGTAATAGTAACCTGGCCCTAACCTTAAAACAAGCAGTAACAGTAACATGGCCCTAACCCTAAAACAAGCAATAACAGTAACATGGCCCTAACCCTAAAACAAGCAGTAATAGTAACCTGGGCCTGGCCCTAACCTTAAAACAAGCAGTAATAGTAACATGGCCCTAACCCTAAAACAAGCAGTAATAGTAACCTGGCCCTAACCCTAAAAACAAGCAGTAATAGTAACCTGGCCCTAACCTTAAACAAGCAGTAACAGTAACCTGCCCTAACCCTAAAACAAGCAGTAATAGTAACCTGGCCCTAACCTTAAAACAAGCAGTAACAGTAACCTGGCCCTAACCCTAAAACAAGCAGTAACAGTAACCTGGCCCTAACCTTAAAACAAGCAGTAACAGTAACCTGGCCCTAACCCTAAAGCAAGCAGTAACAGTAACCTGGCCCTAACCCTAAAACAAGCAGTAATAGTAACCTGGGCCTAACCTTAAAACAAGCAGTAACAGTAACCTGGCCCTAACCCTAAAACAAGCAGTAACAGTAACATGGCCCTAACCCTAAAACAAGCAGTAATAGTAAGTAACATGGCCCTAACCCTAAAACAAGCAGTAACAGTAACCTGGCCCTAACCTTAAAACAAGCAGTAATAGTAACCTGGCCCTAACCTTAAAACAAGCAGTAACAGTAACCTGGCCCTAACCCTAAAACAAGCAGTAACAGTAACCTGGCCCTAACCTTAAAACAAGCAGTAACAGTAACCTGGCCCTAACCCTAAAACAAGCAGTAATAGTAACCTGGCCCTAACCCTAAAACAAGCAGTAACAGTAACCTGGCCCTAACCCTAAAACAAGCAGTAATAGTAACCTGGCCCTAACCTTAAAACAAGCAGTAATAGTAACCTGGCCCTAACCTAAAACAAGCAGTAATAGTAACCTGGCCCTAACCTTAAAACAAGCAGTAATAGTAACCTGGCCCTAACCCTAAAACAAGCAGTAATAGTAACCTGGCCCTAACCCTAAAAACAAGCAGTAACAGTAACCTGGCCCTAACCTTAAAACAAGCAGTAACAGTAACCTGGCCCTAACCCTAAAGCAAGCAGTAACAGTAACCTGGCCCTAACCTTAAAACAAGCAGTAACAGTAACCTGGCCCTAACCCTAAAACAAGCAGTAATAGTAACCTGGCCCTAACCTTAAAACAAGCAGTAATAGTAACCTGGCCCTAACCCTAAAACAAGCAGTAATAGTAACCTGGCCCTAACCTTAAAACAAGCAGTAATAGTAACCTGGCCCTAACCCTAAAACAAGCAGTAATAGTAACCTGGCCCTAACCCTAAAACAAGCAGTAACAGTAACCTGGCCCTAACCTTAAAACAAGCAGTAATAGTAACCTGGCCCTAACCCTAAAACAAGCAGTAACAGTAACATGGCCCTAACCCTAAAACAAGCAGTAACAGTAACATGGCCCTAACCCTAAAACAAGCAGTAATAGTAACCTGGCCCTAACCTTAAAACAAGCAGTAATAGTAACCTGGCCCTAACCCTAAAACAAGCAGTAATAGTAACCTGACCCTAACCCTAAAACAAGCAGTAACAGTAACATGGCCCTAACCCTAAAACAAGCAGTAATAGTAACCTGGCCCTAACCTTAAAACAAGCAGTAACAGTAACATGGCCCTAACCCTAAAACAAGCAATAACAGTAACATGGCCCTAACCCTAAAACAAGCAGTAATAGTAACCTGGGCCTGGCCCTAACCTTAAAACAAGCAGTAATAGTAACATGGCCCTAACCCTAAAACAAGCAGTAATAGTAACCTGGCCCTAACCCTAAAACAAGCAGTAATAGTAACCTGGCCCTAACCTTAAAACAAGCAGTAACAGTAACCTGGCCCTAACCCTAAAACAAGCAGTAACAGTAACCTGGCCCTAACCTTAAAACAAGCAGTAACAGTAACCTGGCCCTAACCCTAAAACAAGCAGTAACAGTAACCTGGCCCTAACCCTAAAACAAGCAGTAATAGTAACCTGGCCCTAACCTTAAAACAAGCAGTAACAGTAACCTGGCCCTAACCCTAAAACAAGCAGTAACAGTAACCTGGCCCTAACCCTAAAACAAGCAGTAATAGTAACCTGGCCCTAACCTTAAAACAAGCAGTAATAGTAACCTGGCCCTAACCTTAAAACAAGCAGTAATAGTAACCTGGCCCTAACCCTAAAACAAGCAGTAATAGTAACCTGGCCCTAACCCTAAAACAAGCAGTAACAGTAACCTGGCCCTAACCTTAAAACAAGCAGTAACAGTAACCTGGCCCTAACCCTAAAGCAAGCAGTAACAGTAACCTGGCCCTAACCTTAAAACAAGCAGTAACAGTAACCTGGCCCTAACTCTAAAACAAGCAGTAATAGTAACCTGGCCCTAACCTTAAAACAAGCAGTAATAGTAACCTGGCCCTAACCCTAAAACAAGCAGTAATAGTAACCTGGCCCTAACCTTAAAACAAGCAGTAATAGTAACCTGGCCCTACCCCTAAAAACAAGCAGTAACAGTAACCTGCCCTAACCCTAAAACAAGCAGTAACAGTAACCTGGCCCTAACCTAAAACAAGCAGTAATAGTAACCTGGCCCTAACCTTAAAACAAGCAGTAACAGTAACCATGGCCCTAACCCTAAAACAAGCAGTAACAGTAACCTGGCCCTAACCCTAAAACAAGCAGTAATAGTAACCTGGCCTGGCCTAACCTTAAAACAAGCAGTAATAGTAACCTGGCCCTAACCCTAAAACAAGCAGTAATAGTAACCTGGCCCTAACCCTAAAACAAGCAGTAATAGTAACCTGGCCCTAACCCTAAAACAAGCAGTAATAGTAACCTGGGCCTGGCCCTAACCCTAAAACAAGCAGTAATAGTAACCTGGCCCTAACCCTAAAACAAGCAGTAATAGTAACCTGGCCCTAACCTAAAACAAGCAGTAATAGTAACCTGGCCCTAACCCTAAAAAAGCAGTAATAGTAACCTGGCCTGGCCTAACCCTAAAACAAGCAGTAATAGTAACCTGGCCCTAACCTTAAAACAAGCAGTAATAGTAACCTGGCCCTAACCCTAAAACAAGCAGTAATAGTAACCTGGCCCTAACCCTAAAACAAGCAGTAATAGTAACCTGGCCCTAACCCTAAAACAAGCAGTAATAGTAACCTGGCCCTAACCTTAAAACAAGCAGTAACAGTAACCTGGCCCTAACCCTAAAACAAGCAGTAATAGTAACCTGGCCCTAACCTTAAAACAAGCAGTATAGTAACGTGCCCTAACCCTAAAACAAGCAGTATTAGTAACCTGGCCCTAACCTTAAAAGAAGCAGTAACAGTAACATGGCCCTAACCCTAAAACAAGCAGTAACAGTAACATGGCCCTACCCCTAAAACAAGCAGTAATAGTAACCTGGCCCTAACCTTAAAACAAGCAGTAATAGTAACGTGGCCCTAACCCTAAAACAAGCAGTAATAGTAACCTGGCCCTAACCCTAAAACAAGCAGTAATAGTAACGTGGCCCTAACCCTAAAACAAGCAGCATTAGTAACCTGGCCCTAACCCTAAAACAAGCAGTAATAGTAACCTGGCCCTAACCCTAAAACAAGCAGTAATAGTAACCTGGCCCTAACCCTAAAACAAGCAGTAATAGTAACGTGGCCCTAACCTTAAAACAAGCAGCATTAGTAACCTGGCCCTAACTTTAAAACAAGCAGTAATAGTAACCTGGCCCTAACCCTAAAACAAGCAGTAATAGTAACGTGGCCCTAACCCTAAAACAAGCAGCATTAGTAACCTGGCCCTAACCTTAAAACAAGCAGTAACAGTAACATGGCCCTAACCCTAAAACAAGCAGTAACAGTAACATGGCCCTACCCCTAAAACAAGCAGTAATAGTAACCTGGCCCTAACCCTAAAACAAGCAGTAATAGTAACCTGGGCCTGGCCCTAACCTTAAAACAAGCAGTAATAGTAACCTGGCCCTAACCCTAAAACAAGCAGTAATAGTAACCTGGCCCTAACCCTAAAACAAGCAGTAATAGTAAGTAACATGGCCCTAACCCTAAAACAAGCAGTAATAGTAACCTGGCCCTAACCTTAAAAAAAGCAGTAATAGTAACCTGGCCCTAACCTTAAAAAAAGCAGTAATAGTAACCTGGCCCTAACCCTAAAACAAGCAGTAATAGTAACCTGGGCCTGGCCCTACCTAAAACAAGCAGTAAAGTAACCTGGCCCTAACCTAAAACAAGCAGTAACAGTAACCTGGCCCTAACCCTAAAACAAGCAGTAATAGTAACCTGGCCCTAACCTTAAAAAAGCAGTAATAGTAACCTGGCCCTAACCTTAAAAAAAGCAGTAATAGTAACCTGGCCCTAACCCTAAAACAAGCAGTAATAGTAACCTGGGCCTGGCCCTAACCTTAAAACAAGCAGTAATAGTAACCTGGCCCTAACCCTAAAACAAGCAGTAATAGTAACCTGGCCCTAACCCTAAAACAAGCAGTAATAGTAACCTGGCCCTAACCTTAAAAAAAGCAGTAATAGTAACCTGGCCCTAACCTTAAAAAAAGCAGTAATAGTAACCTGGCCCTAACCCTAAAACAAGCAGTAATAGTAACCTGGCCCTAACCCTAAAACATGCAGTAATAGTAACCTGGCCCTAACCCTAAAACAAGCAGTAACAGTAACCTGGCCCTAACCCTAAAACAAGCAGTAATAGTATCCTGGCCCTAACCCTAAAACAAGCAGTAATAGTAACCTGGCCCTAACCCTAAAACAAGCAGTAATAGTAACCTGGCCCTAACCCTAAAACAAGCAGTAATAGTAACCTGGCCCTAACCTTAAAAAAAGCATTAATAGTAACCTGGCCCTAACCCTAAAACAAGCAGTAATAGTATCCTGGCCCTAACCTTAAAAAAAGCAGTAATAGTAACGTGGCCCTATCCCTAAAACAAGCAGTAATAGTATCCTGGCCCTAACCCTAAAACAAGCAGTAATAGTAACCTGGCCCTAACCCTAAAACAAGCAGTAATAGTAACCTGGGCCTGGCCCTAACCCTAAAACAAGCAGTAATAGTAACCTGGCCCTAACCCTAAAACAAGCAGTAATAGTAACCTGGCCCTAACCTTAAATCTGCTGTTAAACCAAACAAACAGTAACCCTAACCCAAACAGTAACTGTAACCCTAACCCAAACAGTAACTGTAACCCTAACACAAACAGTAACTTTAACCTTAAACCAAACATAAACAGTAACTCTAACCCAAACACAAACAGTAACTGTAACCTTACACCAAACATAAACAGTAACTGTAACCTTAAACCAAACATAAACAGTAACTCTAACCCAAACACAAACAGTAACTGTAACCTTACACCAAACATAAACAGTAACTGTAACCTTAAACTAACACAAACAGTAACTGTAACCTTAAACCAAACATAAACAGTAACTGTAACCTTAAACTAAACACAAACAGTAACTGTAACCTTAAACCAAACACAAACAGTAACTGTAACCTTAAACCAAACACAAACAGTAACTGTAACCTTAAACTAAACATAAACAGTAACTGTAACCTTAAACCAAACACAAACAGTAACTGTAACCTTACACCATACATAAACAGTAACTGTAACCTTAAACTAACACAAACAGTAACTGTAACCTTAAACCAAACATAAACAGTAACTGTAACCTTAAACTAAACACAAACAGTAACTGTAACCTTAAACCAAACACAAACAGTAACTGTAACCTTAACCCAAACATAAACAGTAACTGTAACCTTAAACCAAACATAAACAGTAACTGTAACCTTAAACTAACACAAACAGTAACTGTAACCTTAAACCAAACATAAACAGTAACTGTAACCTTAAACTAAACATAAACAGTAACTGTAACCTTAAACCAAACATAAACAGTAACTGTAACCTTAAACCAAACACAAACAGTAACTGTAACCTTAAACCAAACACAAACAGTAACTGTAACCCTAACCCAAACCCAAACAGTAACTGTAACCTTAAACCAAACACAAACAGTAACTGTAACCTTAAACCAAACATAAACAGTAACTGTAACCTTAAACTAAACACAAACAGTAACTGTAACCTTAAACCAAACATAAACAGTAACTGTAACCTTAAACTAACACAAACAGTAACTGTAACCTTAAACCTAACACAAACAGTAACTGTAACCTTAAACCAAACATAAACAATAACTGTAACCTTAAACCAAACACAAACAGTAACTGTAACCTTAAACCAAACATAAACAGTAACTGTAACCTTAAACCAAACACAAACAGTAACTGTAACCTTAAACCAAACACAAACAGTAACTGTAACCTTAAACCAAACATAAACAGTAACTGTAACCTTAAACTAAACACAAACAGTAACTGTAACCTTAAACTAAACACAAACAGTAACTGTAACCTTAAACCAAACATAAACAGTAACTGTAACCTTAAACTAAACACAAACAGTAACTGTAACCTTAAACCAAACACAAACAGTAACTGTAACCTTACACCAAACACAAACAGTAACTGTAACCTTAAACTAAACACAAACAGTAACTGTAACCTTAAACTAAACACAAACAGTAACTGTAACCTTAAACTAAACACAAACAGTAACTGTAACCTTAAACTAAACACAAACAGTAACTGTAACCTTAAACCAAACATAAACAGTAACTGTAACCTTAAACTAAACACAAACAGTAACTGTAACCTTAAACTAAACACAAACAGTAACTGTAACCTTAAACTAAACACAAACAGTAACTGTAACCTTAACCCAAACAGTAACTGTAACCCTAACCCAAACATAAACAGTAACTGTAACCTTAAACCAAACATAAACAGTAACTGTAACCTTAAACTAACACAAACAGTAACTGTAACCTTAAACCAAACATAAACAGTAACTGTAACCTTAAACTAAACATAAACAGTAACTGTAACCTTAAACCAAACATAAACAGTAACTGTAACCTTAAACTAACACAAACAGTAACTGTAACCTTAAACCAAACATAAACAGTAACTGTAACCTTAAACTAAACATAAACAGTAACTGTAACCTTAAACCAAACATAAACAGTAACTGTAACCTTAAACCAAACACAAACAGTAACTGTAACCTTAAACCAAACACAAACAGTAACTGTAACCTTAAACCAAACATAAACAGTAACTGTAACCTTAAACTAAACACAAACAGTAACTGTAACCTTAAACCAAACATAAACAGTAACTGTAACCTTAAACTAACACAAACAGTAACTGTAACCTTAAACCTAACACAAACAGTAACTGTAACCTTAAACCAAACATAAACAGTAACTGTAACCTTAAACCAAACACAAACAGTAACTGTAACCTTAAACCAAACATAAACAGTAACTGTAACCTTAAACCAAACACAAACAGTAACTGTAACCTTAAACCAAACACAAACAGTAACTGTAACCTTAAACCAAACATAAACAGTAACTGTAACCTTAAACTAAACACAAACAGTAACTGTAACCTTAAACTAAACACAAACAGTAACTGTAACCTTAAACCAAACACAAACAGTAACTGTAACCTTACACCAAACACAAACAGTAACTGTAACCTTAAACTAAACATAAACAGTAACTGTAACCTTAAACCAAACATAAACAGTAACTGTAACCTTAAACCAAACACAAACAGTAACTGTAACCTTACACCAAACACAAACAGTAACTGTAACCTTAAACTAAACACAAACAGTAACTGTAACCTTAACCCAAACACAAACAGTAACTGTAACATTAAACCAAACACAAACAGTAACTGTAACCTTAAACTAAACACAAACAGTAACTGTAACCTTAACCCAAACAGTAACTGTAACCCTAACCCAACCATAAACAGTAACCTTAACAGTAACAGTCAACCCAACCCTAGAAGTAACCCTAGCCCTAATGCTCACAGTTGTGGGTGTAGAGAGGAGTAGGATAAACGGTGGAGGGTTGGAGGAGGTGAAGAGGTTGGTTTATTGAGGGAGGTATATTTTTCAGAATAATCCGAAATTTGTATCAATTTAAATTGGCAAATACAGAAAATTACATAATCTGACAATTCCGAAATTTGCTGAATTAAATTAACTGAAATTTTGAATAAGTGCATGTGTGGTTACATTCATGTTTTCCAGTGAGTTTACAATCCACCTGGAAGAAATCGGGGGGGGGGGGGAGAGAATGTTTGCAGCAAAACTTAATACCAAGGCTTTTCAATTATCTCTGAATATTTTCACCCATTTCTGACGACATGACGGAAACGCCAAGCAGAGCTTCCTCAGTGCATATACTGTATATATATATATATACACATTAACATCCTGGTTATCCCTCTGTGTCCTGATACAGATCACAGGAGGGGGAGCTGATGGGTGTAAATGAGAAACAGATCCCGGACGGGCTGGGGATGTGACCTCATACAGAGGAATCCAGTCTGTGGCCTTAAAAGGGAGCTGCCCCGCTCGCTGAGATCTGCCCCGCGCTGCGCACACCTCCATGGGCGCAGGCCAAGTCCTTCAGTGAGGACTCACAAACACAGCAATATCTTCCAAACCATGTCACGTGCTCTGCTCTGTTAGTGTTTTACTGTAGAAATGTGCACTTAACCCTTCCATGGCCGAGCGGGAGGCCTGTCCCTTTACGCCAGCCCGCTGATGCCCTGATACTCAGTTCCAGGGGGTTATTTTATGTCCCGCAAACTAAAAACACGTGTGTTTCCTGGAGTGGATGCATACGCACAGGCCGCAGCAAATTCAGCACACGCTGACACTTGTGTCGACATGTGTTTGTCATTTGATACAATCCTTTGTGAGACAGCGGGACGCGCGCGACGCTACGGCGAATCAATGTATCAGATGTTGCTTTAATTCATGGTCTTAGTATAAAGGTGTATGTAGCTGTTAGAGAGGTCACCAGGGACGCGGGGGGCACTGGCCCAGGAGGGGTCCCTTCTTAGTAAGGAGATCTGGGCGTGTGGGGCATGAAAATATAAGGTTATATATGCCCGCACGGCCGTAACAAGCCAATAACCAGGATGTTTTCTCTCTCTTGTAAATCAGGACTGGCAGCACGAAGAATAAAATACACTAAAATGTGAAGTTACCATGGAGATACACGGGTTTTAATGCCGCCATTAACGTTTTTTTGTATTTAATTTTTTTTATTTGAAATAAAGGTCACTTAAACATCAACATTTAGGCCACGCAGGGTCAGAGTAAGTCTTCAGTAACAATAAAGCTCGGCTTACAGAATAGACTGTATGAATGGTCATCTTCTAGAAATACGCTCCAAGTAAAGGTTATCCGCGGTGAGCGCGCCGAAATGTAGGGTCATCTGCGAAAATTATAAACATCCCCTAATAGGGGGTCTATAGATAAACAGCAATAAACGGAAAAGCAAAAATCGGCGAAACACATCGAGTATACTGAAAAAGTCGTCTGAAATAAAACTGAAAAAATAATAAGGAAAAACTCAGCAGAAAATCAAAAGGCGCGGCGTGGGAACACGTAAAGTCGTAAGAAGACAACGAGAAATGAGAGTCTCAGGGTCCCCTGGCTGGGAGCGTAAAGAGGCAGCATATTAAGGCGATAGGAGACCACATTTCGGGGGTTCCGTCAACCAGTGTCTCTGAAAAGGGGTGCTCGCGCAGCAGGCAGAGCGCCGCACAGGAGGCCCGCTTGCATTGTCCAAGCCAAATCTACCTCCCACATAAGACGCCATTAAAGTTCTTATTCGAGAAAAGACTCGATGCAAAGACTTTACATTTTCCCTCAAATGGTAAAACACTTAAGTGATACTTTGGCAGACTAAAAAAAGGCAAAAATTTTGTATTTAATCAATCTGGGGTTTAGTATTATTTTAAGGCCTAGTACGGGAGGGGGGGGGTGGCGATGTCAGGAAAAAAAAGCAAAAGCAAATTACAGAAGACTCTGTGTAATAATGCAGAAATGAAAGAGGACCGAAAGCCACTGTGTGGATTTACCAGGGTCTACAGCAAGAAAAATATATCTCAAAATGTTACAGCATCATCAACATTCAGACTACAGGTTTGCTACATAGTGTCCTCTATGGGTTAGATAGTCATATGGTGGTTTAACTCACTGGTTTATGAAGCACTTGCTATGTAGTGTCGTCCTTGGGTTAGATAGCGGTATGGTTTAACTCACTGGTTTATGAAGCACTTGCTATGTAGTGACCTCCTTGGGTTAGATAGCCGTATGGTTTAACTCACTGATTTATGAAGCACTTGCTATGCAGTATCCTCCTTGGGTTAGATAGCTGTATGGTTTAACTCACTGGTTTATGAAGCACTTGCTATGTAGTGACCTCCTTGGGTTAGATAGCTGTATGGTTTAACTCACTGGTTTATGAAGCACTTGCTATGTAGTGACCTCCTTGGGTTAGATAGCTGTATGGTTTAACTCACTGGTTTATGAAGCACTTGCTATGTAGTGATCTCATTGGGTTACATAGCCATATGGTGATTTAACTCACTGGTTTATGAAGCACTTGCTATGTAGTGACCTCCTTGGGTTAGATAGCTGTATGGTTTAACTCACTGGTTTATGAAGCACTTGCTATGTAGTGTCGTCCTTGGGTTAGATAGCCGTATGGTTTAACTCACTGGTTTATGAAGCACTTGCTATGCAGTGTCCTCCTTGGTTAGATAGCTGTATGGTTTAACTCACTGGTTTATGAAGCACTTGCTATGTAGTGTCGTCCTTGGGTTAGATAGCCGTATGGTTTAACTCACTGGTTTATGAAGCACTTGCTATGCAGTGTCCTCCTTGGGTTAGATAGCTGTATGGTTTAACTCACTGGTTTATGAAGCACTTGCTATGTAGTGTCGTCCTTGGGTTAGATAGCTGTATGGTTTAACTCACTGGTTTATGAAGCACTTGCTATGCAGTGTCCTCCTTGGTTAGATAGCTGTATGGTTAACTCACTGGTTTATGAAGCACTTGCTATGTAGTGACCTCCTTGGGTTAGATAGCTGTATGGTTTAACTCACTGGTTTATGAAGCACTTGCTATGTAGTGATCTCATTGGGTTAGATAGCCATATGGTGATTTAACTCACTGGTTTATGAAGCACTTGCTATGTAGTGACCTCCTTGGGTTAGATAGCTGTATGGTTTAACTCACTGGTTTATGAAGCACTTGCTATGTAGTGTCGTCCTTGGGTTAGATAGCCATATGGTTTAACTCACTGGTTTATGAAGCACTTGCTATGCAGTGTCCTCCTTGGGTTAGATAGCTGTATGGTTTAACTCACTGGTTTATGAAGCACTTGCTATGTAGTGACCTCCTTGGGTTAGATAGCTGTATGGTTTAACTCACTGGTTTATGAAGCACTTGCTATGTAGTGACCTCCTTGGGTTAGATAGCTGTATGGTTTAACTCACTGGTTTATGAAGCGCTTGCTATGTAGTGATCTCATTGGGTTAGATAGCCATATGGTGATTTAACTCACTGGTTTATGAAGCACTTGCTATGTAGTGACCTCCTTGGGTTAGATAGCTGTATGGTTCAACTCACTGGTTTATGAAGCACTTGCTATGTAGTGACCTCCTTGGGTTAGATAGCCATATGGTGATTTAACTCACAGGTTTATGAAGCACTTGCTATGCAGTGTCCTCCTTGGGTTAGATAGCGGTATGGTTTAACTCACTGGTTTATGAAGCACTTGCTATGTAGTGACCTCCTTGGGTTAGATAGCGGTATGGTTTAACTCACTGGTTTATGAAGCACTTGCTATGTAGTGACCTCCTTGGGTTAGATAGCTGTATGGTTCAACTCACTGGTTTATAAAGCCCTTGCTATGTAGTGACCTCCTTGGGTTAGATAGCGGTATGGTTTAACTCACTGGTTTATGAAGCACTTGCTATGTAGTGACCTCCTTGGGTTAGATAGCCGTATGGTTTAACTCACTGGTTTATGAAGCCCTTGCTATGTAGTGACCTCCTTGGGTTAGATAGCGGTATGGTTTAACTCACTGGTTTATGAAGCACTTGCTATGTAGTGACCTCCTTGGGTTAGATAGCGGTATGGTTTAACTCACTGGTTTATGAAGCACTTGCTATGTAGTGACCTCCTTGGGTTAGATAGCTGTATGGTTCAACTCACTGGTTTATGAAGCACTTGCTATGTAGTGACCTCCTTGGGTTAGATAGCTGTATGGTTCAACTCACTGGTTTATGAAGCACTTGCTATGCAGTGACCTCCTTGGGTTAGATAGCCGTATGGTTTAGCTCACTGGTTTATGAAGCACTTGCTATGTAGTGTCCTCCTTGGGTTAGATAGCTGTATGGTTTAACTCACTGGTTTATGAAGCACTTGCTATGCAGTGTCCTCCTTGGGTTAGATAGCTGTATGGTTTAACTCACTGGTTTATGAAGCACTTGCTATGTAGTGACCTCCTTGGGTTAGATAGCTGTATGGTTTAACTCACTGGTTTATGAAGCACTTGCTATGTAGTGACCTCCTTGGGTTAGATAGCTGTATGGTTCAACTCACTGGTTTATGAAGCACTTGCTATGCAGTGACCTCCTTGGGTTAGATAGCCGTATGGTTTAACTCACTGGTTTATGAAGCACTTGCTATGTAGTGACCTCCTTGGGTTAGATAGTCATATGGTTTAACTCACTGGTTGATGAAGCACTTGCTATGTAGTGACCTCATTGGGTTAGATAGCCGTATGGTTTAACTCACTGGTTTATGAAGCACTTGCTATGTAGTGACCTCCTTGGGTTAGATAGCTGTATGGTTTAACTCACTGGTTTATGAAGCACTTGCTATGCAGTGACCTCCTTGGGTTAGATAGCTGTATGATTTAACTCACTGGTTTATGAAGCACTTGCTATGCAGTGACCTCCTTAGGTTAGTTAGCCGTGTGGTTTAACTCACTGGCTTTGGCTATATACATGTGGAATATACAGATGTGGTGAAGCGTTTAACCCTTGAGAGGCTGCCATGGTAAAACGTTGCCAGTCCCCTCTGGTGCTGTTTACGCCATATTAACACAGTGACCGTGGTAAGTAACGTATAATTCCGGTATAGATTTATAGCCGTAGGATTGAGCCCAGAGCTCGGATAGATCTGCCGGTGTCGATATTAATCAATAAATAACGATGGGATGTTGTGACGTAAATCGATTGATGAACGGATTGTCGTGGTCAGAATTAATGGACCTACATGCCTCCGCCTCTGTCCGTGGTCCTGAAGGGAAGCAAGAGGCCAACAACTACCGTATATACACGATAATGTTCAGAGACAGTGAAAACGCCAATAAAAATAACGGCCATGTGTTACAAGAGATTTTTTTAAACACCAAAAACAATAAGTGGCAAATCACATCTGTAACTAAAAACCACAAAATAAAACAGCCAATGGGCACAGTGCCCGAAATGTATCCCTGAAATGTCCCATTTGCCCGATGAAAGGAAAAAGCAAGGAATCGAAAAGGGGGGAAAGTGAAGAAAGTGAGGTTCCTGTGCGGGAAAGACATGGTGGTGTGTGTTAAATGACTGGAAATCATACACATAAAACCAAAACAAAACAAAGAATACCGTTGATAGGTAATGATACACTTTGCGTTTCCCCCCATGCTGGAGATGTTACCACTTCCAAGAAAAGGAAAGGTAACCGTACGCTGAATTTCACTGTTCGGTTACCTTTTGGCCACAATTCGGATCTCTTTGAATAACCCGGTTTATATTTCTGTAACGACTGTAACAATTCTATGTTCTTGAATCCAGGACAAACTGAAAAACAGAGAAATCTCAATGTATCCTTCCTGGAAACCAGAGAAATCTCAATGTGTCCTTCCTGGAAAACCAGAGAAATCTCAATGTATCCTTCCTGGAAACCAGAGAGATCTCAATGTATCCTTCCTGGAAACCAGAGAAATCTCAATGTATCCTTCCTGGAAAACCAGAGAAATCTCAATGTATCCTTCCTGGAAAACCAGAGAAATCTCAGTGTATCCTTCCCGGGAAACCAGAGAAATCTCAATGTATCCTTCCTGGAAAACCAGAGAAATCTCAATGTATCCTTCCTGGAAACCAGAGAAATCTCAATGTATCCTTCCTGGAAACCAGAGAAATCTCAATGTATCCTTCCTGGAAAACCAGAGAAATCTCAATGTATCCTTCCTGAAAACCAGAGAAATCTCAATGTGTCCTTCCTGGAAAACCAGAGAAATTTCAATGTGTCCTTCCTGGAAAACCAGAGAAATCTCAATGTATCCTTCCTGGAAACCAGAGAAATATCAATGTATTCTTCCTGGAAACCAGAGAAATCTCAATGTGTCCTTCCTGGGAAACCAGAGAAATCTCAATGTGTCCTTCCTGGAAACCAGAGAAATCTCAATGTATCCTTCCTGGAAACCAGAGAAATCTCAATGTATCCTTCCTGGTAAAATACTGTATAAATAAATAAATATTATTCTGAATGATGAAGCCGAATGTAAAATTGTAAAACACGTGTCATTAATTGATTTTATATATTGCATACATTCTTAATGTTTACATTGTAAACACCCCGTAGGAGACATATGGGGCCAGTGCCGTCGTGTACTGCGCAATGTGGTACCTTGCTCTGCTTGGATTGTAGACTATGCTGCAGAGCTCTGGAATATGTGAGGCAACAATCCCTCATCATCCTTCATCCTGCTCTCTAAGCTCAGGCAGTGCACAATACACTCAGAGCTCTGTAATATGTGAGGCAACAATCCATCATCATTCTTCATCCTCCTCTCTAAGCTCAGGCAGTGCACACTACACTCAGAGCTCTGGAACATGTGAGTGAACAATCCCTTGTCATCCTTCCTCCTCCTCCCTTTACTAAGGCAGTGCACACTACACTCAGAGCTCTGTAACATGTGAGGCAACAATCCCTCATCGTTCTTCATCCTCCTCTCTAAGCTCAGGCAGTGCACACTACACTCAGAGCTCTGGAACATGTGAGTGAACAATCCCTTGTCATCCTTCCTCCTCCTCCCTTTACTAAGGCAGTGCACACTACACTCAGAGTTTTGGAACATGTGAGGGTACAATCCCTTGTTATCCTTTCTCCTCCTCTCTAAGCTCAGGTAGTGCACACCACACTCAAAGGTTCTGGAACATGTGAGGGAACAAGCCCTTATCATTCTTCCTCCTCCCTTTAGGCTGGGGTCAGACGAGCGTATTTGAAGTGCGGAAGGAATGTCCATGAGAGTGGACGTTCCTTCCACTCAACGCCCGTCTGGCAGGCCACCTCACTGAGCCCACTTAGTGCTGCCACGGACGCCAGAAGACACGTCAGTACGGGTGCAAATAGTGCGCTCGTTTGACGCCAGCCTTACTCAGGCAGTGCACACCACACTCAGAGCTGTGGAACATGTGAGGCTCACATTCTGTTTGACTACAAGTTGATGTTCTACGAGAAATTCTTTTGGTTACCTTGGATGAGGAACAAATTTAAAAGCCAACGAAGTCTCCTGGAAAAGTGGATTTTGTGTTTATCACCAGAGAAATCATTATTACATGAGTCTGTGCACTGACCCAGGGCATCATGTGACTTCATTATTTAGCATTAGAAGCAATACACAGCCCGCTGGCGCTAAATACATTGTGTCAGGCGTGTGTGTGTGTGTGTGCATAACAGTCTAGGACAGGGCTGCCAAACACACGGTCCTCCAGATGTTGTTGCCTACAATCCCCAGAACTCTTTCAATGTAATGGATAGTCAGAGAATCTTGGGAGTTGTAGTTCAGAAATGTCTGGGGGACTAGTTTTTGACAGCCCTGGTCTATGACCTTAAGCCATTATCTCACTACATTTCCCACAATCCTTCTCAAGGAGCAGTGTCGGGGAAAAAGCAGTTACATGACATGCTGGCACTGATCTCTCAAGTCTGGGTTAACATGACCACATGGAGAGTCATTGGTCAATAACAAACAACAAAAAGAGGAAAACATGCGAGGCCGCGTCACGCAGCTGCTTCCACTAAAACCTGTCCAGCTGTGAATCCCAGGAACCAGACGGCTCGGGAACAATTCCTAGAAATAGAACACGATTCACACGTTCTTCTGCTTCTTGCTGTGACCTCGTTGTCCCCCGGCCCGGCATTTTCACTTCCCATATGTTCTGGCTGTTAAGAGGCTCGGCGTTTTTGCTGAGGAGGTCACGGCCTGTGCAGCACTTTGCTTCGTATATCTTTATCCACATGAAACTCCGGAGGTTTCTAATTAACACCAGGTCTCCTTAGTTGTGGCCAGATTTTCACCATGTTTCCACCTGGCGGGATATTTATCTTTCAATCATTCATACAGTCACAAATTCCACCCAAGGGATCCTGCGAGTTGGCGAGCTTGGCGGCTGGGAGTTGGTGAGCTTGGTTGCGCCTGGGAGTTGGTGAGTTTGGCGGCTGGGAGTTGGTGAGCTTGGCGGCTGGGAGTTGGTGAGCTTGGCGGATGCGAGTTGGTGAGCTTGGCGGATGGGAGTTGGTGAGCTTGGCGGCTGGGAGTTGGTGAGCTTGGCGGATGCGAGTTGGTGAGCTTGGCGGATGGGAGTTGGTGAGCTTGGTGGCTGGGAGTTGGTGAGCTTGGGGGCTGCGAGTTGGTGAGCTTGGCGGCTGGGAGTTGGTGAGCTTGGCAGCTGCGAGTTGGTGAGCTTGGCGGCTGCGAGTTGGTGAGCTTGGGGGCTGCGAGTTGGTGAGCTTGGCGGCTGCGAGTTGGTGAGCTTGGCGGCTGCGAGTTGGTGAGCTTGGCGGCTGCGAGTTGGTGAGCTTGGCGGCTACGAGTTGGTGAGCTTGGGGCTGCGAGTTGGTGAGCTTGGCGGCTGCGAGTTGGTGAGCTTGGTGGCTGGGAGTTGTGAGCTTGGTGGCTGTGAGTTGGTGAGCTTGGCGGCTGGGAGTTGGTGAGCTTGGCGGCTGGGAGTTGTTGAGCTTGGGGGCTGGGAGTTGGTAAGGTTGGCGGCTGCGAGTTGGTGTGCTTGGCGGCTGGGAGTTGGTGAGCTTGGTTGCGCCTGGGAGTTGGTGAGCTTGGTGGCTGGGAGTTGGTGAACTTGGCGGCTGGGAGTTGGTGAGCTTGGTTGCGCCTGGGAGCTGGTGAGCTTGGTGATTGGGAGTTCATGAGCTTGGTGGTGCCTGGGAGTTGGTGAGCTTGGCGGCTGGGAGTTGATGAACTTGGTGCTGGGAGTTGGTGAGCTTGGTTGCCCTGGGAGTTGGTGAGCTTGGCGGCTGCGAGTTGGTGTGCTTGGCGGCTGGGAGTTGGTGAGCTTGGTTGCACCTGGGAGTTGGTGAGCTTGGTAGTTGGTAGTTGATGAGCTTGGTGGCTGGGAGTTGGTGAGCTTGGTGGCTGGGAGTTGGTGAGCTTGGTGGCTGGGAGTTGGTGAGCTTGGTGGCTGCGAGTTGGTGAGCTTGGAGGCTGCAAGTTGGTGAGCTTGGCGGCTGGGAGTTGGTGAGCTTGGGGGCTGCGAGTTGGCGAGCTTGGCGACTGAGAGCTGGTGAGCTTGGCGGCTGGGAGTTGGTGAGCTTGGCGGCTGGGAGTTGGTAAGCTTGGCGGGTGGGAGTTGGTGAGCTTGGAGGGTGGGAGTTGGTGAGCTTGTCGGCTGCGAGTTGGTGAGCTAGGTGGCTACGAGTTGGTAAGCTTGGCGGGTGGGAGTTGGTGAGCTTGGCGGCTGCGAGTTGGTAAGCTTGGCGGGTGGGAGTTGGTGAGCTTGGTGACTGCAAGTTTGTGAGCTTGGCGGGTGGGAGTTGGTGAGCTTGGTGGCTGCTAGATGGTGAGCTTGGCGGCTGGGAGTTGGTGAGCTTGGGGGCTGGGAGTTGGTGAGCTTGGTTGCGCCTGGGAGTTGGTGAGCTTGGTAGCTGGGAATTGGTGAACATGGCGGCTGGGAGTTGGTGAGCTTGGTGGCTGGGAGTTGGTGAGCTTGGTTGCGCCTGGATGTTGGTGACCATGGTGACTGGGAGTTGGTGAGCTTGGTTGCGCCTGGGAGTTGATGAGCTTGGTTGCGCCTGGGAGTTGGTGAGCTTGGTTGCGCCTGGGAGTTGGTGAGCTTGGTTGCGCCTGGGAGTTGGTGAGCTTGATTGCACCTGGGAGTTGGTGAGCTTGGTGGCTGGGAGTTGGTGAACTTGGTGGTTGGGAGTTGGTGAAATTGGCGGCTGGGAGTTGGTGAGATTGGCGGCTGGGAGTTGGTGAGCTTGGTTGCGCCTGGTTGTTGGTGAGCTTGGTGGCTGGGAGTTGGTGAGCTTGGCGGCTGGGAGTTGGTGAGCTTGGTTGCGCCTGGGAGTTGGTGAGCTGGGCGGCTGGGAGTTGGTGAGCTTGGTTGCGCCTGGGAGTTGGTGAGATTGGTTGCACCTGGGAGTTGGTGAGCTTGGTGATTGGGAGTTCATGAGCTTGGTGGTGCCTGGGAGTTGGTGAGCTTGGCGGCTAGGAGTTGGTGAACTTGGTGCTGGAAGTTGGTGAGCTTGGTTGCGCCTGGGAGTTGGTGAGCTTGGTGACTGGGAGTTGGTGAATTTGGTTGCGCATGGGAGTTGGTGAGCTTGGCGGTTGCGAGTTGGTGTGCTTGGCGGCTGGGAGTTGGTGAGCTTGGTGGCTGGGAGTTGGTGAGCTTGGTAGTTGGGAGTTGATGAGCTTGGTGGCAAATTGGAGTTGGTGGGCTTGGTGGCTGCGAGTTGGTGAGCTTGGAGCCTGCAAATTGGTGAGCTTGGCGGCTGGGAGTTGGTGAGCTTGGGGCTGCGAGTTGGTGAGCTTGGCGACTGAGAGCTGGTGAGCTTGGAGGCTGGGAGTTGGTGAGCTTGGTGGCTGGGAGTTGGTGAGCTTGGGGGCTGCGAGTTGATAAACTTGGGGGCTGCGAGTTGGTGAGCTTGGCGGCTGGGAGTTGGTAAGCTTGGCGGGTGGGAGTTGGTGAGCTTGGCAGCTGCAAGTTGGTGAGCTTGGTGGCTGCGAGTTGGTGAGCTTGGTGGGTGGGAGTTGGTGAGCTTGGCGGCTGCGAGGTGGTAAGCTTGGCGGGTGGGAGTTGGTTAGCTTGGCGACTGCAAGTTTGTGAACTTGGCGGGTGGGAGTTGGTGAGCATGGTGGCTGCAAGTCGGTGAGCTTGGCCGGTGGGAGTTGATGAGCTTGGTTGTGCCTGGGAGTTGGTGAGCTTGGTAGCTGGAAATTGGTGAACATGGCGGCTGTGAGTTGGTGAGCTTAGTTGCGCCTGTGAGTTGGTGAGCTTGGTTGCGCTTGTGAGTTAATGAGCTTGGTGGTTGGGAGTTGGTGAGCTTGGTTGCGCCTGGAGGTTGGTGAGCATGGTGACTGGGAGTTGGTGAGCTTAGTTGCGCCTGGGAGTTGATGAGCTTGGTTGCGCCTGGGAGTTGGTGAGCTTGGGGGCTGGGAGTTGATGAGCTTGGTTGTGCCTGGGAGTTGGTGAGCTTGGTAGCTGGAAATTGGTGAACATGGCGGCTGTGAGTTGGTGAGCTTAGTTGCGCCTGTGAGTTGGTGAGCTTGGTTGCGCTTGTGAGTTAATGAGCATGGTGGTTGGGAGTTGGTGAGCTTGGTTGCGCCTGGAGGTTGGTGAGCATGGTGACTGGGAGTTGGTGAGCTTTGTTGCGCCTGGGAGTTGATGAGCTTGGTTGCGCCTGGGAGTTGGTGAGCTTGGTTGCGCCTGAGAGTTGGTGAGCTTGGTTGCGCCTGGAAGTTGGTGAGCTTGGTGGCTGGGAGTTGGTGAACTTGGTGGTTGGGAGTTGGTGAGATTGACGGCTGGGAGTTGGTGAGCTTGGTTGCGCCTGCGAGTTGGTGAGATTGGTTGCACCTGGGAGTTGGTGAGCTTGGTGATTGGGAGTTCATGAGCTTGGTGGTGCTGGGAGTTGGTGAGCTTGGTTGCGACTGGGAGTTGGTGAGCTTGGTGGCTGGGAGTTGGTGAATTTGGTTGCGCCTGGGAGTTGGTGAGCTTGGTGGTGGCTGGGAGTTGGTGAGCTTGGTTGCGCCTGGGAGTTGGTGAGCTTGGTGGCTGGGAGTTGGTGAATTTGGTTGCGCCTGGGAGTTGGTGAGCTTGGTAGCTGGGAGTTGGTGAACTTGGCAGCTGGGAGTTGGTGAGCTTGGTTGCGCCTGGGAGTTGGTGAGCTTGGCGGCTGCGAGTTGGTGAGCTTGGTTGCACCTGGGAGTTGGTGAGCATGGTGGCTGGGAGTTGGTGAGCTTTGTGGCTGGGAGTTGGTGAGCTTAGCGGATGGAACTTGGTGAGCTTGGCGGCTGGAAGTTGGT